>CM034536.1:21198170-21617921 GCA_020002185.1 Paraescarpia echinospica | reverse complement strand
CCTCATCCCTATACGATAAGACTGGAGGAGATGGAGACAGGGGCCGCGGACAGGAAACACTGGAGAAAGAACAGAACAATTGTCACATTACTGTACCAGACCCTCACCCCTATACCATAAGACTGAAGGTGATGGAGACAGGGGCTGTGGACAGGAAACACTGGAGAAAGAACAGAACAACTGTCACATTACTGTACCAGACCCTCACCCCTATACAATAAGACTGGAGGCAATGGACACAAGGATTGCAGGCAGGAAACACTGGAGAAAGAACAGAACAAGTGTCACATTACTGTACAAGACCCTCACCCCTATACAATCAGACTGGAGGAGATGGAGACAGGGGCTGTAGATAGGAAACACTGGAGAAAGAACAGATGAAGTGTTACAATACTGTACCAGACCCTCACCCCTATACAATAAGACTGGAGGAGATGGAGACAGGGGCTGTGGACAGGAAACACGAGAAAAAAAGAACAATTGTCACATTACTGTACCAGACCCTCAACCCTATACAATAAGACTGGAGGAGATGGATACAGGGGTCGTGGACAGGAAACACTGGAGAAAGAACAGAACAAGTGTTGCAATACTGTACAGACCATCACCCCTATACAATAAGATTGGAAGAGATGGAGACAGGTGCTGTGGACAGGAAACACTGGAGAAAGAACAGAACAATTGTCACATTACTGTACCAGACCCTCACCCTTATACAATAAGACTGGAGAAGATGGAGACAGGGGCTGTAGACAGGAAACACTGGAGAAAGAACAGAACAAGTGCTACGATACTGTACCTGACCCTCACCCCTATAAAATAAGACTGGAGGAGGAGATGGAGACAGGGGCTGTAGACAGGAAACATTGGAGAAAGAACAGAACAAGTGTTACAATACTGTACCAGACCGTCACCCCTTTACAATAAGGAAACACGGGAGAAAGAACAGATGAAGTGTTACAATACTGTACCAGACCCTCACCCCTATACAATAAGACTGGAGGAGATGGAGACAGGGGCTGTGGACAGGCTACGATACTGTACCAGACCCTCACCCCTATAAAATAAGACTGAAGGAGATGGAGACAGGGGCTGTAGACAGGAAACATAGGAGAAAGAACAGAACAAGTGTTACAATACTGTACCGGACCTTCACCCCTTTACAATAAGACTGGAGGAGATGGAGACAAGGGTTGTAGGCAGGAAACACTGGAGAAAGAACAGAACAAGTGTTACAATACTGTACCAGACCCTCACCCATATATAATAAGACTGGAGGAGATGGAGACGGGCTGTAGACAGGAAACACGGGAGAAAGAACAGAACAAGTGTTACAATACTGTACCAGACCCTCACCCCTATACAATAAGAATGGAAGAGATGGAGACAGGGGCTGTGGACAGGAAACACTGGAGAAAGAACAGAACAAGTGTTACAATACTGTACCAGGCAGTCACCCCTATACAATAAGACTGCAGGAGATGGAGACAGGGGCTGTAGACAGGAAACACTGGAGAAAGAACAGAACAAGTGTTGCAATACTGTACCAGACCCTCACCCCTATACAATAAGACTGTAGGAGATGGAGACAGAGGCTGTAGACAGGAAACACTGGACAAAGAACAGAACAAGAGTTAAGATACTGTACTAGACCCTCACCCCTATACACTAAGACTGGAGGAGACAGATACAGGGGCTGTGGACAGGAAACACTGGAGAAAGAACAGAACAATTGTCACATTACTGTACCAGACCCTCACTCCTATACAATAAGACTGGAGGAGATGGATACAGGGGCCGTGGACAGGAAACACTGGAGAAAGAACAGAACAAGTGTTGCAATACTGTACAGACCATCACCCCTATACAATAAGACTGGAAGAGATGGAGACAGGTGCTGTGGACAGGAAACACTGGAGAAAGAACAGAACAATTGTCACATTACTGTACCAGACCCTCACCCTTATACAATAAGACTGGAGAAGATGGAGACAAGGGTTGTAGACAGGAAACACTGGAGAAAGAACAGAACAAGTGTTACAATACTGTACCAGACCCTCACCCATATATAATAAGACTGGAGGAGATGGAGACGGGCTGTAGACAGGAAACACTGGAGAAAGAACAGAACAAGTGTTACAATACTGTACCAGACCCTCACCCCTATACAATAAGAATGGAAGAGATGGAGACAGGGGCTGTGGACAGGAAACACTGGAGAAAGAACAGAACAAGTGTTACAATACTGCACCAGACCCTCACCCCTATACAATAAGACTGCAGGAGATGGAGACAGGGGCTGTAGACAGGAAACACTGGAGAAAGAACAGAACGAGTGTTGCAATACTGTACCAGACCCTCACTCCTATACAATAAGACTGTAGGAGATGGAGACAGAGGCTGTTGACAGGAAACACTGGACAAAGAACAGAACAAGAGTTAAGATACTGTACTAGACCCTCACCCCTATACAATAAGACTGGAGGAGACGGAGACAGGGGCTGTGGACAGGAAACACTGGAGAAAGAACAGAACAATTGTCACATTACTGTACCAGACCCTCACTCCTATACAATAAGACTGGAGGAGATGGAGACAAGGGCTTTAGACAGGAAACACTGGAGAAAGAACAGAACTAGTGTTACAATACTGTACCAGTCCCTCACCCATATACAATAAGACTGGAGGAGACGGAGACAGGGGCTGTAGACAGGAAACACTGGAGAAAGCGTTCTCCGCCCAGTCCCTATATAAGCGCTTTGCACGCGGCCCACACGCGGCCCCCGTGAGCGAGTGCACGCGAGCCGCAAAGCAGCCGACTCTTACAAGGTTACTAAAACTGACAACAATCTCTCGGTCAGCCTAGTGCACTAACAGAACGCCACTTTCATTTCCTAATATAAAGTTACCATAAGATTCTCTAGGCCCCACTGACTATTATAGGCCGCTTAGTTTGCTCACATTTCACCTTTAACGGCCGTTTTAAAGACTTACAAACAGTTACATAAGCGCTTTATATAAACAGTGACGTCAGCCCCTTATGTAAGGCTATGGCGTACGTGTCTAGGGCGCAACACGTTACCGCGCGCAAAACAGCGGCGCAACAACTGCGCAATTCATTTCTCACTATGGAGCCGACCGATCAAGTTGGCAATTATGCGGCCGACTCTCAACAACCACAAACCAGGTACGTTTTGCTAACTTAACTAACACTGACTTTCCTCACTCACATTACTGCTTTCTTTTATAACGTTCACTAACTTAACTATTAACTTTTACCTTTAACATTTACCTTTATTTGCAGACTCCTACTTTCGATAAAGCCTATAGCTGCTTTTCCGTGCGCCCCACTATTTACAAACGCCCCACTACAGACTTAATGCTTTTTTTACAGGCTAAAAAGAGACGCGCCGTTACTTTAATACTTTTTCATACTTGCAGACGAAACATCGCCGGCTTCGACACACTACATATAGGGCGCGGGCAAACCCTTGCGAGGCCCTCGCACCGAAACGGCTTCATTAATAGATCTAGAATAAATGTGTCCCCCGGTGATCTGATTATGATTGATAGAAGACCGCGCGCCGATAGGCCTGGGGGCACATTATACCTTGGACGTCGCCGACCACATCACACCCCTTAACACTTTTTCCTTCTCCACAGATATCGCCTATTGCTGGCGCCCGAACTTGTCAATCGGCTCCTTATGGGAGGTCACAACCACACTCATCGGAATGGACCACATCACACCCCTTAACACTGAGCCGCAACGACGGCCACCACCCGAACAAGACAGTGACGATTCACTCGAAGAGTTCGAAGAAAACTTCGACGATGACTTCTACCCCGGCTACACTGATTTAGAAGTTATTGCGGCCGGCAACCCCTTCCCAGACACTTTCGCACAACCATTCTCATTTGCGGATATTTTTCCACCCCCTGAAATTCTACCCCCCTCATTTGCCCCACCCATCCCAGCACATCTTTCCGTGCATTTAGCCTTTCCGCCACAACCCCCGGGCCGACACGGCTTTGGCCCCCCACCATGATAAATGAAATTTTATTGTACCAATACAATTTATTTCTCATCGTTTATTGTTTCCGTGTTTCCTTTCACATTTGACTCACACCGCCAGCATTCCAAATCACACACGAATAATTCCGCCTATCCACCTATTCGTCGTTGCAACAACGCCCAAGACACAAGCTTAATACACGCGCACAGGCCAATCTGACAGCGCCGGGCCCCCAGCTGCTATAACGATATTGCACGCGTATCAGCGCCCACCAAATGTGTTTCCAACTTACACACGATAAAGCCAGCGAACACCACAAGCTAAATACGCGCACACACAGACCAATCTGACAGCGCCGACCACCAACTGCAATAACACACGAATAATTCCACCTATATTAATACGCGCACACACACACACAGGCCAATCTGACAGCTCCGATATTGCACCGCAATTGCACGCGTATCCATCAGCGGTGCCGCAGCTAGCACTGACCGGCAATATCCACATCAGCGCGCACCACGAAAAATCCGGCCTTCCGTGCTGCAGCCAGCACTGACACATCGGTGCCAGAAGCTTATTACAAGCGCGCGCCTCGAAAAACATTTATCCGTCAAACCAATGCACATAAAATCCTGCAGCCTGACATTCGACACCACCATTTGCCAGTGAGTCGTGAAAACCAGGCCACCAGGCGTAATCTAAACCGCGCGGCCCCACCTCCACCACCGCACCGTTCTAGAAGCTTCTAGAAGGTTCTAGAACCTTCCCGCGCGTCATTATTTTAAACTCGCTGATCTCCAGGGGTGTCACTTCACTCTAAAACTTTCCCACCTCCCGTGCACGTAATTAATACTAATTGGTCGCTATTTACTATTTTTAGTCATTGCTAACGTTCTCCTCCGATAATTGCGCTACTCATTTGTTACTAATTAGTATTTAATTAATTAATTAATTAATTACCCTAATTAGTACCTGATTAGCCACTAGAGGTCGTCATTCACCCTATTTATTCCATCTTTATTCAGTAGATGGCGACACCCTCTTTCTCATGACCCCCATCAATCACTTTTGACGTTTGCTAAATCATACTGATAAAAAACGTAGGAATTCTACTTATAAAAAACGAAAAAGCCTTTGATCTTAGGTCACTTCCGGGGATGGCGGACCTCTTACCACTACTTGTCTATGTGGTGGACTATGTGTATAGTGATGCGTGGGGAAACACGTTGTAGTTGAAAACGATCTGAGTAGTGATATGCTGATATGCAAATAAAGTTCAGTTGAGTGTCAACCCTAAGAACCACGAGTATGTGTTACTGTAGTGTCTGAATATACAACACTCATCCTTTCATGAGAATAGGTAATTATATTTGGATTTCCCAGAACAGCCTTTAATTGATATATGAGGCGTGGGTGTTTGTGCATTGAGACGTTTTTTTTATTTCCACAGCAAGACTGGCAGAGAGAGGTACAGCTGTAGAATTAATTCAATGAACTTCTGCACAAGTTTGTGTAGGCTTTCTGTCTACACTGGTATATGTAGTGATCACCATCCCTGGCTTGTGAGGATGAATGAGTCTATAGCAATATATGCTGACTGTAGGTTCACTCTTGAACATGCTTTGATTTAGTGGATGTAAATATTTCGAGCATGGCTGAACGAACAAATAAATGTGTGTATCATTATTTCCTTGTATTGTTTATGGGCTAAAACGTACTGCGTATAAAAACTGCCAATGTTATCACAGTCCCGTCTCCGTATTACGAAGCTGACTTGAGTGTACCAATAAATAATGACTTTCTGGCAGTACTGTATAGTGTCGCCATCAGACGGGATATTTTGCATCAAAAACTGCGATGCCATTTTGTTTGGGTTTTGGTAACGCCGAAGGTGAAATGGGTTCACGATATGTTTGTTCTAGAATGTTCAGGCAAACATAATATACACGTTTAACGTCGTGGCAAGGACTGATAAGACAAGCATTCATTTAGGTCGCAACGATGTCAATTTACTAACAATAACAATCGTTCAAACAGCGTGTTGTTGTGTACACAAAATGTATTGACGCCGGGTAGTTCCACGATTGGACGCCATTTGCGATCTTTTCGTCAATAAACGATTGCCAGTAATCGTTCTTTGACATATTACCACCAGGTCGCTGATGAAAGAAGGCAATTCTCTTTGACATTGCAAGGATTTCACAACAATTGTCCAGGTAAAAATTAAAACAAAGTTATTAGCCAAATTAAGGAGGATATATCATATAGCAGTCTTTAGTCCAGTGCTTGTCAAGTCTATTTTTGAAGCAGTTTAGAGAAGGGCTAGCGATGACGTTTTCAGGTAGTGAGTTCCAATCGTTTACAATTCTGGAACTGAAGGATTTTTTGTTTAGCTGAGTGTTTGCTCTTTTCTTGAATAGTTTTTGACTGTGCCCTCTGGTGTTCAAAGTTGTATCTGTATCTGTATTTTGACTGGCAAAATGTCCTATGGACACATCACGCCAGTGCGCATGGTGGCTCTTATGGATTAATTTTTTACATGTTGGGCTAGGCTAATCTGGAATGAATTCAGTGACGTACTTGATACAATGCTTGGAGGTAGAGAATTCCACTCTTTTATTGTGACTGGGAAAAAGCTGTTTCCAAATATGTTTGTCGAGTGCCTGATTTGTACTAACTGTTTATTATGTTTACGTGAGCATCTGGTGTTGCGTTTGGTGTATTGATCTAGTGGGATATCTATGAGGTTATGTTCCATTTTATATAATATGCTAAGTCTTTGGGTTTTTCTTCGTGATTGGAGGGTGTCCCACTGGAGATCTTTAAGGAGTTGTGTTACCGTTCCAGGCTCTCTAGAATAGTTGTTCTTACAAAATCTGGCGGCTTGTCTCTGGGTTCTTTCTATGAGTTTGATATTTCTTAGGCAATGTGGATCCCATGATGCTGACGCATATTCAAGTATGGGGCGGACAAGGGTTGTGTAGGCTATGGACTTGATTTGGGTTGGGCATTTATTTAAATTTCTTCTAATCATTCCCAATGTCTGTTGTGCTTTTTTTGTGACCGAGTTGCTTTGTATTGTCCAATTTAATGTATTTGATATATGTATGCCAAGATAACAGTGTGATTCAACAGATTTAAGTTGTTGTCCGCAGAATGTGTAGAGATTTGGTGTCGGTTTTCTTGAGGCTATTGTCATTGTATAACATTTAGTGGGGTTGAATTTCATAAGCCACGTGTGTTGCCATTTCTCAAGTTTGAGCAGATCGTTTTGGAGGACAGATGTGTCTTGGTCAGTTTTAATCGGTGAATATAACAGGCAGTCGTCTGCAAAAAGGCGAACAGTTGAGGAAAGATTGTCTGGCAGGTCATTTATGTAAAGTAGGAAAAGTAGGGGCCCCAGTACTGTGCCCTGTGGTACCCCAGAAATGACTTGAGTTGATGTTGACTTAGATCCATTTATAACGACCTGTTGAGTTCTTCCTGTAAGGAAGCTATTTATCCATGATGATATTGGGCCTGTGATGCCATAGTGTTTGAGTTTGTGGATTAATCTTTTATGTGGAACTTTATCGAATGCTTTGGTGAAGTCAAGGATGGCCATGTCTACAGATTTCTTCTCATCAAGTGATTTGCTTATGTCATGGATTGTTTGAATTAATTGTGTTTCAGTTGATCTTTTGGCACGGAAGCCATGTTGGTGGTCAGTTAGAATGTGGTGCTGTTCAAGATGTTTCATAATGTGACTATGTATGATGTGTTCAAGAAGTTTAGAAACCACAGGTGTTAAGGATATTGGTCTGTAGTTAGATGTTTCTGCTCTACTTCCTTTCTTAAAAATTGCTGTTACATTGGCTTCTTTCCAGGTATTGGGGACTTGTCCAGAGTCAACAGATGATTGGAAAATGTCATGTATTACTGGTGCTAGATGAGAGGCATATCTGTTTAAGAACCATGGTGGAATGCCATCTGGTCCTTGCGATTTAGAAATGTTAATTTTGGAAAGTTGATCAAGTACTCCTTTAAGTGTAATTGTTAGTTTGGGGATTTCTCCATGTGGACTTCTGGCCATATCTGGTAGGGTGGAATTTCCTTCGTGTGTGAAGACACTTTGGAACTGATTGTTTAAGGCTTCTGCTTTATGTTTGTCGTCGCTAATGATGTTACCAGCAATGTTAAGGTAGGGGCAGTGAAGATGATGTTAATTGTAGGGGCAGTGAAGAAGAGGGTTTGATCCACACGATCAATTTGGTGTTTTATTTTGTATACTTGTATCATGTCGCCTCGTCGTCTTCTGTGATGAAGTGATGGTAGATTGAGTGCCTTCAGACGGTCTTCGTATGGTTTGTCTTTCAATGATGGCACTAGTTTTGTAACTCGGCGTTGGATTTTTTCGATTTCATAACAGTCCCTCTTCGTATGCGGTGCCCAGATAACATTTCCGTATTCAAAGTGGGGACGGACCATTGTTTTGAACAGTGTTGGAATGGTTGTTATGTCCAGGCATGTAAATGTTTTTCGAAATCAGTCCTAGCATCCTTGTCGATTTGTTGATGGCACTCTTAACGTGGGCTCGGAACATCATGTCCTGGTCTACTTGGACTCCCAGATCTTTCTCAACTTCAGTGGCTGTCATTTTTATGTTGTTCATTGTTTACAGTAGTTTCTGGTTCATATTCCCCAGGTGAAGGACTTTACACTTCGCTTCTTTGAAATTTAGTTGCCACTTGGTTGACTAGTTATTGAGTTTGTTCAGGTCTTCTTGTAGTTTGTCTTGATCTGTATGGTTTGTGTCTTCTCTGAATATGCCTCCAGTTTTCTTAGAAGTCTGTGATGGGGGACTGAGTCAAACGCCTTTTTAAAGTCCAGGTAGGCTGTGTCCACTGGTATATTCTCATCTAGACTTCTTGTCCACAGTTCAGTTGTAACCAGAAGCTGTGTTATGCAGGATCTACCAGGCACGAATCCATGTTGCGCATCACAGAAAAGTTCATGAGACATGTGATTCATGATTTCATCCTTGACTATGTTCTCCATCACTTTACAAGTGACTGATGTGAGACTGATGGGTCTGTAATTCGCTGGGTTGGTCTTGCTACCGGTCTTGTGAATTGGTGTGATGTTGGCTGCTTTCCAAGTTGCAGGGATGATGCCTTCTTCCATTGTCTTATTGAAGATGATACTGAGTACTTGGGATAATTCGTTCAGCACCCGAGGATGTAGCCCATCTGGACGGGCTGGCTTGTTTGTCTTGAGCTCGTCCAGCTTCTCTTGTACAATCTCAGGCGGTATGCTGATGTCATGTAAGAAGTTGTTGTTATGCTTGGCATCTAGATGAGGGATGTTGTTCATGTTCTCCTCAGTGAACACACTTGCGAAGAAGTCATTGAGAGTTTCTGCTTTCAAGGTGTCATCTGTTATGTTTTGTCCTTCTTGCGATTGGAGATGTCCAAGTTACGATTTGGTGGCGAGTTTTGATTTGGTGTATCTCCAGAACGCTTTTGGGTTCTTTTTTATGTTGCATGCTATGTCGTGCTCAAAGTCTCGGCACAGCTTACGTGTGAGGCTTGTCAGTTCATTTTTCTCCGTTTGAGCTCTTACATAGTCTATGTATTCTTCCATTTCGTAGTATCTTTTCCATGCGTGGTATTTTTTTCACCCTGGTCATTGCTGTTTTGTTCATCCACAGGTGTTTTCGTTTATCCTTTCGGGGCTTTAACTTAGGGATGAATATCCCAATGGCCTCTGTTAGGGTGTCGTAGAAGACTCCCCAAGCTTCTTCAACTGATTTTTCGGTTAATACATCAGATATGATCTCATGCTGCTGTAGTCACCTTTGTGATATTGAGGTTTTGGTTTCTCGTCCTTCTTTTCTTGAGTTGGTAGACAAATGTCAGGCATAAGTGGTCACTGAGTCCGAGGCTCGGATTGTACATGACACTCTGTACAGTAGATTCATCGTTTGTGATGATAAGGTCTAGGATGTTGTGTTCTTGGCCATGTCTCCAGCGTGTAGGTTCATTGACTTGTTGGTGTAGATACATGTATCTTATTGTGTCAATGAAAAGTTGGCTTACATGATCTTGAGGTTTATTGTTTACTATTTAGTCGAGTTGTGTATTGACAGTGCTAAGATATTTTGTAAAGGAAAAAATGCATGTAATCGCGGTGTCACTTACACTATCAGACAGAGTTACAGTGACAGCTCCAGTTATGTTGTCAGTCCTGAAACTGAGTCTGGTTTTTCCACACATACCTGGCAATCGTGTAAGGCAATAATCTGTTTGAAATAGACATGTCCATTGTCCACAGACTACATGTGCAGGCTCACAGACACGGCACACCAGACATGATTTGACAAATAATTTGACATGTTCCCTGGCCTAAGGGGGAGCTAGATGTTAACCTGGCTACACTGTTTAACCTTAACCAGTTTTAATGTGTACGATACATGTCGATCTTTACAAATCTTTATTTAGATAAATTTATGACAATATATGGTGAATACTGTTGATAGACTGCATACTCATTAATCCAGGCTAAGTGGCATTTAATATCTTAACCTTACAAAGGTCTAACACTTAGACCTAGACCTGGCTGGTGCATTCCACTAGCGATTCCTTCCACTTGTATGCAGTGTGAAGACATCATGAGTGCACACAGCGTTGCCGGCCTCGATACTTGGGAGCCAGAGGACAAGTCATTCAGTAAGCACATCTTCAAACAGGGGACAGGAGACTTGACTCCCAACGATGGTGCCATCTGTATCGTGAACATTACGTTACTAGGTAGGTATTCCCCCAAACTTGGTTCACTCGGTCACTGTTGTGGTAAATTAATGACTTATTTGTAATGCCAAATGTTGGCCCTGGTGGAAAAGGGTAAATTGGTGCATGAAAGACCAAAAAGAGCAGTGCAACTTCTCTGCCTGGGAGTGTTTGTTAAGTTAAAATATGATACATTCCTTGTACATGCTGTGTGCTTCAGACTTTCAATCAAGAGATTCCATATTCAAATCCTTTTGCTAACTTTTTGAACCTTGGGCAAGTTCTTTTTACACCATATTGCTCCAGTTCATTCAGCTGTATAAATGAATATCTGGCTATAGACAGCATTTGGTGGATATTTGTGTATGGATAGTCTGCGCATTAATAGCAGTGTAAATGGCAGGGTTACTGACGAATTAATTAATTATTTATTTCCAAAATTCTAAGTACTCTTTCTCATTACTTTTAAACTGTTATGTCTATAGACCCCATTTCACCAGTGTAACATCTATGGCCTGGAAAAGCCTATAAGTCAGCTTCCCTTGCAGTGTCAGTTTCCCCAGCAGTCACCAAGCGAGGGCCATACCCTCGGTCACTAATAATAAATAATAATAAGATCTTATATAGCACTGTATTCAGTCCTTAGTTCTGTTCAAAGCGCTTTACAAAAAAGTTCACAAATATATATCACTCATTTAGGTAGTGAAAGCGATTTTAAAAAGGTGTGTCTTCAGCACCGTCGTAAACTAAGCCAGGGTTATGCAAGGGATGCCGTCACAGAGTTTCTGAGAGAAGCTGGACAGACGTAATGTTTCAGTATTTTCCCACGAGGTTCGTGTTTTGACAGAAAGAAAAACCAAATCAAGATACAAGACAGTGCATGGTGTGATTGCACTGAGCAGTGCTCAGGCGCTGTGTTAGACTGCAGTTCCCAGTTGGGGTTTATTTTGTATTTTAGATTTCACACAATAAATGATACTCATCATTAATATGTGTTGATTTGTCTTCATGGTAAATCCCCCGTTACAGCAGCATGGCATAATTCTTTACAGAGAAGTTGAGATGGTGTTCAGTTGAACCAGTCTGTCGGGGAGTAAAGTGTAAAGCACTTTGACCAGTACTAAAGATTGGATACAGCGCTATATAAAAAAACCTTACCTTCACTTTATACTCTGATTTCTAAGACTAACTGGTTACCATGGTTATGGACATGCAAATTGCTTATTACCTATGGTATGTCATGATAGACCTACTTTTCGCCTAAACATTTATACACTGTAAATTTGGTCAGGATAAGATGCATAAGTTAGTTTTAAAGACATGACAAAGTTAATATTACCCATTTCCACACCAGCCTCCTCAGCAGAGATACAGGTATGTTGATGACATTTTACATGTCTGCTTGTTTGCTGTCTCACAGGTGAATATGAGATTGATGAGGAACATCTGGGCAACTACTGCTTTGACAAGGAGTGTGAAGTCACCATTGGCGAAGGCGACAGCCTCCTGTCGGAACTCTTCGACAAAGTCGTGACGAGTATGAAGGAAGGCGAAACGTGCTATGTCAAGTCAAAAGTCGACGCCACTGGCAAACACGTTGGTGCCTTTGAACTGAACTCGAAAAGTGCAGTGAAATTCAACATGCAACTCGTCTTGTTCAGTCGCGCGGCAAACATTGCAGAACTCGAGGCAGATGAGAAACTCGAGCGAGCACAGAACCACAAAAACAAAGGCACTGAGCTATTCCGAATCAACCGTATCCCATTTGCGGTGAAGCGCTACACACGAGCCCTGCAATGTCTGGAGGACTTCGGTGGAGGTGACAGCAACTCATCTGATGTGAGAAAACACTGGCGAGACCTGATGTGCCATTGTCACTTGAATCTCGCTGCATGCCATATCAAAACACACAACCACAAGGCTGTTATTGAACACTGCACAGAGGCGCTCAAGATCGATGCGAAAAATGTGAAGGGGTTGTTCCGACGGGGTCAGGCGTACTTGAAGCTGCATCATTACTCGGAGGCGAGGACTGATTTGAACACCGCGCTTGAAGTGGAACCCAACAACAAGGCCGTACTTAATGAACTGCGAAATATAAATATTCTCCTGAAGAAGGAAAAAGAACTGTATCAGAAGATGTTTCCCGGCCAGAAAGTATCGACAGATTGAATATGTCATGCATGCAGGCTTGGCGGAAGTGGAGACATTGTCATGAATTCACATGCCACTGAAGATGGTGTGGCCTGCGATTGTTTCCACACTTCACTGGTGTATTTTGAGGTGCTGAACCATGCATGTTCATATGTAATGTTTAATGCCTGTGGCCAAACTGATCACATCATCTGCACCGCAGGTTTTTTTAGGTGAACTTTTACCTTTCAATGTATTTAATTTACAATTGTTAATCGTTTGGTTTATCAGTATTTGTAATGTGGTACTTTATCTTCCACGGTTGTTATTGTACAATGTTGTATGCAACATGTGTTACTTTGTAACTCCAAGGCCAACTTGTCTAGTCTTTGACAATGTCCGTACCAGTACAATTAATTCTACATGAGTATAGCCTGTTTGTTATCAGAATTATACTGCAGCCTGTCACTGTATGCACTCCAGATGTAAAAAGTACAAGACCTGAATTTCGGAGATTTTCAAACAAACAGTTCCTAAAAAGAGGTTTCTTGTTGTATGCAGCAGAATACAACTTGTCCTTTTTCATAATTTTGCATAGATCTTTCCAACAGAATTACAATAAATACACAATTGGCAATTTTACAGTGTTTGCATTAAAATGTTATTGCTGTCATTGTAAAATTTCCGTTTCGATATTAGACATCTTTGGTTTAAGTTGCAATGTCAGACACCCATTTCCAGCCACACATGGTAACAAATCATTTCAAAAGTGGCAGGTTTGTTATCATGATCATAGGAATTGCTCCAAATAATTATAATCGTCATGATTAGTGAACTTGAACAGTGGTTAAAGTTAAACTATAAACAGCTGTATGTGCTACACATTATAGTTAAAAAGTCTGAATATTTTTACCGTGTGAACTATGAAGACATTCTCATCAAGTTTCACTTGTATAATTTTATTTTCCTGATTTACATTTTGTTGGCCTATAAAGACCACATGTGCCAAAGTACAATCACTGGATGGAGAAACCGAGCTTTTTGATATCACGGCGGGAGTGCTACAGGGTGACACTCTGGATTCCAGATAACAAGAAGGAAAAGTAAACGTGTTAAACCTGAGGTGATCACCGATTTTGAATTTGCCAATAATATTGCGCTACTATCAGAAGTGATCAATCAGGCACAGGAGATTCTAACACGAGTGGAGACATCATGTGCAAGGATTGGTTTAAAGATCAATCCTGGAGAAACCAAATATATCGCATTCAACCAATTAGGAAACATCAGCATCACTGCCAGGGAAGGAGCTGTTTTAGAGAAGGTCGAAGACTACAAATACCTTGGCTCCTGGGTCTGCACAACAGACAAAGACATCAAAACCAGGAAGGTAATGGCGTGGAGAGCACTCAACCAACTAAACCTAATATGGAAATCTACATTCCCATGAAAAATCAAGCAGCGACTGTTTATTGCAACAGTAGAGTCTGTGCTATTCTACGGATGCAAAACACGGACAATAACGGAAAAACTTGCCAAACAACTAGACGGATGTTATACAAGAATGCTTTAAGCCGCAGTTAACATTCACTGGCAACAGCATTTGACAAACATAGAACTATACAGTGGACTGTGTAGTCACTGATAAAATAAGAAGACGACTGACATTTGCCGGCCACTGCTACAGACATAAGGATGAAATGGCATCTAAGACCATCTTGTGGCAATGACACATGGAAGAACCAAGGCAGGAAGATCAGCAGCAACTTACATCGACGGCTTAAAGGAAGATGTGGGTCTAGAGACGGAGGAGCTGAAGACGGCAGTGGCAGACAGTGGGACATGTCAGATAATGTTCGACCCCAGTGGCCAATGTGAGTGAAATGACCTTGCAAGTTCTGCTAGTGTTGAGCAGCTGGTAAATGGATGGTCTTATAAGTTTGAAAAATCCAGGTCAAACCACCTCCTCTCCCCACCATTAAGTGGGGTGGCACTTGCTAATTTGAGCAATCTAAAATGGCTTTCAAAATCGCAGCCAATATCCACCAGATTCAATATTATCTGACATGGTTGTCAACTCATCACCCACCACGCGGCCCAGTCCTCATATCCACAAGTGTCATCCTGCATTAATATATGTTCCACTCAATAGATGGCGCCAACATGTCTTTATTTTTTTTCGTTATACCTGGTGACAACCACAAATCACCAACACACCCATAAACGACGCTATTGCTTTTTGGGCACAGTAACTTATGCAATCACCGCTAAGACACAATAACTTGTCAGTTACTAATAAACCACAGTTGAAATAAATAATAATTACAGTAAATAAGCAAGCGACTCTACCCTATATTTACACTGTACACGAGTATATATACAGGCATATATTTTGAAAGTGCTCATCCAGCACAGAAAACCTCTGAAATGTCAATATTAAGCAGATAATGTAATTTATGTGTAATAATGGCAACCATTCTCCCCAGCATAGTTATAATATATGGCAAAGACCTGCAAAATGTATTATGCAAAATTATGTATGTTGTCAATAATTATATATATTGTCAATAGCTAACATTTAACACAATTGATATTCGTTGAAAGCCAAGCTGATATGACAAAGATGCATATGCTAAGTACTGATGATAATGGTCATCACATTTAATTATTTAAAATCTGACACAGATGTTTCAGCTTGTCCAAATTGACCTATCCATCAAGTGACCTGTTGCCTGGCAAAAGCTGTCAAGCAATACAAAAATGGATGCTGCACATGTGACATGTTATTGCAGTATATTGTGTTAATATTCTGGTTCCAGAAGAATTTTCTTTATGACAAAAATATAAGGCAAACTTTTTAAAGTGACAACTGTCAACAGTATGCAGTAATGTTTGATCTAGGAGATGTCAGGCAGCAATAATAATGTAATTCACATATACAACAATTATCAACATTGTTGGCAAAGTGACTGTGATGTAAGCAAACCGCTGCATACTGGATAGGTCAATGACATATAAAGAGGTGTATAATTATAGCTGAACATTCTTCAGGATAGTTAAGTTTTATGCAAACGATTTCTTTTTGACATATTCTACATACTTGTAGAGGTTTTCGTCGGTGTAGCACACCAACTTCTTCAGTACATGTGACGTATGACGTCATTGTACATGTGAGATAGTTCATAATTTCCCTCATCTCGAACACCAATCAATCGAGACGAGGGGAGTTGCGAACTATCTCACATGTACGGTGACATCATACGTCACATGTACTGAAGAAGTTGGTGTTACAAGGTAAAATCACACGTTGAATATGTCAAAAAGAAATTGTTTACATAAAAGAGGTGATCTGCATGCATCTCTGTGCTCCTTATAAACCCACAGAACATTTTTCTAACGTCTGTCAACAAAAACGTCGTTGTGATAAATTGACCAATGAGATCACTGGAATGTAGTATCTGTGGAGTAAGCGCCAGCCAATCGGAAGTCATCCTTGAGGAGGACGCAGTACATGCGCTGGGGGGAGGAGCAAGACCAGGGGGCGGGGCGGGGAACTGTCGTCCGCAAGATGTATTCCTTCCCGACGGGTGCAGGGAAGTCGGAACTTCCCGAGGAGCGACTTGTGTACTCCTCCCCGTCTCGTTCGTCTTCCGACAGGTTGAACAGACCGGCCGACTGTGGGAACAACAATCGCTTTAGGGGCAGTGACAAAATAAAAAATCCAAATAAAATTGTGTCTATTTGTAGTAACATTGTGATAAATTTCAAGAATCTAACTATTCTTACCAAACACCATTAAAACTATATTTACAGATAAAAGGTAGTGCTAGGAAACATTAAGGATTTTTATAATAGTAAAATATGGTATTTTTACCATAATAAAATTGTGTTACAATAATACTGAATGATACAAAAACATTATAACATTAGAAGCATAAAATGCCATATAACTGGCAGTGAAACAAATCAAATGGATCAGTATTAATTAAATAAATAGCTGAAATAACACCGGTTTGTCACTGAAAAACCTAGCCAATACTGGCTGTGAATGACGTGAGTGGCTTCCTTGGAAGCTGTTCGCGTGCTAAAAGAAACACTTGTCTAATTCAAGACTGGCAAAAAATTATTTCTAGCTAAGGGCCTGACCCACACTCACTTATATTTAAAAACACTGATATTCCTACAAAGCTATTCACCTTCTCTGCTGTGGCAAACAGCCTCTGGATGATGATGCCAAGAGGGCCCCGGGCAGCCCCCACTATGTCCACTTCTGGCTGGTCAAGTAGAGTGGACACGAAGCTGGACAGAGCCTCGTCACTGATGTCCACTTCATGTCGTTCCTCGTTGAACTTTGTTTGCAGTGACTGAGCCCGGGTGATGATCATCTCAGCCTGCGCTAACTTGTTCATCAGCTCCTGGGGGAAGAGAGACATTAGGAAACTATTTTTGACCATTTAAAAAAAAAAGTTTGTTTTTGTGTTATTATTGAATCTATTCAGTTTTTTATTAATTAATTAATATAATATTCTTAAGATAATAATAATAACTATGCCATAGGTATTACTATAGTGCCTGCCAAATTGTGTTTAGTAAGCCCATAATAACATTTATAATTTTGAGGATACAACAACAGACCACATTCAAATAGTAAACATCCAGTTTCAAAGCAAGATTTATTGGCAATATCACCAAGGTGGGCTGAGTTACCCACATTTCCATTTCATGTTCAACGGTTTCCCGTGTTCAACACAGCAGACTTCCTGGTACAGGTTATTACGGTGGCTAATTCTGGGTAGAGGAACAGACTGCCTCTCTTTAACAACTCTAACGGTGGGGCACTGTAAGTGTATCTCCTCACAAGGGCCGAGGTCTACTCACCTCCTACTCGCTCCCTTCTATTCACCCCCTTCTACTCGCCACCTTCTACTCGCCCCCTCCTAATCGCCCCCTCCTACTCGCCCTCTCCTACTCGCCCCCTCCTACTCGCCCCTCCTACTCACCCGCTCCTACTCGCCCCCTCCTACTCGCCTCCTCCTACTCGTCTCCTCCTACCCACCTCTTCCTACCCGCCTCTTCCTACCCACCTCCTCCTACCCGCCTCCTCCTACTCACCTCCTCCTACTCGCCCCCTCCTACTGGCCTCCTCCTATCCACCTCCTCCTACTCACCTCCGTCTACATTCAATCATTTCCTTGGATCACTGACCACTCCTCTACCAACTAGTAATGTATTTAAATAAACACAAAGGTAGTTTACTTATGAAGTTACGGAGAAATATGGAAACTGTAGTGGTTAGTGAATAGTGATTATTTAAATGTCTAAAATATTGGCATGGGAAGAAAACAGTCATTTTTCTTTCATTAAATTCTGGGGCTTGAACCATGAACTGGTAAGAAACACATACCTCAAACCTGTGGCAGTCCATGTGGGGGGCTCGCATGGCTTGTGTTGCTTTCATTGTTATCTGACTGAGGAGAGTTTGTAGAGAGGGAAGGTGGTTCTCTCCTGAACAACAAACACAGGGTTTGTCATATCATCTCGTTTGTTCTCTAAAACATACTTACAAAAAATGACAATTCTGTTTGAAATGGTGTTGCCTGTGAAATTTATTTCATGTTTATGCATGAAAACTAAGAATTTATTTCAGAGTTGGGGCCAAATACATGATTTTGGATTATATACAAATCTTATTGGGTATGTCGTGAGGAGCCACTACTTGTTATAATTTACAAATAAACATATTAAAATATAATTGTGTTCTAATAAAAACCAATATGTAATACAACCTGTCGGCTGCAAACATTCTATTTTCAAAAACATATTATGCTTAATGAATTATTATTGGCAAACTAAAATAGTTATGTTGAAGTGGGTTATATTAGACAAATATGATCAATACAAAAGTGTGCAAGCCAAGTACAAGTTGTGTATTTTGCAAGAATTTGATATACATCAAAATAAAAGCCATATATACCCAGGTAAACATGCAAAATCACTTAAATCAGAATAAATACAAATAGGTACTTGACTGCGAGCTCTGGTTTACTTAATGCATGCAGCAGTTGGCGAACTCCTTAAAGGTACTTTTCTCACAAGGATATCGCGTACTATGACCAAATCATCCATGCCTCGTGCTTGGCTGGTTAATTACCTTGAGCAATGATAGTAGCGATGGCTGCATGCACGGACATCGGCATGAGACGGGTGGCGACATCAGCTGGCTTCATTGCTGCCAGCCAATGCAGCACCTGGAACAAACATTTCTTGTAATGCACAGATAAAACGAAGGTTTATCTTTCCATACATATCATGAATTTCCACCATGGCCAGGTATGCTTGGTACAACTGGTTTCATAATGAAGTAATTTGAAAGAAAAACGGCAATAAATTATTTTCCAATTTTAACAAAAAAGATTGCTAAGATGCAATGTAAACGTACTACTACAAAAGTCACAGCAAAAAACAATTGATGATGCATAATAAGAACTATGAATTTGTTTGATGTTAAAATGCAGCCTAATATTATATTTATGCCTACTAATTTACCCCCACCGATGGAGCAACGAAACACTCGTTTACATTGGCATTGGTTTACACCTGGTGAATGTATCGCCACTCAATTCTCTGTGGTTATGGTAGCAGAGATGCCTTCCAGAAAAGCGATGCATATCAAAAACACATAAGAAAATATTTTCTTAAATATACTGACAACTTGGTAGATGAGAGGCCAACAGTCAAAAGAACTGAGTTAAGAAAGAGGTGAATGGAGTGTGGAGGTGATGGACTTACAATACCTCAAAGTTAAACAAAAGAGGTGAATGGACCGTGGAGGTGATGCACTTACAATACCTAAAAGTTAAAAGAGTTGAATGAACCATGGAGGTGATGCAATTACAATATCTCAAAGTTAAGAAAGAGTTGAATGGACCGTGGAGGTGATGCACTTACAATACCTCAAAGTTAAAAGAGTTGAATGAACCGTGGAGGTGATGCACTTACAATACCTCAAAGTTAAAAAAGAGGTGAATGGACCGTGGAGGTGATGTACTTACAATATCTCAAAGTTAAAAAAGAGGTGAATGGACCGTGGAGGTGATGCACTTACAATACCTAAAAGTTAAAAGAGTTGAATGAACCCTGGAGGTGATGCACTTACAATACCTCAAAGTTAAAAAAGAGGTGAATGGACCGTGGAGGTGATGCACTTACAATATCTCAAAGTTAAAAAAGAGTTGAATGAACCGTGGAGGTGATGCAATTACAATATCTCAAAGTTAAAAAAGAGGTGAATGGACCGTGGAGGTGATGCACTTGCAATACCTCAAAGTTAAAAAAGAGGTGAATGGACCATGGAGGTGATGCACTTACAATATCTCAAAGTTAAGAAAGAGTTGAATGAACCGTGGAAGTGATGCAAATACAATATCTCAAAGTTAAAAAAGTGGTGAATGGACCATGAAGGTGATGCACTTACAATACCTCAAAGTTAAAAAAGAGGTGAATGGACCGTGGAGGTGATGGACTTACAATACCTCAAAGTTAAAAGAGGTGAATGGACCGTGGAGGTGATGGACTTACAATACTTCAAAGTTAAAAAAAGAGGTCAATAGTCTGTGGAGGTGATGCACTTACAATACCTCAGTTAAAAAAGAGGTGAATGGACCATGGAGGTGATGCACTTACAATATTTCAAAGTTAAAAAAGAGGTGAATGGACCGTGGAGGTGATGGACTTACAATATCTCAAAGTTAAAAAACAGGTGAATGGACCGTGGAGGTGATGCACTTACAATACCTCAAAGTTAGTGCAGCCATTATACAGATGTTTCTGCACCCACCTTCTCTGCTTCCTTCGTGTCGTCAAACAATCGGCGTTGTCTTCGACAGGGAATGGGCTTGGCACTCTGCCAAACCTCCATCCACATGTTCCCAGGGATCTGCATACGTTGACTCAGTTGGCCTGGCAAACAGACAAGTCATATACTTGTATACCATTCTTTCACTTACATG
Organism: Paraescarpia echinospica; assembly: GCA_020002185.1. Taxonomy (NCBI): domain Eukaryota; kingdom Metazoa; phylum Annelida; class Polychaeta; order Sabellida; family Siboglinidae; genus Paraescarpia; species Paraescarpia echinospica. The sequence goes on along the minus strand of CM034536.1, from coordinate 21,596,993 downwards.
CAACACTACTATATGCTGTGTATTTAATTAAACCAGTGTTATATTTTATTAAACATTCTGGCCACTCCAATCACTGCAAACATCTTCCACTCCCGGTCGTCTTTGAACAAATCTCGATAACTACAATTTCAATTACATCAACAACTGAACAACCAGGTGGGGCAACTGACCTTTGACCGTGACCTTGCCGGTGTCGTCCACTGTTTCTTCCTCCACCCAGTCTCGGGGCGAGTACCAACGCACAAAGTCCCCTAGAGTGCAGGCAGGGTTGGCTGCCTTGAACGCCTCCATGTCTGACAGCAAGCAGGCACTCTGCATGCGCGCACGCAGATGTGCTCCCTCCGACGACGTGCCAAGTCTAGAATGACCCATTCACCAGGCATGTCAGATACTCAGAAAAAACATAAACTGTATTCAATCAATCTACTAAGCATATATGCCCTAATTAGCATACAACCCCTTTTTACAAACATCTGACACTGTGACGGCGATCTCCAATGCGAACCTTGACTGTTGAATCCGTCGTTGTAATTTTATTTAAATTATTAGATCGGTGCTGTGGTATCCTGTTGCTCATATATTGATGCATAAATCACTTGCCAGTCACTTCTCCTGAGATGGCTGTACCCAGGAACCCCAGAAAAAGGGTGTACCCCGTATGCTTATTGGAATGCAAAATTTCACACATTTCTGCATCTCAAGTATTTGTTGAGCAAACTGTAGGCTTAACAGAACGAATACTGTATAAAACATTAGTCCACACAAGCTGGATGCTTTTGAGCTGTTGCATTTTTTCTTAAGAATATTTATCTAGATTTTATGGCACCATCAAAATTACTGGACACTGTGCACGGCTCGTCAAACTCAAAGGTTTTAGAAAAGAAAACAGTGCCGGGATTACAAGGTCATGCATTGCATGCAAGGAAGGTCCTTTCTATATATTACAATATTAGATTGTCTCAAATCAAACCGTTGATGCTTGTTTCTCCAACATTCAAAACAACAAAGACAGGAACTAACTTAGCTAGTACTTCAGCCTGTTCCTCCAACATTCAAAACAACAAAGACAGGAACTAACTTAGCTAGTACTTCAGCCTGTTCCTCCAACATTCAAAACAATAAGGACAGGAACTAACTTAGCTAGTACTTCAGCCTGTCCCTCTAACATTCAAAACAACAAAGACAGGAACTAACTTAGCTAGTACTTCAGCCTGTCCCTCTAACATTCAAAACAACAAAGACAGGAACTAACTTAGCTAGTACTTCAGCCTGTTCCTCTAACATTCAAAACAACAAAGACAGGAACTAACTTAGCTAGTACTTCAGCCTGTTCCTCTAACATTCAAAACAACAAAGACAGGAACTAACTTAGCTAGTACTTCAGCCTGTTCCTCCAACATTCAAAACAACAAAGACAGGAACTAACTTAGCTAGTACTTCAGCCTGTTCCTCTAACATTCAAAACAACAAAGACAGGAACTAACTTAGCTAGTACTTCAGCCTGTTCCTCCAACATTCAAAACAACAAAGACAGGAACTAACTTAGCTAGTACTTCAGCCTGTTCCTCTAACATTCAAAACAACAAAGACAGGAACTAACTTAGCTAGTACTTCAGCCTGTTCCTCTAACATTCAAAACAACAAAGACAGGAACTAACTTAGCTAGTACTTCAGCCTGTTCCTCTAACATTCAAAACAACAAAGACAGGAACTAACTTAGCTAGTACTTCAGCCTGTTCCTCTAACATTCAAAACAACAAAGACAGGAACTAACTTAGCTAGTACTTCAGCCTGTTCCTCTAACATTCAAAACAACAAAGACAGGAACTAACTTAGCTAGTACTTCAGCCTGTTCCTCTAACATTCAAAACAACAAAGACAGGAACTAACTTAGCTAGTACTTCAGCCTGTTCCTCTAACATTCAAAACAACAAAGACAGGAACTAACTTAGCTAGTACTTCAGCCTGTTCCTCTAACATTCAAAACAACAAAGACAGGAACTAACTTAGCTAGTACTTCAGCCTGTTCCTCTAACATTCAAAACAACAAAGACAGGAACTAACTTAGCTAGTACTTCAGCCTGTTCCTCCAACATTCAAAACAACAAAGACAGGAACTAACTTAGCTAGTACTTCAGCCTGTTCCTCTAACATTCAAAACAACAAAGACAGGAACTAACTTAGCTAGTACTTCAGCCTGTTCCTCTAACATTCAAAACAACAAAGACAGGAACTAACTTAGCTAGTACTTCAGCCTGTTCCTCCAACATTCAAAACAACAAAGACAGGAACTAACTTAGCTAGTACTTCAGCCTGTTCCTCTAACATTCAAAACAACAAAGACAGGAACTAACTTAGCTAGTACTTCAGCCTGTTCCTCCAACATTCAAAACAACAAAGACAGGAACTAACTTAGCTAGTACTTCAGCCTGTTCCTCTAACATTCAAAACAACAAAGACAGGAACTAACTTAGCTAGTACTTCAGCCTGTTCCTCCAACATTCAAAACAACAAAGACAGGAACTAACTTAGCTAGTACTTCAGCCTGTTCCTCTAACATTCAAAACAACAAAGACAGGAACTAACTTAGCTAGTACTTCAGCCTGTTCCTCTAACATTCAAAACAACAAAGACAGGAACTAACTTAGCTAGTACTTCAGCCTGTTCCTCTAACATTCAAAACAACAAAGACAGGAACTAACTTAGCTAGTACTTCAGCCTGTTCCTCTAACATTCAAAACAACAAAGACAGGAACTAACTTAGCTAGTACTTCAGCCTGTTCCTCCAACATTCAAAACAACAAAGACAGGAACTAACTTAGCTAGTACTTCAGCCTGTTCCTCTAACATTCAAAACAACAAAGACAGGAACTAACTTAGCTAGTACTTCAGCCTGTTCCTCTAACATTCAAAACAACAAAGACAGGAACTAACTTAGCTAGTACTTCAGCCTGTTCCTCCAACATATCTTCCGTCATTGGTGCTGGCTCCTGAGTGATGGGAACATACAGCTGCTCTGCTGGTATGTTCAACAGATAGAGGTCATTGTACGGCCGCAGACGACCTTCAGGCTGGTGGGTCAGTGTGTCGGTGAACGATGGCGTATCTGACTCCTCCAATAATGACTGGTCATCATCAGATTTCTGTTTCGTCGATGATCGCCGTTTCTCTGCATCCACTGCTCGCTTCGATCGCCTGCGTCGGAGTTTCGCGTCTCCACCACCGCCAATATTTGCGTCTTTTGTCGGCGCCGAAGTCTCATCAGAACTCTCGATACATTCAAAGAACTCTTCCTCGTCGCTTGACGTTGAACAATCTTTCTGTTCATTCTTCTCCTCCTCGATGTCCACTTCCATCGGAGTCGAGGCAAAGACGTCATTGGAAGGGGTCGACGACTCACTCTGGAGTGCTTCGTGTACCTTCTTTCTCTCTATACAGCAGTTCAGCATCTAGCGTGAAAATACAGTGAAATTGTTATTAAAGGTCAATGCATATAAAATATACATCTTAGTTACAATCGATGTTGCAGGAACTGCAGTCGGAAATGAGTTTATAACATATTCTTAACATTTAGAAATTACTATCCCTGCAGGATAATAACTTCAAATAAATAATAATCTGTGCTCATATATAGCACCAGTATCTGCAAACAAGGCGCTCCATTATCAGAGCTAGTTTTAACAGCAGATAATGCACCACTTGAGCAGTTTCATAGATCGAGACCATTGACTGATTGAGTCCACAACATACATAAACACCAAGTAGAAGGGACCAATGACTAAGATCCAAATGTACAATTGCAATATTCCTTACAAAGCTTTCCCTACATTTCGTAGAACAAAAAACCATTAAAATATGTTACAATATGGTTACCTACCTGTAACTTCTGAAAGAGAAGACTACATCCCATGTTGGGTGACCCAGAAGCTAGACTAACAAAAAAGGCACAGGAATATATTACAATTAGATTTAATATAAGCTAAGATAACATATTTATTGCATTGTTCTCACAGGGGAAAACTGAACAGTAGAGATAATGAATGTCTCTGATTGATACAGATGTAATATTATTAACTTGAAGGGCCAAAATCTGAACATTCTATGGTTAATCATTTGTTATACTGTATACTTGGCTTTAAACTGCCAACAAATATTTCAATGAACCTTTCAACTATTTGCTTAATTATAATATTTCAACTCGGGTATCATGTTTACATTGTATGCTGCAGGCAAGGTCAACATTTATAAACAAACAACGGTAAAATTATTATTTAAAATTGTGTTGCCTTAAAAATATTTAGGCAGTCAATATGATAAAATAGACATAGTCCATAATATTTTACAAAACATGATTTTAAGCAAAAAATCAGCCCTTATGTTGATCAAATGAATCACTTATACTTCATTCAACATTGCTGGCCAGATTTTCAAGACTGATCATACTGCAAACATTTTGAATGAATAAAGATTGAAATCTTATGAATGTTCAACTCACTCGGGGATGAGAATGCTGTTCTCCCAACGGAACCGCATCTCTAGTACAAATTCTTGCCACAGGTGCGCCACCGCTCTTACTCCGCCGTAGCTGTGGTTGATGATGCACATACAAATTGCTAGTCGGTACGGAAGACTATCAACAGGAGCTGATTTAAACTGTTTAAACATCTCCTGTAAAACACACAGAGATAGCAATGAAAGGAATGGTTGAATAACTGCAATGGCTGCAAGTACATCGGAAATGTCGACAAATTTAAAAAAAAGATTTTGTCTATCTCTATAGATGATTCAAACTGCATGGCAACTCATGTTGTGAGCACAAAGAAATATTGATAACTGGAGTAATGATAGAACACTGTGTTTAACATCCACTTAAGGTAGCTGGGGCAGGTATCATGTCAGTTGATTTCTTAATTTTTTTCTTTATAGAACATTAGTAGGTGTCAGCATGAACATGTGTACCATTAAAAAAAAACAAGGCACTAGCGCCATATGTCACCAATCCGTCCTTTAAAAACTAGTATTTTTAGTGTGTCTGTGGAAAGTCCCTTTTCAGATTCTTGGAAACTGACGATGTTTCCATAGTGACGATCACGCGTGCGTCAGCCCAGTTCAAACATAAATTCATTCACCATGAATGCAGATCATATAGTCTGGTTATTCTCATGCCACTATGCTGTTGTATTATAATTACCTAAATGCATCACGCTGTCAAATCACCAAATACTGGTGGTAGTTTTCTTTATTCTCCGATAATGCCCGACCTCCTCCGCCAGTTGCAATGAAATGTGACTGACCCCAGCAGGTGTTAATCAATCTTGTCTACCACAACAAGTTCAACACGTGGCCCTTCGTAACACAATATCATGAGACAACTTGGCGGGGAAGACCTTGGGGGGAAATCTCAGTAATAGAAGTGTCTGTCAAATTGTGTTGAAATAAGCCACATGCCAGTGAAAAAGTGACATTTCTAAGCAAAAAACAAGCATCTGGTGACACTTGTATTATCAGTAACAACCAGGAAGTATTACTTAATGTAACTTTTTATAAAAATTATAATACTTACAAAGCCATAACTTGGCATATGAACTGGACTTGTGTTTACCCAAAATTGCACGGGATGGCTTTGTTTGGTGAAGGGGTCGTGCCAAAAATGCAGTACGGATTTGTGCTGTCTTTCAACATTGTAGCAAAATGTTTATGAAGCTGTATCAAACTTAATATGCATTTGTTTACAAAATAACCCATACGAATGTCAATACTAATTTTTCTTTTGGGGAGTTTCTCAAAATGAAATAAAATGCCATTTTAGGGTGATTTTTGACATATTTTTAAATTGTCTTTAAACACATTTAAATATATCTGAACAACATAAAAAATCAATTATTTTTGGTCTGGAGTATTGTTTAATGTGTTAGGCATTGTCTGAGAAGTTCTACTGTATTTTCAAAACATTTATTAATTTTATTTAAATCAAAACAAGCATGTCATAGGCACCTTACCACCTTAAAGTGCTTACGCATCTGCTGTAAACACACAATGAAATAACTGCTGAACAACGTAGAAAATGTTGGTAACTTTTTAAAGATATTCTCTACCTGTACAGAGAGAGGGATGATGTAAATTGCATGGCAACTCATGCAAGTACAATGAAATGTTGATAACTGAGGCTATGAAAGAATGCTGCATTTCACGTTCACTGGCAACACTATATAGCAATCGCAGAGCTCCATAGGGGAATGAGAGAAGTTGCAGAGAGTTTACGGGACAGGAGGATGAGATCTGGGCATTGCCACTGATGCTACAATGAAGTGGACGAGACAGACCAGCCTGTAATGACTTGCTAGAGGAAGGTGTGGGTAGACAGGGCCTGAAGTGTTGCAAAAGGCAATTTTGGACAGACACAGCTGAAGGCACACAACAGAAGCTAGGGTCAGATCAGTGTTTCTCCTGAGTAAACTGATGAGCAAGGTGGCAGGGATGGGCTATGCGAGCCCTGCAGGTGAGAAGCTTTGCTAGGGGGATCCAGCGGTTTTTTAAAACTAGCTTTAAAATGGTGCATTCTGAGGTATGTTTTAACCTTTACTCTTGAATATAGAGGGGGAGATATAAAACAAGACACTACTTGTAAATGTAGCAATCATGATTGATAAAAGTCAGTAATCATGACTGTTTCGTCATGTTGAGGTGTGGTTTCCATTTTATCACTGGTACTCAGTAAAGGTGTGGTTTCCACTTGACCACTAAAATTGGTACTGACAGAGTCAGTAAAAAAGTAAAAGGTAAATTCTTATATAGCACAGGACTGCTCAAAGCCTGTTCAGTCGAACACCATCTCGACTTCTCTGGGAAGCATCCAGTGGTATCATCTGAAGACTCTTCATCATCACCTTTAAATGATTATAATATTATGGTAAATTGGTGGTTTATGTTCCTAAGATTATATTTTATTTGTTGCTAGCATGCTATGCAATTAATTAAAGTCTTTCTGGAATGCCACAAAAGTATGTTGATACCTCAGTGAGATCGTTCCATCATTCAACATTATCCTAGGCATATTTACCTTTAAAAATATTGCGTCTTACGTCCATTTGAGGCGTAAATAGCACCCCGGTTTGTATCAACAAACGCTGCTATATCTCTCATTTTACGCAGTGGCACAGACTAGTGCAAACCGGGTCAATCTGCGATTTTGTAGGAATATAAGTGACTTTGTGGTGTCATTTCGCGATGCTGAATACATCGCGAAAGAACAAAAAAATGGGCATACGAAATAGCAATTTCGGCATATTATGGGCGAGGCGGCATAGAAAAACAGCGAGGCAGCCCTGTCATATACCAGGGGAAACACTGGGTCAGATGATGATGAGCTGTATTTTTCTTCCTCCTTATTCCCTGTTATACAGGGGTGAAGGTGAACTGTATTGTTCTTCCTCCTTATTCCCTGTTATACAGGGGTGAGGGTGAACTGTATTGTTCTTCCACCTTATTCCCTGTTATACAGGGGTGAGGGTGAACTGTATTTTTCTTCCTCCTTATTCCCTGTTATACAGGGGTGAAGGTGAACTGTATTGTTCTTCCTCCTTATTCCCTGTTTTACAGGGGTGAGGGTGAACTGTATTGTTCTTCCTCCTTATTCCCTGTTATACAGGGGTGAGGGTGAACTGTATTGTTCTTCCTCCTTATTCCCTGTTATACAGGGGTGAGGGTGAACTGTATTGTTCTTCCACCTTATTCCCTGTTATACAGGGGTGAGGGTGAACTGTATTTTTCTTCCTCCTTATTCCCTGTTATACAGGGGTGAGGGTGAACTGTATTGTTCTTCCTCCTTATTCCCTGTTATACAGGGGTGAGGGTGAACTGTATTGTTCTTCCTCCTTATTCCCTGTTATACAGGGGTGAGGGTGAACTGTATTGTTCTTCCTCCTTATTCCCTGTTATACAGGGGTGAGGGTGAACTGTATTGTTACACAGCTTTTTCCATTCTTCCTATCAGCAGCCTCTTCTCTCCGTCTTTCATCTTCCTCTGTTGTTTTCAAGTCAACCTCCATGCTGTCCGCCCACCACACCTATAAGGCATTCCCGTTTTCCTGCATCTTTGATGTTTTTCCACTTCTAATCACTTGTTCCCGTTAGACAGCATTCTATCCTCATCTCCTTTCTCAGTTCTTCTTCTTCTGTTCACCCTCTTTGTTCTTGTGATTCTCTGAAACCATCTGTTCCTGTTCTGTCAGTGTCACTGTCTTCAGACCACACTGATGTCACACATGCTCTCAGAATAAACAGCTTGACACTGTGATTCAGGTAGTGTACAAGACGCCTAGATCCAGTTAGCAGATTGAAACTAGGATATATAACAGTTGAATGTGCAATGAGAACTCAACCATTTTATCCAACTTACCTTTGACTGTTCATTCAACATCTGAGATGAATCTGACTTTGACGATGACATATCGTCAGAAGCTCCACTGACTCCAGTGTCGACTTTGTCAACATCCATTGTGTCGGACTTTGCATCAGGGAAGAGGAACTAGAAACAGGAAGTCATGACTGAATAAGATTCTCATCTAAAGTTACACATTCAACATGGCAATTAAGGCATACCTGGAGTACAACAATGTTTAAACTATGTATACATATTTGTAAATTCTTTTTTTAAAGATATTCACACTAGCATTTACACAATCAATATTTTTGTTAAATAATGTATTGTGATAAGTGAGAATGAGTACATTATCATATCTAATCTACAGTGTTCTTTTACATCTCTAATTCACACCTTCCTTATGTTTGAAGAAAATATTTCTATCCACATCATCATAAATATTCAATATATAAAAACTTGCATTTAATCTTATCCTGGCCTCAAGGTTTCTATCATTGTCAAGCATTTTTCATCACTAAGATCTGTAATTTCTTCTTTGTGTTCTTACTTATGTCATTTTTATAACAAGGTATTCTAAATGACGCCTAACTCAGGCATCAGACTCTCAATCCAGAGATTCCAAGTTCAAATCCTCTTCTAAAGTTTGTTCATTCCACGTTGCTCTAGTTCACTCAAGAATAAATACAAATAGTATTCAAACAGTAATTGCTTCCCAAAGTAGTCAAGATGGTGTCCAACTGAGCAGGTCAACCACAGGGTGAAGTATAAAGCTCCCTAAGCAAGCCTAAGGACTTACCTTACCTTTTTAACTACTGCATTGTACAGGTGTCAAGCCAACTTATAGCATGTATATTATAAGGAAGACACAAGAAAGTGCAAGCACTTGTTTCCATTGTGGTCCAGCTTTAATATCAGAGGTTTTCTTCTCTAGAGTTCGTGAGTCCACTACCAGTTACACATTTCCCCCCTGTGTGTGACATTTTATTTCGCCTGGCACAGACACCAGGTAGAAGGGACCAATGTCTCTTCTGAAAGCCACAGGCAATTGTTGGTGAGGATTCAAGCCCCGGTCCCTTGTCTGACAGTCCGGTGCTCTACTGCTCAGCCACCACTCTCCACCCAGCTAGCTAACCAGGTAACTAGCAAAAAGGTGCTCCAAATCATGTGTAAATTGGTAAACTCACCAGCAGGATCTTGTTGAGCAGGTCGTTTGGGATGGGTGCATCTTCCGGTTTCATGGCAAGTTTTGATGTGGCACTGGTGACAACTGTTCCCAGGGAAGGGAGGGGGTACAGGGTGGGCTCAGTGAGGCGTGACAGAGCTTGGGAAACATCAACATCTGAAGGGCAAGATTGCAGCATGTATCACAATGTCAATACGGAATAGTTCACAGTATAATTTGTTTTGCAAAAGCATTTAAATGATCAGAAATCAACAACAAGCACAAAAATGACCAGTAAACTAATCAAAAGTAACTGGAAATTCTATGTGATTTCCTGAGCCACTATTTGAACATTGTTGTGTTTTATGTCGGATGCAATATATTGTGTGATAAAGGTAGATGAAATGAACCATGAATTTCTGCTGCCATCCAATACATTCTCATTGAAATGCATTTTTCAATAGATTTTGTATTTAATTAATTAATAGATTTATCACACTGCAAATATAGTTGAATATATATATACATATATATAGCGAAATTGGATACTGTTAAACTATCATATGAGGTATCTCTTAATGCCATCAAATAATTATTCTATGACAGGAACACATGGTTTACTTTTTTAACATTCAAAGTACAGTAATAATAATGGAATTACTTCTTTAGCGCTAATATCCTCAGAAAATCCGAGCTCGGTGGCGCAATAAATCCAAAGGATTAAGCGTTCTCGTTGTCAAATACAGAGCAAAAATCGTCAACAGATGGATGGAATTGCTAAGAAACTAAGGATGATATGCAGTATTAAAAATACACGTTTTTAGATGATGGTTAAATGAAACTATAGTTCTTACTGACTTAACACCAATAGTCTGTTTTCGATGACCACCTGTTTTGGCTGTCTTGGTTCCTCAAAACTGACTTTTCAATGTTAATTGACCTGCCATGGACGAGCACTTGAGAGCCCACTTTGCTGGGTGAACAGCTGGTCACTTAAAACAGGACATTTTTAATCCAAGCAGATGTTTGCTGTTCACTAAATTAGTATACTGTAACAAACATATATACATTCAACTAGCTTGTCACATGCCAATATCTGTAACTTAAATAAATCAGTGGTTTTGCTACATGGGAGGTTTGAAATAAAGTAAAAATGTGATATGGAGACTCACCAGATTCACATGCGGGACTGAGGAGAGACTTGCTGAGCAGCTGACTGGTCGACTCAGTCTTTCGACACAACTGTACAAAGTCCAGTAGAAAGTCACCTGTCAAACACACAAACTATCAATCAGTCCTGAGGTGACAGATGGAGAGAGACAGAGAGAAAGGGAGACAAAGACAGTTTACCTTTTAGACAGACGGGCGGGCGGGCAGGCAGGCAGGCAGGCAGGCAGGCAGGCAGGCAGGCAGGCAGGCAGGCAGGCAGGCAGGCAGGCAGGCAGGCAGGCAGGCAGGCAGGCAGGCAGACAGACAGACAGACAGACAGACAGACAGACAATCTGACTGACTGACTGACTGACTGACTGACTGACCAACAGACCAACTGACAGACCAAGTAACAAGTGAATAATAAGACCATGATCGATATAAAACTTAGTTAACAAAACCTACCCAAAAGACATGTGGGACTGTCAGTCATCCGCACTCGAACACACCAATGGGGCGCCTGCAGGGGGTCAAGGTCACTGGAAACAAGCAACATGTCACCACTGGGATATTATTTCTTTGGCGTGAAACTTTCATCATTATTTGCAACGTTGCTGTGTGGCATTCAGATGATGTTATTAGTATGACATGATTGCCTCCCAAAAAAATGCACATATTCAGTGAGACTATGTCAAGCCAACTCACTCATCCTCTGTGCGTGGACACATTTCACTGTGGGCATGTCACATGACTCATGTCATGTGTCATAAGCTGGTGAAGAACTGGTGATAGCTCCTGAATGACGTCTCGGTCCAGGGCAGGTTTCATTGGTGATGTTGGCTGCTTCATTGTCTTTCTTCTAAACCAGTTCTTCTCATGGTCTGACATCTTTATGTCTCTGACACAGTACTGATGGCCAGTGTCCTGTTAGTGTTCACTAACAAAGGCTGACTACTAGTTGTCTCCCCAGTGAAGTTTGTTTCCCGTTCTTAGCACAGTTCGTCAGACAATCCCACAATGCCTATCTTCATTTTCTTGAGAGCTAACCATGTCAAATAAGACAAGAAACTGGAACACCAATCCATTTATACTGGCCTTGTCGGCGAGCGTCCTCCTAATATAAACATGCCGTTTTCATAACAATCTGAGGATTTTTTTGTGAAATACACCCATATTGGAACGTCATACCAGTTAGTTATTTCACGTTATGCAAACAAATTGTTACAAAAGTTGGTTTTAGTTCAATATTTGCAATGTTTGCATGAAAAAACACCGCCCTGTGCAAATGCTGCTCTCAATGTTAAGCGTTCAAACGGTTATAACCATTACAAAACAGACGATGACATAACTGTCTTGGGAAGTCATGCTCTATTCTTGTAAGACATACAGATACAGTGCTGAATCTAGGGGCAGAAGATTTCAGAGAACGCATCTTGGAGTCTAATGGAAAAAGACCCGGTGATATAAAGGTGTCATTAGTGAATATGAATGCGACTCACGAGTAGACATCGTCCTCCACAATCATTTCCTCCGAGAGACTGGGCCAGGTGGCGGACAGATGGAGCTCACTGCAACACAGAGCAAGGTACTACCTGTCTAGTGTGTTTACTTCTAAAACTATCACCTACACATAGGCTTAAGGCCAGACACCCCAGGTGAAATGGTGTTTTTTGACTAAAAATACTGAAAATGGTTTTCTGCCAGATTATTATACCTTTGTATGCATACTATCAATAAAGTTCACTTCTATGATAATTCACTTCTATGATAATTTTAATCATGGATCAAGCATGTCGATATCATGTAATGAAATCCATTATGCAATCTTTGACAGCTATTTTCTCAAAACCATTTTTCTTCAAATTTCTGCATTTGGAAACGGGATATCTCTTGGAATAATTATGCTTTATAAATAATGTTTTCGGTGTTGCATTCAGCATATTCTACTGTGTGCAACGATCAGACACTTTTTTAAAAATCATGAATAGTTTGAAAAATATAGCCATATTTGTTGTCAAAAAACAAGATTTTTTTTTATTAAAAAAAAAAATTATTAAAAAAATTAATACACAACATTTCAAAAAATGCTCTGATCATTTCACAATAGAATCTATAGAGAACGTGGATTTGCAAGAATTATAACTACATGTGGATTCAATAAAAATGGCAGTGTTTCCAAATTTGCCAATATTTGCTAAAAAAATAGTGGCCATTTTGTTTGTTACCATGGAAACGGGGGATCTGGCTGAAAAAAGTTCAATATATATTTTACTCGGTAAGACCCATTTCATGCATTGGGCAGAAAAAATTTAACTGTTTGCACATATTAAAAAATAATCCTATCTACCTGCTGTGTCTGGCCTTAAATAATAACACAGTTTAAATTATCAAGAATGATACACTTTATGTAATAGTAATAATAATAACTATTCATAACTTAAAATCCAAAGTAAAACTCTGCTCAGCAGTGTTTACAACAACTGATTAATATGCTAGAGAATAAATATAATAATAATACACATAAAGTAAACAAGAAAATATAAGACTTTGCATACTTAATTAGAGAAACTATAACACATGAATCTGTATAAAATAGTGCCATGACCTACTGGTAGTTACATAAGTTGCATTCAAATGAGAATTGATATGAAATTGGATATAATCAATAGCCATAAAAATATCAGTTAGTAAATAATTAGAATAATGCATAATTCATTTATCATATTAAAAATAATAAAATATAAATTTTGAAGGTATGCAGATGAATAAAAGACAAATTACGTTGACAATGCCTACTGAACATATACTTTCTAGCATTAGGTCACAATGACATCACAGCATCACTGGTAGACTCTTCTGGCTCAAGCAGCAAGTATTCTAAAAGTAAGAATACAGGTGGTATGCAGAAAGTGGATATATACACCAACAGACATTGTATTACCTTTAGTCTGATGTAAAATACACTAAGAAATCAATAAGAACAACAGTGTTACAATTCGCTAACACATTTATATATATATACCAGAAGAGATTTCAACTAGTCATACCTGACGGGATCTTCACATGCACCAAATGGCAAGTCCCCAAAGTCTGTGAATCCAATGTCACTATTGGAGTCAAAGTCTGCAAAAAACCATCTAGCGTCAGTCACGTAAAATACATTGTTTTTGCACAAGACTAAGAGAAACTTCTGCCATAAAAGGTTGTCTATCTGTGCATGCCATTACAATAAATTGTCATTCAAAATAGCAAATAAAAATATTACAAATGCGTTTTTAGTTGAAAAAGGACACATTCTATTTTGTAACTGATCAGTTTGTACACATGTCTTACACAGATTATCTTACAACCATCTTTAAAATACTCACATGTGAGGAAACAGTGTCTTTTCACTGCACATGAACAGATTTACTCCAGTATCTGTAATTTCTTGATAAATGCTGGGAAAACAATTAAATTAAATACTCACCTGCAATGATGAACATCAATAATGTTTGAGATAATCCCTGATCATAATTCTAGTAAACAGTGTTTTATAACAGTATTTGAAGTAACGAGAGTACTGACCAGGGGGTGCCTGAGGCCAGCCGTAGTGGACCCAGTCTTGTAGCAGGTAGGTGAATCGAACCGTGACAGACACCGCAGGAACTGGCGACACTGGACTCGACTACAGACACACAAGTATACACACATTCATTTTACAACTCTAAAAATAAAATTTGTGGTGGCAAATTGGCAGAGTAGTACATTTGTTCAGAGAAATGACAAATACAGAAAGTTTCATCTTCATTAAGATCCCAGATATGTAACACACTCTCCTAGTTAGATGGACGAACGAATGGATGAACGAAGTGACGTACGAATGGATGAACGAAGTGACGTACGAATGGATGAATGGACGAACGAATGGATGAATGAAAGAATGAATGAAAGAATGGATGAACAAATGAACGGATGGATGAACGAATGGATGAATGAATGGATGAATGAAAGGATGAACAAATGGACGAACGAATGGATGAACAAATGGACAAAGAATGGACGTATGGATGAACAAATGGACGGATGGATGAACAAATGGACGGATGGATGAACAAATGGACGGATGGATGAACAAATGGAAGAACAAATGGATGGATGAATGGATGAACAAATGGATGAATGAATGGATGAACAAATGGATGAACGAATGGACGAACAAATGGATGAACGATTGGGTGAACAAATGGATGAATGAATGGATGAACAAATGGATGAACAAATGGATGAACAAATGGATGAACAAATGGACGGATGGACCAACATCATAGCATCAAGAGAACTGAATATAAAAACTCTGTACGAAATCTTACGATGGTTCATTAAAAAAATATTAGAACGCAAGTTGCCCCCAACGTACCAGCTTTGCCTTGAAGACATCCAGCAGCCCAGCGAGGTGACTATACTGCTGAGGGACTGTCTTTAGGTGGACCATCTCATAATTGGTGGAGAAGCCCGGGAACTCACTCCGCCCATAGAAGAGCTTCCTCCACTTCTTGTGTGCCTGAACGAAGACCGGCGTCTGACTGGAAACACAGACAGCAACTGCTTTATGGAATCAATAAATACCGTTGGAAATACATCGACAGCAACCTTTTAGAGGAATCATTCAACACTATTGTTAAAACTGCTTTCTCAGCTGGTTTAGCTCATCATGAATTTTTGTTCTTTCATCTCTAAACATGTCATCTGCAAACAGTTTAAGTAATATCTGTAATCAGTTTAATAAAAAATTACACATGTTTAACTGGTTCAGAACTGACTGTACATATTTCAGACTTTTTCAGTGCAGTTAGTCATAGTGGTAGATAAAATGTTTACAAACATTCTAGGTTGGATTCAACTGTAATCATAATTATGTAATTAGAAATAAATTATTACTGTGTAATTGTTAATTTCATTTTTTTAAACAAACAGTCTGCCACTGGTATGGAACAAAATCAATTTTAATGAGCACATAACAATGAGCTCAAAGCAATGCTAGCGAAATGGTCTCTGGCATCAATGTAAAACTGACCATCCAGTGTTGTTGAGTGCGATCGTCACAGAGCTGAGCAAGAGGTTGAGTCGACTCTCCGTCGTGATCTCGTCCATCTGGGGCCCTGGACTCAGCACAATGAAGTTGTGGAGGCCGTACCAGCGACTCAGACAGTGTGTGCGGGACGGGAAGTCATTCTCCACTGACATCATGTCCTGCCACGCCATCGAACAACACTCCGCTGGAGAAGACAGGAAGCAAAGCAAATTTATATACCAGTAGGTGTACAAATCAGGCATCCTAATATCTTATGCCATTTTAACAAAAACCTAAATAACTGTTTCCGTAATATAGCCATATTCTAAATCTCAAACTCATATACACGTGTTCAATGTCATGGAAACAAACTATTAGAAAAGTTGAATCAAAAAGTTCTGGTCGTCTTTGGATATGCATCATCAACATCAGTACAGCCAGCTTGAATTAGACAATTAGATCATATGGCAGGAGCATTAGACCAATGGCTCTGTGCTCTCTTTAGTCAGGTATTTTAACAATGGTTCTCATAAATTATGTTGCACACATTATACAAACATGTATTAAATCACATTCTCTTTGACAAGAAGAGAACATGCAAGTTGTAAATAGGCACCTTGATCTTTGTGCTCCTTAGTTCCATTATCGTCTTTCGTTAACGATTCCTCCTTCATGGCTCCGTCTTGTTGCTCCTTCTGCTCACCAGGGGGTGCGCTGGTGGATGTCTGAACCAGGCCATGCTTGGTAATGATGAAATGGAAGTCTGCGAACTGCAGCTGTTCAACATTCTCGACCCAAGTCCCTTCAGCGGATGTCTCCTGGAACATCAACCCACATCAGTTATCAAATCAGCTTAAACATTACGAGTCATTCACAACTGTGGACATTAATCTATTTGTACAGAACACACATAAGAGGGAGAGGGTCAAGGCCACTTACTAATTATTAAAACGACCGGTTGCATGTGAATTGTATAACCACAGTTAAGTGAAAATAAGATTGTAAACATTATAATGATGTTTGTTATTATATATCCTTTGCATGTACCGTAACACACTAACACTGTTACATACCTACACAACATTCAAACTAGAAAATTATCAACATCTTAAAGTACTACCGGTAAATGAGGGGGAGGTATGTGAATTAGTACGCTCTGTACGAATAGGTAAATGTTGATTGTGAAGGACTTCTTAGAGTAAATAACATGTTAAATGTAACACGTTTATGATGCCGATTGGCTGTTTTCAATATTCAATAAATTATCATGCCTTTTCTTCCATCCTCTTCTTTCTCACTACAATTTATAATTATTTACGAGGAACATTAGTAAATATTTGTGCTGAGAATATGTAAAAATTATATTAATGAGTAGCTCAAATACAGAGAGAAGTGAAAGCAGGTCACAAAATGTGCAAATGTGTTTACAACATGTTTAATAGCTGCATTCTGTTTGTAACCATGAGGTGTCCATAGCAAGTTTTAATTTAAAACACCACTTTACAATAATTTACCTTAGCTGGCTGCAGATTGTCTGTTTTCCATTCATGGAAAATCTCTTCCAGTCGAGCAATGAATCTGTACAATTGAATACCATTAGATTAATACGTTAAAATATGTATTACACTAATCAAAAACACTGAAGGTTCACATGTTATATGTGCATTACCATTTTACTAAACAAAATTGTCAGTGTTCACAAGATGGCTGAACAGTGACCACAAGATGACTGAACAGTGTCCATCTTGTGGCAGAACAGTGTTCAACACAATTAAGTTACTTCCAGCATGGGCACATTTCATCAGCTGCACAATGGTCAAGCTAAAATGCTAGTAATGTAGGGTTTACATGGGCAGCAAGAATTAACACATACTTTGGAGCGTTTACTGGAAACTTTCAACGTGTCGACCCACCACCTGTGTTAGCTCCAAAGTAACTGTTCATTCTTGCTGCCCATTCAAATCTTGGAGCCATGAACAATATTTTCCATAGGGTTTACATGATTCATGATGTGATGTTGTTCTTCACATGCAATGAGCCAGTGGCAATGCCATAAATTGTATAACATGTTTGACAAACTTTGATAAACCTGAGTGACCTTTCAAGCTAAAGTTCAATCAGAAATGGGGAAATCAGTGATTGATACCAAAAGACGGGGTGCATATTATACATGGTAATATAGAAATTCTATAACAAAGACTATCAGAATTTTGCAAAAGTCGGGGAGTGTATTATATATGGGGTGTATTATACACGAAAACTTATGTGGTATGAATGTAGATGTGATTACACAAAAATGTGTTACTTAACCTCATTATGGACTCAATGTTTAAAATTTTACACACAAAAAGAATACCTTTCCCATTCAGATGCAGTTGTGAAGTCAGTTATTTCAAAGACTTCAGACTCCTGGAAGCACACATAAAAGATGCATATTAATTTTGTTTAATGTAATGCACACATACTTAAGATTAAAATCGGTAAACAAATGAAAAGTGAAATATTGGTATGTGAGATTTTATTCACTTGTTTTTATGTGTATTCATTAGTTCCACCTTAAACTCCGGTAGGTGGCGCCATTTTATGGTTGACTTCAGACGTCGGGATAGATCACAATTCATATTTCAATAATATTGTAAAATAAAGTCAATAAAATATGCGATATTTAATTAAATAAGATTACCTTAAATTCAGTATTAACAGCAAGTTGGGATTTATTACGACTAGTGGTTTGTGTAAATACTGGTGCATTTTAATATTGTTTATCCGAGGCAATTCAGCATAGCTGTGATACAATACATATAAGAATTAGTTTTTGTCATCATTTTATTTTGCAAACAAAATATTGTTTTATTTCCTGAAAATAGTAAGCGAGCTTTATTAGAAAAAATGACAGGTGAATTAAAAAATGTAGTTAACGTGTGTGATTGCCATGCAATTACTGAATGGTTCAACAGTTTTAAAAGTTTTTAACATCAATAATGTCAACAGTAGAAAGTTGTATAAAGGTCTTGATAAATATTTTATGGAATTTAATTCTGATCCATTCCGGTTATAATCTTAAAATGGCATATTTAGGTGGGCATTAGGCCATGGGTGGCATCATGCCTCCTTTGGGAAATATGTTCGTTGTAATTATTGTGAAAACATACGATATTTACATGACTGTAGGTGACCGTTTTCATGGTTTTTTCGAGGTGCGGATCTAAAGTGCAAAAGTACCAACTTGGCATCTCTGCATTTAGTATAAGGCATACTTAACGGATTATTCTAAATGGCAATCCCATATGCCAGTACTAAGTGAGAATAGTTTTTAAACACGGCAAACAAATTGAGAACAGTTTTTAAACACGGCTCAGTTATGAGCAGGGGAAAATCTCTGTTTGTGTTATCTGGCTCATACAGGGACTAAACTAATCAATCAAAAACAATCAATCAATCAATCAACCAATCAATGTTTATAAAAAAGTAAAAATAAAAAGTATATTATAGTGTATATATTGCACTAATCCACGTCCTGAGTAATACAGGTCTTATAAACATTGCTGTGTATAATACTCTCAACTGTTGTTCATCGATGCAAATATTCTGCTCATAAGACTGCACATGCATTTTCAAAATCTAGTATTGCAACAGTGCGTGTCAAAACTAACAAACATTAGGCTAGCACTACACCTAATAGATAGGCTGCACACAAAATTCTAAAAGCATTATTATGGGTAACAATAAAGTGCTGCATAGCGGCTTTCTATAATTAGCCCACAAGGAACATAAATACACATTACTACAGTAGGATGTGAACTGTTTGTTCTTCACCTTCACTGAACAAAAGTGAAATGTCCTGAGTAGAATATTGCTTCTGCCGTACAGTTCTTTCTTTGGATTTCCTATCCATTTCATCCGACAGATCATCACAGATTATATGGCCAAGATATTTATAGGCCTTCATTATATTCAGAACAGCATCACCAAGCCTAAGAGTGACTTCAAAACCGTTTTTTCTTGTATCAAAAAACATTATCTGCAATTTCACCCTGTTAAACAATATGTCATTGTCACATCCATAACTTTATGATACATCTAGCAGTCTTTGCAACCCCTTAGTCGATGGAGCCAGTAGTACAATGTCATCAGCAGACATGAGGTGATTAACAGTTGTATCACCACAATAGCATCTGATGGGTAGTTTCATCAGTAGCAAACTCAAATCATTCATATGTAAATTGAATAAGAAAGGAGATAGCATACCCCCTTGTTTAACTCCATTAGTCACAGAGCAGAAGTTGGAAAATACAGAACCACATTTAGCACACATACTCTGATTACAGTGCCACTGACATATCACTTTAATTAAAGCAATTAAATATTTAGGCATTCCAAGCTTAAGTAGATTCATAAATAATGTTGTGTGATTCACCCTGTCAAATGCTTTGGTGGCACCAAGGAAAGCAACATACATGCATGACCCATGATTAATGTAATATCGAAGGAGCTCCTTCAACACAAAATTGACAAATACACACATTTCTGTCCCGTGCTTGGTTTTGAACACAAATTGGTTACTTGTAGTTCGTACTTGTAATAATGCAATTGTATTGTAAATGTGATGTAAATTCACTGGGTCTACAGTGCAGTGGGTGTCGCTGTCACTGACTGACACTGACAGTCATGACGGAGTGACAGCGAGTCAAATGTTATGAAATGAAAACAACACCACGCAGTCGCAGACACATCCCTGATTGCAAGAATTGTGTTATTCTTAAAGTTGAATTAATCTTCAGAGCTAAATCATTACCACCGGTATGTCATTCCCTCAACAAAGAATAGGTTAAATATTCAGTTAGATATAAATACAGAACTTAAAACTGTGATTACTTACATCTTCTGTCATTTTAGCCATTTAGCGGAAATGGAAAACGCGACTAGCAAAAACGGTAAAAGATGAAACCAGATGGACTAACTAGCAGGATAAAATTCATGAAATAAATGCTTTATTGCGGATATTCCTCGTCTTCTTACTACCTTATTATAAGCAATACGATGACAATGTTTTCGATGTAATAGGGAATACATTTATTATAATTAATTGATACAAATGAGTTGCGGTGTAGTTGGCCGTTATATCGATATGCTCAAAATGCAAAAAGACAGGGAGCCTGGTTCTGCAAGACATGGAAATTTCATTAATTATTACTCGTTCAATCCCCCTGATCGCAGATTAAGTTTAATTCCGAAGAGCATGCTAAGCGATATTGGAAAAATATGCAAACAACAACACATATATGCGTTAGACATTGGATGCAATTCAGGAGTAAGTGGTAAATACTGGGCGATAAAAGAGTAAGTTAACGTATAGCAGCTGGCCCTGTATCACGATGGCAACACCAGGTGGCAGTATTTCCAATTATTTATATGTCAAGGCTCCACGTTTACGGAACAATCTCCTAAAAAAATAAAGCTTGATTGGCATTAAATATCATGTACAATTCCAAAGTTTTTTTTGTGATTTTTTAAAATAAATGTCTAAAATAAAAATTAAATAAGCCTTACTTAGTCTTAGTAGTTAGGCCTACTATCAATAGACAGTACAATTTGTGTAGAATCCAGACCCAAATCGATGTTGTTGTTTGTTTGGAGTGTGTTGTGGTTACTGACAGGTTACACCTCGAGTCCTCTTATTTATTTTGCTTGTTTTCAAGCTCATGTTGCAAAAAACACCTTCCAATACAACATGCTACGTAATTTATTTAATTCTGCTGAAAATTGAAATCTTGGAGAAACTAAATTATTTTTTATTACATCCATTAAAAAATCAATGGAAATTGGCAACAGCCGATATATTATCAAGGTTTTAAATGTATGGCAAAGTATGCACTCTTATTAAAAATATTTTAATTCTTGAACTGTTCGCACACTGGGGACTTATATGCTTGAATATCAATGAACCTGGTCCACAAATTTACGAGCCGAGGGAGTTTTAATTTATTGTCTGTACTGTCTGGTAAAAAAGTTGGTGCTTATACAATAATTAATGAAGTACTCTACTTCTGCAGGATTTGACACAAGCGCTCCACAGGCACCTGACTGATGAGGCGGGGGAACAAGACCTTCACATCTTGGGCATCGACCTCGATCCAGTGTTAATCAACCGTTGCCGTGACAACAATACCAGGCCAGGACACATCACATACAACAGGGCCGACATTTCAAAGTCTGCTGACAGGACAGGCATCATACAAGTCTACCTGGACTGTCACGAGCGCCAAAAGTTTGACATCGTTTTCTGTTTCTCAGTTACAATGTGGGTGCATTTGAACGAGGGTGATGCTGGACTTAGGTCGTTCTTAGAATATGTTTCAAGTATTGGACAGTTCCTTGTAGTGGAGCCACAGCCTTGGAAATGCTACCGGAGTGCAGTACGTAGGACAAAGAAGCTGAACTGTGAGCAGTACGAGCTGTTTCCTACACTAGAATGGCGCCAAACTGTTGATTCAGATATCGAGCGTTATTTACAGGAACATTGTGGCATGAAATTGCAGGAAAGGTTTGGACAGACAGAGTGGGAAAGAACAGTTTGCTTGCTTGAATCAATGTCATTGCAGTGACAGTGAAAGAAAACAGGTGACTAAAGCAAGTAAGATGTGTTGTTCTGTTGAAGTCTTGTTTTATATACATCTTCAACATACTGTCAAGTTGGTTTTAATTTTAGATTAACATAAGTTGCAACTATTGTTTGTTATAAATGAATACTAGTTTAATATTAATTACTCTGTTTGATAAAACCACATGCCTACGTGATGACATTGTGATCAGATCAATTTAGTTGCAGCCGTTGTAGATATGTGGAAAAGATACAGTACATAAAGGACTAAATGTTTGTAATAATTGATGGATCCAGAACGTCACCGTTTCCCTACATCACAATAAAACTGTTGCGCATGATCTCTGTTAAGCTTTGCCTTACCACCAAATTACTAATAATATATAATTATATGTGCATTACATTGTTAGTGTGACACATCCTCACGCACCAGCGGTCGCTGCTGCTGATTACGTCAGTGCCAGCCAGCAGTACCCCTTGGCTGATCGCTTTGCAAAACTCTGAATTTAAGCTCAGCCTATGAAATTACTTACTAGATCACTGGGTGTCGGCAGGTCAGGTGGTCGTAATAAAACTAATTTCAACCAACCATGGCTCGTGTTACATGCAATGTTTAGGAAGTAGAAGCAATTATTCAAATACACAATACCTCTCAGCTGCTCGTGCTAATGAGTGAATGGGTCATTATATATTGGGATTCCCAGAAATCGTTTATCCGTCTTCAAATTGGGGCAGGTATTTGCGCTGTTCTCACGGGTGATGCAGTCGCGACTGGCGAAGTAAAGTACTAGTTTGACTCAGCTAACTTCCGCACTTCACGTTGGAGATCTGCCAGGGCTAATTTTGCATGGCAAACAACCCTGGCTTGTGAGGATGGTGTATAATGGGAAAACGTTTGGGGCCAGAACAAACAACCGTATATGATGGAATGTCAGTATGCTTCGTGTTCAATTTTTTATTACTAATAATAATATATTTTATTTAATATAGCTCCAGATCTAATTATAAATTGTTCATGGCGCTTTACAACATGTAGAACCTAGATAGAGGTAATAGTGATGGCTAAATAAACATGCATTTTCTAAAAGAAATTATTATAAAATTAATATTAGTAAAATACAAATAAATACAGTAATTAAATAAATATACTAAAATAATGATCTTAGCTACAGTTCTATGTAGAAATAAGACATTGCCAATTCAATTAACTGAACTAATGTACATGTAAGTATAAAATAAATAGGTTAATTGATACATAAGAGATATAAAACTAATCAATGCAGAGACTAAACTATGCCACATGACTAAGCAATAAGTCAAGTGGTTGATAGATCAGTTGTTTGCATTTTGCTGTAATCCAGTCGCACCGTATTTGGAGAATTGTGCAACTTATGAAATAATGTGCCACAGGTGATATCCAGAAATATGACAAATCATTCAAAAATATACTCGGACCAGGTTATGTTCAATAAATTTATAATTTTATTATTAAACAATTCCCTATTTACAGAAAACTAGTTATGAAGCACCGATGTAGAATACACCAGACACATCGTCACAACAGACCACTCTTGTAAACCTTCATAAGTGACGTCTTAAACAGTGACAAAAAACTCACGTGTAGTTTATATTATATCAGATTGCACATTTCTCAAACATGTCTAACTATTTTCAATTCCAATGTCGCAATGCATTTTGGCAGTTTCTCAGTTCATATTAGATCTGTCGTAATTCAGATCAGATTAATATCTTTGCTATCACACAAAATGAAGCACTTGGCAGGTGTTACTTTAAGTCTTCATCGTCCATCTCAGTTGGCTCATATCTGTCATTTGCCTTGGGGTTTATGTACACAGTTCGTCGTCTTTCGTTGATTTCAAGGTCAACCTTATCCACCTCCCATCTGTAATTTTCAATAACTATTAACATATATTATTATTTAATGTTAAGACAGAAAACAAACTGTTCAGCGGAGTCTTATTTTATAACCTGTTTCTGCAGTGCATTTGTTTTTCAAAATGTTACGTGTATAAATGGAGTCACTGTTGTTAGTATAAAGACAGCCTTAAACACATCACAGATAAAACACCTGGATTCATGTTAAATCAAAACTTATATTCGTTTGGTCAACTACAGGCAATTACATTTCAGTTTCAGTTAGATCCATTAGGAATGCATTATTCAGTCTCATGAATTTCTGCTAGTTCAGTACCTCCGTTTTATAGAATATATATTTGTACACATTAACGCAGTTCAAAGCACATTATATACCACACTTTTTTCAGAAGCATAGTGAAGCACAAAGGACCAAGGTTTTTCACTGGTTCCATAAATGTTATTACAAAAGGTTTTGTAATTTCATCAACATAAAAAACCGTGACAACTATTGTGACAGATCACATGTGGATGACTGAAAAATCAGACATGCAAACATATTTTGGAGTCACAGATGGCGTGAACTCGGTGCATGCATGTATGCTGTCTACATTATGTGAAATAGATGATATGAGGGGAAAAAATGGGCCAAGAGGCCCTGAAGTCCTTTGGACTAATATGTCGATATGTGACCCCGGCTGACCAAATGTCGGAAAAATTGTAACATTGTTTTCTTACATTCTTGTAAAGGTTGAGTAGGGTGCTTTACACGGTTTCAAAAATTATGACTGCTACAAAAATTGGCAAAGTTACGGAGCATTGAACATGGTAAGGGTCAAAAGTGAAAATGAAGAAAACGGCTGTTGAAGTTTTATATTATATATCAATATGCAAATGGATTGCATGGAAATATTACATGCATGACATACAAATGTGGCACACAGTATGTATGTTATGTTGCAATGATACACTGGAAGTACAAATGTGCTGCTACAACAAATTATCACGTTATGCCAAATTATGTCTTTATGTGTAAAACTAAGAGGACAGATTTATAATGTTATAAATGAATACTTAAAAACAGCCCCACAGAACTAATTATAGTTATTATTAAGATGTTTAACCTAGTTCTATTATCTGACATTGTGCCAACAGATTGGTGTATTGGGATCATTAAGCCTATATATACAAACATAGCAGCAGACACTGGGACAGTGTGACTGCTGCCTGGCTAAATGGATGCAATGGTGCTTTGAAGATAGTTCTTCTGCCAACTATCCTTTTCACACAAGCGTATAGGTTTAGTGGCTGCAAGCACACTACTGAGCCTAAACTACCATGCAGGTGTGAAAAACGTCCTGATGTATCTGAACTTGAGCCACTAATTAACTGTCCACGAAACAGTAGCAGAGCAGTTTTATAATAATAATAATCCACAAGTTAAGTGGCAGTGATCTTCCTTTTATTATGTATGTGATGTTTCTTGTTTATTGTGAGCAGGGCGGACAAAAATCATACGCAGACAGGTACAGAAAGAAACTGGCGATTTCTATAAAAAGAACACGTTGGCCTATCAATGGCATGCATTTCCTATTGTTGCCGTTTCTGCAGGGCAGAAACAGTTTCTGCCCGGCATAAATCAAACAACCCTGTAGGTAATTATTAATCAAATGTTTTTTTGGTGAATCATAGTTACAGATCATTAAGGGTTATGATGGAAATAAAATGTTGACATGTTTACTGGTCACTTAGTGCACCATGTCTTGCATTTAGAGGAATAATTATAATAGAAAATAAAATGTGGCACATATTGTTAAATACATGCATTTATGAGAAACCAGGAATTACTTTTCTGTGGCCTAAGAATAACTAATTTCACAAACTTCCTGCTTATATAAAACAACTGCATAAAATAGATTTCCATGCAAGACACAGGCTCCGCATGTGACAGATGTTTTGGGAAGGGGAATAGTGTTCTGTTTCTGGCACAATACACACAAAATCTACTGTTAGGGGATAGTCTCAAGGGTCCTTCTCAAAACCACATCACTAGATTTTGAACACCGTTAGTCATAATTATAAGGGACTTGACATGGCAGCTGGTGAAATTTACAACAACCTTAGTGATGATGATGGAGACATTTTCTTGCAAATGTATGTTTTACTACATGCTGATGATACCAGAATAATTCAATCAAATACAGATTTCTTGTGTATAGCGGAACTATGTCAATTCTTCTAATGGTTGACATTTGGTTGTTTCAGGATGACCCCTTAGAATGTAGGCACAACTGTCCAGGGGTCTAGTGGGCCTTGTCTATTGACTCAAGCCTCTGCCAGTGACCAATTACAGATTAGTCACACCCATCAGGCAGCCACAGTGAGGTGTGACAGATGTTGTAGGAAAAGGGATTAGTTGAACAAAAGGACTGTAAGCATAATAGATCTGCTGGTGCAGCAGATAATTTAGTTAGCAAATTTAGCATTTTAGGGGACCTTTGGTGCCCTTAGAATGATTCAATCAAATAGATTTCTTGTGTACAGTTGCGCTGCCACATGAAATTTATATACAAAATTAGAGAAAAAGTTAATGAAGAGTTTTTGAAAAAATAGGCAAAATGTGAAAATTTACCAGTTTTTGGGTCCTTTTTGGGGGTCATTAGGAGTCCTTAGAATGATTCAATCAAATACAGATTTCGTGTGTACAATGACACTACCACATGAAATATATATGCAAAATTAGAGAAAAAGTTGCTGAACAGTTTTTGAAAAAAAGGTAACATTTTTACCAGTTTTGGGGTCCTTGGAGGCCCTAGGGAGCCCTTAGAATGATTAAATCAAATACAGATTTCTCGTGCATAGTGGCAGTGCTCTAAGATGTCTATGCAAAATTAGAGAAAAAGTTGCTGAACGGTTTCTGAGATACGGCAGCTAACGGCAGATGCAGAGTGATGGCAATAGTCCCTTGGACCTTCGGCCAAAGAACTAAAAAAGGGGTTCTATGCTTACATTGAATACACATCTTCCTTGCTGCACCACGAGTAGAAGGTGCCCTTTGTTTTCGTTCCTGTCACTGGGATTGCAACCTGCAACAAAAACAGACAACTGAGGGATGTAATCTGCATATATTGGGTTCTATATCATAACTTGGTTAATAACATTATTATGTGTTGATTGCACCATTATATGCTCAAGAGTCAAGCACGTACAATAAAAACATAACATAAAAATGCAAGCTCAAAAATATCCATAACAACGTACATTCCAACATTTTATGGTAAAGGCTTTCTATTTATGGTGCAGATACTCAACATTTCAGTGTAAAATTTCCTCTGGCTAGCAGGCAATGTTGTGTAGTGACACCATTTGTTGGATATTCAAAGAAAGAAGGTTTCACATACATGTGCATTCACTCCATCTGTGCGGTTTATTCCAGTCTTGCCTAAGTTGACTCTCATAAACTTAACAGGAGGTCCAAGTGGATCAACGATTGGGGGGTACTGCATGATGGCTTTGATGGACGCCTCGTAGAAGCCCTGCTTCATGAAGTTCTCTGCAAAACACAACAGGAAGAATCTCAATTAATAACGGGTCATCTCAAAGGTTTGCGTAAGTCTAAAAAAGTATGGTGTCTAGAATCGGTTCAAACCGCCACTCACCTTGCACCAAGATTTTGAGTGATCTAAAATGCCTGTAAAATATAGGTGGCACCACTATAGCAAGTTATTTCCTCCTGCAATATAGACTAGTTTTCTTCCAAGATCAATTGCTGAAGGTTTGATGTCCAAGATGCAAGGAAGAATACGTTTTAAACATACCCACATGTACACAGTAATTACACAATCAAATATGATGTTAGCTTGATTATAGTTACATCCCCGCACGTGGCATAACAAAATAAAACTGTTCACAAATAAAAAAATTATTATTGGAAATCACAAAAAAACCTTGTTAGTAATGTTAGTTGTTACATAGTGCATGATAGCTGCCAGATATGGAAGACTGTTGAACCCAAAGTTCCTGACTCTGGTGTGATGATATATGGCCTCCTTCTACTGTGATGTGCACCAGCTGTACCATGGTGAGGACCCTGAAATGTGTCTGCACTTTTAACAATATGAATCTAACAGTCCGGTATCAACTTACAGATAAGTGCAAATCTGTTTGCCCCAAAAAGGGCTGCACATGTATGACTGGAATATGCTCATACTGTTGCTGGCATTTTATGTTAGGTACAGTTATCAAGTTCAGTATGTCATAACGCCAGATACACCAACCGATGTAAGTTTACCCCTCAGAGGTCGATTTTTCCTAATTCAGTGAACTGAATATACCACATACACAGGAGATCATGTTGATTTAAAATTTAAGTCTTTAGTCTAGGATTCTTTGCATTTATAACTACTCCATATAGTCAATATTTATGCATTCATTGGTGTATACTGTTCACAATTTTAGCTGTTGACAATGAAAACTCTTCTCAAACTTGTTGTTGAAGCTAATTTAAATAAATAAAAAAACAGGATTACAAAAAACACCATTCCAAAGCAGTGCTGTGTGTTCCAGTTACTCCCATTTAAAAATTAGTTTCAAGAAACAGGCATTGTTTTGTATCTGCGTGGCTGCTGGGTTCTGTCAGATGGGCATTGTCCATTTTATATTTTTTCCCCCCCGAGGACTTTAAGGACAAATACCAGGGTAGCTGACATTATATCCTGACAGACTTTGTTTCTACGATCTAAAATGTGCAATGTATAACCGCGCTGACTCTAACAAGTTATGCCTCGCTACTCTTGAAATATAATCGTGGCCGGTGTGGTGCCAAATCCCTCGCATTGCCAAATTATTCCTCATATACCACATTGGGCATGCGTTACGTTGGTCTACCATATTACTCTGTCTCTCATCCATTACCATCTTATCTCAGAGAGATGCAGATAAAGTTGTGATAATAGAGAAAACAGGTAATTTATTGAGACAATCAAAGACCAAAAAAGAACAACGTGATTTTGTGTGTGTTGAATGATGATGCAATAATGTACTCTCGGACTGCGAGTAATTTGGCAATGAAAGTAGTTTGGTAATGGCTAATGCGAGTAATTTCGCATGACATCAGGTACGATGGACGATACATGACGTGCGTTTTCATAGTTGATATAAAAAATTATCAAATATTAAAAATTTTCACTAAAATTTAGTAAAAAAACATTTGTTTCAGTAAATTGAATAGTCTCACTTAACCGACTCTCGCCTGGCTGCATGACTTCGCCAGGAAGATAAGTCTGGCTCCGAGTTGTGTTTTGACTGCAAACTTGTTGACAGCCATGAGAGCTGCCACCTAGTGAATATGCATGTGATTAAAAGGCACTAAACTACAAAAAAAGTTTAGTCGATTTATTTTGTGTGTGATATGTTTCAGTATAAATTGATACGGCGATCTTTTACTTTCTGACCTAACCATGAAAACGACCACCTACAACCGCAAAACTTCTCACATATCTTACATACATATACACACACTACGTTACAAAAAGAATTATTTTACATTTCTACAACGATCAAATTTCGCAAAACAAACTCAAGTAAAACTCGACTTCTACGGCGGCGACTATCCGGTGGGTGCTCCACGGTTACCGTAAAATTTATATTGTGTCGAGCTTCACAGAAATTCCGTACAATGGCGCTATCATTACTGTACGCATGTTCACGCGCGATACAAATATAATATATTGTTAATATATATGGGCACGTGAGTGTGTGGTAGTTATAATATTTTGTTATTGACATTGTTTCAGTTAAAAAGTAGCTCGATTAATTAAGGCATGATTATTATCATCAGTATGGTTTGCAGGTAATGAAAGGTTTCTACTTAATGAAAAAAACAAAATAAGTCTTACGAATAGCCAATAATTGTGTTTCCATGCACGCGCGCGTGTGCACGTACACCAATACGTTCTTTTGATAAGAAAATTAATACGAATTATTATTCAATTAATGAAATATAATGCTACCATCAGATTTGGATTAATATTAATAAATTTTTTGATATTCATTACTTGTTAAGCATAATGAATAAATGATATTTACACGAAATGTGAATATGGGATGGGAAATAAGGTGGTAGAAAAATACAAAGTTTTTAACGGTTTGGTCGCATTCTAAAATAATAATTATTAATATCTTAGTGCTTTTCTTATCAATATCACCATATATGTATAGTAGCAATCTCTTTTGGGGAAGTTTTGGTTGGTTGGGGCCGTTGTTTTTTTCTTGGCTCTTAAAAGAGCCGTTGTTTTTGTTCTCGATCTGTTCGTCCTCTACACGGGGTACAGTTGGGCAACGTGGTTCACGATGTGGTGAAATGCTGCATCCCCATAGCGCCTTCGCCAAATAAACTCTTGGAGGTAGGTGTCAAGCAGCGGCCCATTCTTCCTCATTCCCGACATCCTCTTGAACTTCCTTTTCATCTGCATTCACACGCCTTCAATGGTGTTCGTGTGGAGTGTCGCATCGTTGGGGTCCACGTACTGCTGGCTGTGGTTTATCGCCTTATGCGTGTACCCAGGAAACAGCGTTGCGGCATCCCTCTGTTGAACCGGGACTAGGAAAATCGCCCCATGGTCAGCTCTGTCGACGCCGCCAAGCACCCATACCCCGTCGATGCGACGTCCGCGGTTGAATTTTCTTTTTTCGAACTT
Organism: Paraescarpia echinospica; assembly: GCA_020002185.1. Taxonomy (NCBI): domain Eukaryota; kingdom Metazoa; phylum Annelida; class Polychaeta; order Sabellida; family Siboglinidae; genus Paraescarpia; species Paraescarpia echinospica. The sequence continues at coordinate 21,566,072 of CM034536.1, read as the reverse complement.
GCTTTCGTCGATTTCAACTGTGTGGCCGACACCGCCGATGCGTACCGGGTTGATCTGGATGTGTTGAGCACATATGCCGTGCATGAAATTGCTCCAGTCAGCGTTTTCCCTGAAGCTATCCCGAGTTCGGACTGGATGGTGGGATACCCAACGCTGTCCATGCTCCACCAGTACATAAATTGTGCAAGATCTTGCAGCGAGAAGTGGCTTTTCGCGAAAAAGCTACCATGCCATATGGAAAGGCGTTTTCGGCATGGCTGGTTTGGACAGCGCCATGCGTAGCCATCGGCCAACGCAGCCGTCACCTCCCAACGACATGCCACGTGGCACGCCGGACAGTTGAGGTTTGCTACAAGCAGGCGATTCGCTTGCAGCCAGGTGACTGTCCTCCTGGTCGATCTCGTCACGATGACCAAACATCTCAAACGCAAGCCGCGCAGATTCACATTTACTTCAGCCATCTCGAAAAGAACCGAAAATCGATATGAAGCAGGAGTCGGAAACATCGCCTTATATACAAATAAGATCATGGGAATGAAAGACAACCTTCTCACCAATAAACCAGATCCAATATTGAGATCATTTGATGTTTCGCCTTAGCAACAACTACAGGAAATGTGTTCTAATTACTTGCGTCTAACGAACATGCAACATAGGCAAATATATGCACTTTCACAGAGAAGTCTATGGGAACGTAATGAATGAGAGATACATTTCCGGATGTGGCCACTACTTCCCAGAAACGACTTGTGTGAAAGTTGTTCATTCTCTCACGACACCGGCCCACCTGCATTTCACTATGATGGTTACATAATGCAGTTTTTTTATTGTGGGAAGAATGGATTAAACAATAAAATTCATCTCCGAGTTAAACTCGTCGTAATTTGGCGGCAGTTACAACGAATTGCCGTGTTCACCGCCAATTGATGTATCACAAGTAGTTTCCTTTTACATAAAGAGTGGCAGCAAATTGTGCATAATTTGTTCCAAACCTGCACTTTTAATGGTGACACAAAACACTATCTGGAAATGAAGATTGGCGTCTTCTTAGTTCAGTTTGTCACATTAACTAATTACGGAAATGACTTTCCCAGCTTAAAAAATACACAATTTAACAAAATGTTCACATAAACGAATATATGATTCATCCTAAGTCTGAATGCCCCCCCAAATTGTGTAATTCGTTGGAGCACCGACTCGTGCATTGGTCATCAACTAAAAAAGAATTGATCTACGGGAACACAATTATTGGCTATTTGTAAGACTTATTTTGTTTTTTACATCAAGTAGAAACCTTTCATTACCTGCAAACCATACTGATGATAATAATCATGCCTTAATTAATCGAGCTACTTTTTAACTGAAACAATGCCAATAAAAAATTATTATAACTACCACACGCACACACTCACGCGCCCGTATATATTAACGATATATTATATTTGTATCGCGCGCGAACATGCGTACACTGTACAGTAATGATAGCGCCATTGTACGGAATTTCTGTGAAGCTCGACACAATATAAATTTTACGGTAACCGCGGAGCACCGGATAGTCGCCGCCGTAGAAGTCGAGTTTTACTTGAGTTTGTTTTGTGAAATTTGATCATTGTAGGAATGTAAAATAATTCTTTTTGTAACGTAGTGTGCGTATATGTATGTAAGATATGTGAGGAGAAGTTTGGCGGTTGTAGGTGGTCGTTTTCATTGTTAGGTCAAAAAGTAAAAGATCGCCTAAGTTTAATATTTCATAGTTGTTATAGTATAGTATTATCTGATAAAAGTGAATCCTTATTTAATTTGTTATTTCATAGTTGCCCTGAGTCTGAGAGCCAATTATTGTCTCTATCCGAATCTGGCCCCCTAGCGGTAACATTGGCATGAGCTTAATAATCCAGGCCGTAGTGAGGGGCCAATGGCAATGCTGCCACCTCACGGCGCCTGGATAATCGAGGCTAATAATTATAACGACTCGTAATTATAAATTGAATTAAATAAATATTAGATAAACAGAATATGGAATTCGGTCCTATTATACAGTGGCGTTCCCTGGTGAATGGCACAGCTAGTTTCACTAAATTACCAAAATTATACCCCTTTCGGCCTGCCATAGTTTGCAGCTCGCCTCAACTTTCGAGTGACAAGTACGCACGTTCAGTTCTCCATTTGAAGAAAATGCCCGCGCCTAATACGACAGGTCCCATTCCAATGGCTACCATCTTCAAAGTTTTCAAAGACACCATTGTCTTAACTTGTTGATTATCATTCAACGTTGCACACCGCCACAAAAATGTTGAAAGCCGTACGGTCAACACCGCGAAAGGTCGCGTGCGCTCGCTGGCGACTGGTCGTTGCTGTGTATAAGCATACTCGCCAGGTAGCGCGATGTATTCTCAATTCTATGTTATTCCGCCAGACGCCGCATAGCATGTTGAAATGCACCTTTTGGAAGTCTTACAAATAATTGGAGCGCGTTTCGTGCAATCCTTCCACGTACAAATGTATGTAAACACCTGATGTAAATCTTGTCAAAAGTGCGTTCACTCTAATCCTAACCTTCAACCTAAAATAGCCCCTTTTGCATACCGAACCAACTAAAATCGTTACGTTTTGTACGTGGAGGGGTTGCAGTTAGGAAGCTAGCTGTGCCTAGGCTATGGTGATAATTTTATTATCACCACACGTTATAGAAACAACACTAATTAATTCATAGTCGTTAAAATAATCACATATTAAAGTTCACCTATTTTTTCAGAAACACCACGCACAAATCAATTTTCAGAATTTTGTTTTAGAAATGCCGTACTTTTTCTACCAGACATTTTGTAAATACACATTAATTTGTACTACACGTGACATGATTTTCGAAAGCACTCGAACTATTTTTTACCAATCGTGTTCACCACATAGGCATTTTCACCATTAAAATCTTAAAAATTGCATCTTAGAAAATGCTTAAAGTAATTTTTGTCACTTATTTTAGTAGCACCTAAATTATTTTAACCTTGCATTTTATCAATTTATAAACACTAGCATATATTTTACAAATGATGCAAACTGTTCCTTTAAAATCATGATTTTATTGTGAGAAAGACTACACATTAATTTCAACATACATTTTTAGAAACGTCAGCTTTAGGCCATTTTATTTTTTATTTTACAATTTATTGTTGTGGAATCCTTAAAAGGTACATTAAATTGAGACCTCAATATATATTTCTACAACAGCTGTATATATAATGTTCGGAAAATTATTCCTTATTCGTCTGCCATTTGATAGCTAAGCGTATGGTATCTGAACGAATAATTATAAATCAATCCTTACTATTTTTACAGCAGTTCCCAATTATCATATACTATAGGTTTATTGATTAATCGGATACAGGCGCCACCAAACATCAATAGCAAACGTTACCGTTAGTGACGCCTAGCGGGGCACTAGGAGCCAGCGTGGGGTGTTCTAACACTGCAGTCGTACACATACGCTATTTTGTATTTGTGATTTATATAATACATTTCAGTAATTCTCATGAAGTTAATGGGCGGTTCTGATGAACAACGAGTGTCGAATATTTTGTCATTTTCTGGTGTGTGACCTCTTTCGCAGGACGAGAAGTGAACTACAGTTGCTAAGCAACACCGATGCTTAAACCGCCATTTTGAAAACAGTACCACATTCGGTCTCTTAACTACGGCGCTCACAAAAGTTTACCAGTTTATGTTGCACAACATACTGTAGCTGCATCCTGGCAGAAAGTATAAAAATCGATGTAGCGCACTTTGATTGAAGTCACAACCACCGCCATGGCCGCGGACATTTACGTGAGTAATATGTATGCAGGCGGGAAGACGAAACATCAAAACTTCGGTGTACCAAAACTTCCGTTAGAGACAGATTTGTGCCGTGATTTGTTGTCTGTTGAGTTGCGTCTTTGGTCTGATCAAGCAATGGTATGACCGTCATGGCGCTGGTTATACATACATACATACATACATACATACATACATACATACATCCTCTTCGGTCTTCAGGCAGATTTGCCTATGTACCGCTTTTTAACCAATGTAGCTTTATAATCGAATTTGACAGTCTGGTGCATCCATAATATATCGAGTCGGTTCTTCGGTGCATTGACAGTTGTAGCTGTGACACTGGCTTCGGGTAAAGTGTTCCATACATCAATTACTCTCTCGCTAAAGAAGTTATATTCCGGAGTTCTATTTTCTGACATATTTGAAAGCTGATGTTGGTCTGGTCTTAGTCAAGTAATGACCATAGTCCATGTATACGATAAGTAAATAAAAAGCAAAAGTCATAAATGACGTAATCTGTGCACTGGCTTTAAATCAGTGACCAATCCCAACGGAAATGTTTACATGTTGTGGATCTTCAAAAGCTCCTCGTTACTGAACTGCAGATTCATATTAAATGTATTTTTGCTACAATTCTTGTAGCGTGACTGTTTAAAAATGCTCATATTGGTAGTATAAATACAATCTTAACATGTATACATTGTGGTTAGCCTACTTAGTAAGCAACATTTCTTAGGATGATTCTGGTCATACGACCTGATTTGGTTCCTCAGCTCCATGATAAGATATTCTTTTTCAGACTTTTTTTACAAGTTTTTGTTTCCAGTTAGGCTTCATAATTATATAAGATAGTGAACATTTACCATAATTTATGTATGTTTTAAATTATAATTAATTTGGCCTGTATCAGTGTACATGTACCAGTATTATTGGGAATATAGTTCAGCCTCTCTAAGAGGTAAAGCATTCTTTATTTTATATACAGGGTGTCCCAAAAAGTCCCTATTTTGAAACTTGTTTGGATGTTTTAGTTATTTTGAATGTGATACTAAGTCTTGTTTTTTGTTCCAGAGACATGGAAGTTTGTTGTGATACCCATCATTCATTTAGAAAAATGGCAAGACTGACGATTCTTCAATGACAAAAATTATAGAGTTTTGGCACCTGACAAAAAATGTGGTCCAAGTTCAACGCCGTTGCTGCAGACATTTTCGTGTTCATCCACGTCATGCAACTGACAGGAAAACAATAAATCGCATTGTTGCTAAGTTTGCCACAGACAGTACCATTTGTGACCTAGGGCCACAGTGGCAGAAGACGAACTAGTCGTAATGAAGACACTGTGGAAGCGGTCAGAGAGTCAATCATCCGCAATCCAGAAAATCAGTTTGACGCCTTTCTTTTGAAACAAGCATTTGTAGAACGTTCATCCTTCATATTCTTAGGAAGGATATTCATGCATTTCCTTACAAAATCCAAACTGAAAGTGAACTAACTGACCCACAAAAAGCCAATCGAGTCAAATTTGTCAGGTGGTTCTCCGGAAGGTTGGAGAATGATGGAGATTTCCTCAAAAAATTCACATGACTGATGAATGTCATGCTCATGATGTTAGGTGTCGTGAACAAACAAATCTGTCACAAATGGTACCGCTTGTGGCAAACTTAGCAACAATGCGATTGATTGTTTTCCTGTCAGGTGCATGATGTGGATGAACACGAAAATGTCTGCAGTAGCGGCGTTGAACTTGGACCACACTTTTTGTTAGGTGCCAAAACTCTATGATTTTTGTTGTTGAAGATTTGTTAGTCTTGCCATTTTTCAAAATGAATTATGGGTATCACAACAAACTTCCATGTCTCTAGAACAAGAAAACAAGACTTAGTATCACATTCAAAATAATTGAAACCTCCGAACAAAAATGGCAAAATAGGGACTTTTTGGGACACCCTGTATATTTAAATTGACTTCCTCAACTGCTTTAGTGCATCACAAATCCATTCAGGTGGCTAACTTAATATTTTGCAATGATAATTGAATTGACCTGATTCTTTGTCTTCATGAAGATAAGATGGCATATCTATATAGCTAGGTGCTGATCTTACTCTACCACTTTAGTATACAGTGAATGACTCTTTCTTGCCAATGCCTGTATAAATAACTTTAAATGAATTTTAATGTACAGTACTTCCGCATGAAAGAAAACTACATCGAATATTAATTGAAATATGGCCGTTTCTTAGGGAAACAACGTATATTTTGAGAATACAATGTTATTATTATTCGCTCTTGATGGGGCATGCCACAAATACACTCTTGGCCATGTTGAATCTCCTTGGATTATAATTAATTCCCTTACCATCAGACTCATACATAAATGTTCATTTCCCTAAGAAATGGCCCTATTTTAATTTATATCGTGTATGTTTTTTTTTCATGCCAATCAATGTATATAATTATCATACTTTTAAAAGATTGATTTTTTTAGAAAGATTGAGTTCGTATATTTATCATGGTCACACAGTTTTATTGGTTAACTATGTATATACAATTAAGTTTGTTTTACCTTCAAATAACTTTTGTTGTTTAATACTACAATATACTTTGATCCAGTCTTCTACACATGTGTTTTCCAAGATTGGAAATTTTGAAAATAACGGACAGCAATGAACAGTCCTCCTAAATAATGCACAGAGGTACAATTTGCTCTCATAAACAAATAAAATACTAAAATGACCTAGAAGCATGACGGATCTGTTTCGATCTACAGAGAATTTCCCCATGAGGGACAATAAAGGTATTTGAATTGAATGTGACATTCTTCAGTCAGTCAAAAGCTGATTTCACCCATTAGGGACAAACAAATTTTCACTTTGTTTTTGGCAAATTTTGCAGCAGATCTCTGACATTTTCTGTACACACTACACAAGTATTTCCATCAAACATTTCACATCATTTCGGGTACAAAAAGACATGTATGCTTAAAATATCATAAGTTTTAGCTCATTCTGCTCAACAGAAAAGTAATTTGAATTGGCTAAATGCCAAATTATCACTCCTTTTGTTGCAGGGCATGTCACAGTGATGAAGACTGATCCAATTTGGAATGCTACATGCATATGCCAATCATTAAAATTGTCTAAAATGTGATATTTCTAACAAATACTAGCTGTTTTTGTATCTGAAGCGATGTGGATGACTGACACACCAGTACAACTGGAAAGTTTTTTTTCAAATTTTAACATCTAACGAAAATAAACGACTCCAAAATTGAAAATATATTTGTCCTGGTGTGGTAGCATGATCGCACTCCTGTAAAATCAAGGCCGAGTATTTCTTTTCCATCTTCTGTATCATTTTAATTGCAGAGCTCTGGACAGAAAGGGTCCAAGACAAAGTTGAGCCTCGACTCAGGAAGATTTCTGCCCACACTCCCTAAAAAGCGAAGCAAACCAGCATGGCAGACAACAAAGCCAGTGTTTGTGCTGAATACAGACACTGAACCTGTACCCATGAACGACATCGACCTGGTGACAGAGCTCACTGCAAGTAAGTGGTTGTTGCTTGTTGGTTAACCAAAGTGAATTGGTACTTGGAGGAGTGATGTAAGAGGTGGTGCACGTGACTGTCATGTTTGGTGGATGGTTAAACCAAAGAGAGAGGAGTGATGTAGAAGTTTGTGCAAGTCCTCATGTCTTATAAAAATGATGGTCAACCAAACTATTTTGGGAGGAATTATGTAAAAGTTGGTGCAAGCAAGTAAATGTTTTGTTAGGTTGATGTTTAACCAAAGTATATTGGTAGGAGTGATGCAAATGTTGATGCCAGTCACGGTCTTGTTTCGTTGACGGTTAACCAATGTGTATTGCTTGGGAAGAACATTGGATGGTTGGCATAACACCCAGTTTTCAGTGACAGTGACGTACATGCTGTTTTGCCAAAAAATATATTTTTAATTCTTGCATAATAGGTAGTGATAATTTGTCAATGAAGTTTGCCGTATTAATAAGATGTTAATAAGACGTTGCCTTCTCGTGTAAGCTGCAAATGAGGAGGTTTGCATTTGGGTGCCTGTGGAGGTAAAAGGTAAGGAATGCATAGTGCTTGTATACACCAGTTGTACACTAGTATATCCTGGTGTAAACTAGTGTATGCAACTATGCATTACCCATCTAGCTATGTGACAAAACCATGCAGTCGTTGTGGCATCATTATTTTGTTTAATTGTTTTCAGTAGGAGATGTGCTTTTTTGCACTGATAGCTTGCAGTAAATATTGCCGCATATTTTAAAATATTTTATTAACAAAAATATTGAGAGTGAAATTCCACTTGTGTAGTTATCATTGTGGCAGTTTCTAGTCTGTTTGGGTAGCATTACACCAAATCAAAGCCTGCCTTTATAGTTAGTATTTTAGCAATTTTTGGTTTGCATAAATAGTGTTGTAGCAGTTCCTAGTCTGCTTTGGTACCATTAGGTGCAGTAGTATTGAAGTTGTAGATAGTAATAAAAATACTATAGCAATTTTGAGTCAATATTGTACTTGTAGCAGTTTAGACAATGTTGGTCACTAAACAGTTGTTTTGCAATTCTTAGTTTAAAAATGGTGTTTAGAAATCCAAGTTTGTAAGCACTGTTCTAACAAGTTGTGGTATGTAAACAGTATTTAACAGTTGCTGGTTTGTAAATATTGTACAGTGCAACACGCTTATAACGAACTACTTTGTGGGTAGCTAACGAGTTCGTTATATCCGTGAATTTGTTATATGCGTGTACGCGTTTACCCGTTAGGTGGCAGTGTTGTGTGTGACATTTTAAAAACTATTCGCCAGGTGTCTATCAAACGCAAAGATATTTTGTTGTGTAACATTTATTTAGATGACACATAAGACAGTTACAAATGTTACTATTAAGTGTAGTTATAACATAAGATCGCAGTCCACCGTCTGTGTAAAAGTAATGAAATACAGTATGACGTAAACACATGGCGAGAACTTCACGTCAAAGCACACAAAACACGAACTGTGGCAGGATGGAGCCACAGTATAACTACTACTTCTTGTACAACACACACAGAATGACACCAGTTAATCTGCTTCAAAGAAGTCCTCCATTGTTGTATGTTTGCTGTTGGCTAGGGCACCAGATAATAGGAAATCCTCAAACCAGTCGCAGTGTGCTGCAGTGTCGTCTGACTGCATAGCCCTGTTACGGATGAACTGTCATTTAACGCGCAGCTAACAACCACCTTTGGTGATTTCCCTCATTGACCTACTACTCACATAATGACACCAGTAAATCTGCGTTGAAGAAGTCCTCCAGTGATGTTTGTTTGCTATTGGCTAGGGCACCAAACAGAAGGAAATCCCCAAGCCTGTCGCAGTGGGCTGCAGCGTCGTCTAACTACATAGCCCTGTTACGAATTATTTCCCTCATTGACCTAATTACTTTGGCACTGGCGCTCTGCGAGTCCACGGCATGGCTTCCAGGTAACGCCAGGAAGTATTTGTGAACAACCGGGCGATTTTCAGTTGGACAGAAATTTGTTATACAGCAAAATTTGTTCGGGAAAAGGTGTTCGTAATAACCGTGAATTCGTTATACCCGTGTTCGTAATATGCATGAATGCTTATAATGGAAAAGATAGGGAAAAAATCCGTACGTAAGAAATTGTTTTGTTATATCCGTCAATTCGTTGTATCCGTGTTCGTTATAAACATGTTGCACTATACTAGCAATTCCTTGTTTGTATTTTAACATGTTTCTTATAAAATAATCCCTTGTTTGCAAAGCGTTTGAGTAATACTTGGTTTGAAATATGAATATTTAATATTTCTAGCAATTCCTAGTTTGTAAACAGTATTCAGTTCCTGATTTGTAGACATTCTAGTTTTCAATTTTTGATTTGTAGACAGTTTTCATTTCCTGATTTGTAAACAATGTTAAATTCCTGGTTTATAGAGAGAATTGTAGTGCTTAATTCCTGGTCTGTAAGCTGCACATCTTAATGTTTAAACCAGTAAATCCATCATGCGATGGTCGAGTTTGACTGGGACGCTGCCAATGTAGCCTTGTCAGTGAGTGTATTTTAATGCATTGACCATGCATTATTAATGTTACCACGCACATGTTACAGCACGCATTACACAATTATGGCATTGCACGTTAGTTCGCTCTTAACAGACTACCCAGCACTAGTTATGGAGCACTATAAAGCCAAGTTGGGTGTTTCTGGCACATGTATCCATTGTAATAATTTGCATTGATGTTGAATAATAAATGGGCTGTTTGCCATCCATGCATAATTTTGTAGTCAGCGGCAATAATACAACTTGGTAGATCATGCTTATTCATTAACAACGCCATTGTTGATCTAGCCGCACAGAATATTCTAATACAATGGCAGGCATATATGTACGGAGTCTTTTGGGTGCCACAATTGTCCTTAATAAAGACTCCTTATTAAGCACCTATGTAGTGATGTTGTGTAGTTGAGTTGTCCCTCTCTAACTTGGGCTTTTGAGGCCCCGTAATGCAGCCTTTGTGACTATTGCCAATATCGCTAATTCCCTGAATCAACTCTTAAGGCTTAAGTCATCTGTGTGGTTCCATTGAATCATAATGTAATACAACTTGTAATTAATGCTATTACATTTTCAGTATAATAATTGTAGCCCCTGTTGATTGTTAGTGCTGAACTATTTTTTGATCTTAGACAAATTGTCAACATTTTGATTACCAGACTGAAATATAATACACAAGTTTTTGCTGAGTCATCCCAGTTGAGAATAAGTTACCAGGCAATTTGGACCGAAATGAATAGAGCCGAATATTGCTCCACAAATATTGTTACAATATATTTTTGTAGAATAAAGATTATCATGATACATTATTAATAACAAATTAGTAACAACATTTTTATTAGTAACAAAATTGTACGGTAAAGTTTAGTAACTGAAGTAGCCTACTCTTAGTGTGCTGTTAATATGGAGGTTGGCTACAGAGACAGTGATGTTCTGTGGGTATTTCTGATGTCATTTCCCATCAGATTTCTGAGTAACTATTTTCTTAAAATGGTTGGAGATTAATGCCTCTTGAATTCAAACTTGCAGAAAAAAATCACCCACGTTTGCATGCATGCGTAGATGCATTACTTCACAGTCAAAGCACCATGAGTACTCTAGTGTTGAAATGTGTTAAATGGGTCCTCGCTGTGTTCACCAGGAGAACCGAAGCGATTGAAACATGGTAAGCGGGCGACAAAGGGGGAGTCTAGTGCCCTTGCTCCCGTCGAGCACAAGGGCATGGCCGCCTTCCAACAACCAAAAGTGGACCGGGAAAATTTCCGTAAAGCACTTGTTGACATTGTCATGTGAGTAACACCAAAGACGTTATTTCATCCATCTTATAGCAGCTTAATTATGATATATACAGTATTATAGCCATCTTAATGTATTCCTCGTTTGTTGGAGCATGATGGTATTTGTTTAAACTAGTGGTTCTTTTCATTATTAAATCTGTCAGAAATATTTTATATAACAACTAAGTGATGTTAAAATACTTAATCATTTTGTGTTACACAAGCTTCACCTAATAGTTATCATAAAAGTAATCTATTGCGGCGATATCATTAATTGTTTTATATCCTTTTATAAAGACACATGGTAGTATGAAACCCAATGGGATTGACGGTAAAACAGTAATAGTTAACACCATTAATGCCCTGATGGACTTGACTGTAATTAATATGTTATCAGTTAATCTGTCAGATTTGAATGTTTAAAAAGGACATGGTTTTCATTAGACAAAACTGTAGCTACCTGCGTGTTGTGGGTTACAGGCAGCAAGAGTCATTTACTGAGGTCAGCCGACCTGGGTCTATCACTGTTGAGCCTCTTCCATCGATATCACGGGCCAGCTCTCCCACTGGTGCAGAGAAGGACATTCTGGTAAGAACGGACAACATCATAGCCCAGAAACATCAAAAATGCTACTTTGTTTTTAGGATATTTCCTTTCTAAACCAAATTAATAAAAAGTGCTAACATTAGATCAACATAAAATATTCCATGATGTTTCTGCCTCATTTGTGATGCCTGGTTTTGAAAGTATCGTTTCTGATGTGTCAAGTATCGTTCTTGTTGAGAGTGATGTTGTTGAAAAATTGGTCAGAACAAATCTGGGGATATGTCTACAATAACATTGTCAGTATAAAAGACCAATTAGATGTATCAGTGCAGAGCACCAAAGATGTAGCAGTGCAGAGCACCAAAGATGTAGCAGTGCAGAGCACCAAAGATGTAGCAGAGCAGAGCAACTAAGATGTAGCAGTGCAGAGCACCAAAGATGTAGCAGTGCAGAGCAACTAAGATGTAGCAGAGCAGAGCAACTAAGATGTAGCAGTGCAGAGCAACTAAGATGTAGCAGTGTAGAGCAACTAAGATGTAGCAGTGCAGAGCAACTAAGATGTAGCAGTGCAGAGCACCAAAGATGTAGCAGTGTAGAGCAACTAAGATGTAGCAGTGTAGAGCAACTAAGATGTAGCAGAGCAGAGCAACTAAGATGTAGCAGTGCAGAGCACCAAAGATGTAGCAGTGTAGAGCAACTAAGATGTAGCAGTGCAGAGCAACTAAGATGTAGCAGTGCAGAGCACCAAAGATGTAGCAGTGCAGAGCAACTAAGATGTAGCAGAGCAGAGCAACTAAGATGTAGCAGTGCAGAGCAGTAAGATGTAGCAGAGCAGAGCAACTGAGATGTAGCAGTGCAGAGCACCAAAGATGTAGCAGTGTAGAGCAACTAAGATGTAGCAGTGCAGAGCAACTAAGATGTAGCAGTGCAGAGCACCAAAGATGTAGCAGTGCAGAGCAACTAAGATGTAGCAGAGCAGAGCAACTAAGATGTAGCAGTGCAGAGCAACTAAGATGTAGCAGTGCAGAGCAACTAAGATGTAGCAGTGCAGAGCAACTAAGATGTAGCAGTGCAGAGCACCAAAGATGTAGCAGTGTAGAGCAACTAAGATGTAGCAGTGTAGAGCAACTAAGATGTAGCAGAGCAGAGCAACTAAGATGTAGCAGTGCAGAGCACCAAAGATGTAGCAGTGTAGAGCAACTAAGATGTAGCAGTGCAGAGCAACTAAGATGTAGCAGTGCAGAGCACCAAAGATGTAGCAGTGCAGAGCAACTAAGATGTAGCAGTGCAGAGCAACTAAGATGTAGCAGTGCAGAGCACCTAAGATGTAGCAGAGCAGAGCAACTAAGATGTAGCAGTGCAGAGCACCAAAGATGTAGCAGTGCAGAGCAACTAAGATGTAGCAGAGCAGAGCAACTAAGATGTAGCAGTGCAGAGCAACTAAGATGTAGCAGTGCAGAGCAACTAAGATGTAGCAGTGCAGAGCACCTAAGACGTAGCAGTGCAGAGCAACTAAGACGTAGCAGTGCAGAGCAACTAAGACGTAGCAGTGCAGAGCACCTAAGACGTAGCAGTGCAGAGCACCTAAGACGTAGCAGTGCAGAGCACCTAAGACGTAGCAGTGCAGAGCACCTAAGACGTAGCAGTGCAGAGCAACTAAGACGTAGCAGTGCAGAGCACCTAAGACGTAGCAGTGCAGAGCACCTAAGACGTAGCAGTGCAGAGCAACTAAGACGTAGCAGTGCAGAGCACCTAAGACGTAGCAGTGCAGAGCACCTAAGACGTAGCAGTGCAGAGCACCTAAGACGTAGCAGTGCAGAGCAACTAAGACGTAGCAGTGCAGAGCACCTAAGACGTAGCAGTGCAGAGCACCTAAGACGTAGCAGTGCAGAGCACCTAAGATGTAGCAGTGCAGAGCACCTAAGATGTAGCAGTGCAGAGCACCTAAGACGTAGCAGTGCAGAGCACCTAAGACGTAGCAGTGCAGAGCACCTAAGACGTAGCAGTGCAGAGCACCTAAGACGTAGCAGTGCAGAGCACCTAAGATGTAGCAGTGCAGAGCACTAAGATGTAGCAGTGCAGAGCACCTAAGACGTAGCAGTGCAGAGCACCTAAGACGTAGCAGTGCAGAGCACCTAAGACGTAGCAGTGCAGAGCACCTAAGACGTAGCAGTGCAGAGCACCTAAGACGTAGCAGTGCAGAGCAACTAAGACGTAGCAGTGCAGAGCACCTAAGACGTAGCAGTGCAGAGCACCTAAGACGTAGCAGTGCAGAGCACCTAAGATGTAGCAGTGCAGAGCACTTAAGATGTAGCAGTGCAGAGCACCTAAGACGTAGCAGTGCAGAGCACCTAAGATGTAGCAGTGCAGAGCACTTAAGATGTAGCAGTGCAGTACCCACATTTTCCGGGCATTGCAATTCTATAAATCAGTGGCATATATTATTTACCTTACATTACCGATGAAAGTTGTTGCAAAAAAATTAATTTGCAGTATTTATGCTTTTAACTTGTCGTTTTTAACTTGTTCTATGAATATTATTTTTACTACTCTTAAAGCATGTCTGTATATATATATATATATATTATATATATACATTTTATTTTAATCCATGACATGTATATCTGATTTGTTACATGTATTTTATGTGTGTACAGCTGTATATGGACTTTATCTGAATTAAAGTGTATTATCGTTCATGTCGACAGCGATACTACTATTACATCCACAATGGCATTGACACGGAGCATGTTGCTCCAATGGAGGACGTATGGGTAAACAACATCCTGAAGCGTGTCCCCAAGGGACTCAAGATCAACCACGATGAGACGATCGAACACCTGACAGATGAGATGAAAGAGGACTATCTGCTGAGTGTGAAGAAAGCCATAGGTATGGTCTTGTCACCACATATATGTTTCTTCTCTCATCTTAATATTAGCAAATACCTTCGTTATAGTTGACACTGCCAACGTAGTTTGTTGAAATTGTTGAGTAAGTTTCACCCTCCATATAAAAGTACATTCAAATTATGCAAGAATTTATATTTAGGTGAACATTTTATATGTTTATCACAATAGATTATAACATTTACTATTGCCATTCACCGTCACTGTTGCGTTGTAGTCCTGGGAATATCTTCCATGTGTAGTATGATCTTGCTTCATGGAAAACGTTGACTGAAAAGTTATGTAATATGTGTAGATCAATAATAATTGAAGATTAATTAGCAAATAAATAAACATTTTGTGAAATTATATAAAACAATTTTCAACTACAACATGCAGTGATATCTAAATATAGGATTGATTACCCAACTAATTTTGTTGGTACAATGTCACACTTAAATTGGATGGTGGCATAATGGGTACTTCATTGGACTCTCAGTCGAGATATTCCAAGTTTGAATCCTCGTGCTGTTGTTTCTAATGTTGGGAAAGTTTGTTCATTCTACGTGTTACTTCAGTTCACTCAGCTGTATGAATGAGTACCTGGCTATAATCAGTGATGGATATGTGTGTACAAATAGTCTTTGTGAGTAAATGTAGCATGGTTGAATGCTTCTCAGAGAAGTCGTCATGGTGTTTGATTGAACAAGTCTGCCAGAGAGTAAGATGTAAAGCACTTTGAGTAGTCCAGAGGACTGGAAACTACGTTATATAAAAACTTACCTTTACTTCTGAACACATCTGTACTTTACTTTTTCCTTCCCACAGTTGACTTTGTGCTGAAAGACCCGCGAGAGAAGGATGAAGACAAGGAAGTGGTACTTCCTCCACACCGTGAGGAGCTGGCAGTGGTACCCAAGCCCTGGCACCGATCGTATGTGGCATCACTGGAAGTGGCGCAGGAACATCTGCACACCATCAACCTGTGTATGCTGCAGGTGCTGCAGCTGTGGCACATGTCCTTCAGGTGGGTTCACAGGTTGTTGCTCTCCTTGTTCCCTGCTGTACCGGGGTGAGGGTCAGGTACGCTATTGCCAAACCCATCGCTATGTTTTTTCTTTCCAAAGTTTTCTGTCCATTGCTCCCTCTCTCCATCTTTCATCCTCCCCTGATCTTCTCATGTCCCTCCTCATGCAGTTCTCCCATCTCAGTTGTGGTCTTCCCCATTTCCTGTGTCCTTTGTGCTGTTCCACCTCTGCCCACTTTGCTATTTTCCTGCATCCATCCTTGCCAAGTGGCCTGTCCATCTCATCTGGCTTCTCAGTAATCCTTCTGATATGCTGCATTGCAATCCAACCTCTTGTCTCAGTTCATTCATCCTTCTTCTGTCTACCCTCTTTGTTCTTGTTATTCTTCGAACCTAGTTGTTCACTCAAGGTGTAAAGGGTTAATGTAATGTCATGTGATGTCCCGTCATGTCTTACAAGTTTGGTGACATCTGGGAAGAGTTTTCAACCAATCCTGTCTCCTGTTGCTTCTCTTAGCTCGTCCGTTGTCAGCTTTGAGCTCTTTCATCCATCTCATATGTGACAGGTTGCAGCAGTTCAGACCATAAGGTACATTTCACAGAACTGAGAAAAACCCAAAATGCAATTGCAGGGTGAAAGTATTATTTTTTGTAAGTTTGCATTTTTAGAAATAACATTTTACTGTTAGTTTTAATAATGCTTTGGAATGAATTTGATCTTGACAAGTGTTTTTTATGTGTGTTCTGGATCGAATGGTATGTGATTTGAAATGAAAATACCTAACTTTGATGTTTGTTCTAAGACTTAAAATCATCGATTGAATTAATCAATTCAACCACCCATCACTTCGCATCAAACACAGATGGCACTGGTATCATTGCAAAAACGAAATGTTGCACTTTGACATACCACCAAAATATATACTTTAAGGTATGTCTTCTCTCATTCCGTCTATACAGACACTCCCCTACATCAAACAGTTATAATGTGAGTATGCATGTGAATGGTCTGGTCCCAGATGTGTGGCGTAGTAGAAATCTAAGTAGTATTAATGTTGTTGCAGCTACCTGCGACTGGTGGATATTGAGGAGTTTCAGAACAGGGAAGGGTCGATGGAACTGCAAGTCTTCCAGAACTTGTGCATGCGCCACATCGAGGCAGCCAAGGAGAAACTGCTCAAGAAGTGAGCGCCCACCGCAGTGATCCATATACCAGATGTATCATTATTTAAACTCAAATGACAAAGTTTCATTATAATATTCTGGTGGCTTATAAAGTACAAAACAGATTATTATGTGTTGACATTGTAGAAATCTGTAGTAGCTTAACACAGTGGTATGAATCATAAAAGAGGATTCTAAAGGGAGCTAGATTAAGGGTAGCCACTACTCGAAAACGCCCATATAACCAATATGTCACATCTCTGTTAATATTGAACATATCAACCAGATTTGGAGCACTGATTAGAACAATGAATGGTATATGATGTGTGAAATATGGGCACGTTTGGTTGTGTACTACCATGGTAATGAACGTTTCAAGTGAGATGGATTTTCACATGCTTGAAAATTATTCTGAGCTAACAACCGTATGTGTGATCATGCAACAGGTGGTTTTGGGCAAGGATATCTGACTTCAGTGACTGTTGTTCAGGTTTGAGCATTTTTCAAGACATCATGAAAAAAGTTCAAACCTAAAGTCCTATCTCACAACAGTCATTGCAGTCAAACGTCCTTGCCCAAAACCACCTTATTGCACAAAGGAGTATTCTAGCTAATAATTCTTGACAACTGCATGATCACACATACAGTTGTTAGCTCAGAATAATTTTCAAGGATGCATGCCCCTCTATCACACTAGAAATGTTGATTGTCAAGGCACTACACAAGCAAATGAGCCCACATTCCACATATCATGTACTATTCATTTATCTAATTAGTACTCCAAATTTGGCTAAGATATGTTCAGTACTAACAGAGATATGGCCTATGGCCATTTTCGAGTAGTGGCTACCCTTAACCATGTTCGGCCATGCATGACTGAAGTGTCACGCGTGGCCGAGCACAGTTCGCAACTTTCCATTGGCACTTTTGCTATAGCTAAGCACCTAACTGTTGACTTCCTAATCTTAGACATGGTTTCATATTTCATGGTAAATGTTGTTAATACTGCCATGAACTTTATCTTTGCAATTGTTTGCAAAACATTTAAGATATATCAGATTTCACATTTGTCATTTCTGTTACTTTCACCATCTCAATCAGACTTTGAACCCTTCCACCTGGATGTAGTAATAATAATAATACTAATAGTAATGTAACTTCTATTGTGTGTAAATCCTCAGTAACCAAGCTCAGAGGCACATCAAACCAAAGGGTTAGTCAATCTCAAAATTGAAAAGAGTATTCAAGTTGCCAACAGATGTATAATGACTTATAAATGATGTCTACCCATCTGTATCCCCTGAGTGCCTTCATGTGGTTGCAGGTGGTTCCCGGAGGTACAGAACATCTTCTACCAGGGCAACAAAAAGAAGCTGGTGCCTAGCAACCAGGACCAGGAGAAGTTGGAGTCATTCTTCAACTGCGCTGCGACATTGATGACAGACAACCTGCAGAAGTTGTGTCTTGAGTCGCTGATAGACTACAACAACCTGCTCGTCCAGCCACCGGTCAGTCTCATTACGATGTTCAGTTTTTAGTATGAGGCCTTGCACATCACCTCCCAAGAATTTTATCTTGGCAGTACTCTACGATGACTGAGTTATATATTTCTTCCATTGTGTACTAAAAATCTGTGACATTTCCAACAAAATAGTTTTATTCATTATCTCTGAGTTAGTAATTTAAAGTTAAAAGGTAAGTTCTAGTATTGTGCAGTATTCAGTCCTTAGGACTACTCAGAACGTTTCACACCCTGGCAGACCTGTTCAGTAGAACACCATCAGCTTATCTGGGAAGCATTCAGCCATGCTGCAATTACGGTGCAAAGACTGTTTGTACACAGATATCCACCAATACAGTGAACTGTAGCATAGTGCAGCAAACAAACTAGCCCAGGGTTCGAAACAACAGCAAAATGATTATAATCTGGAATCTCTCGATTGAGAGTCTGATGCTCGAAAAAATATGCTATCACACTCTAGCATTAGTGGTGTTTCTCCCATACTTCTAAGTGCATTTTACAAGGGTGAGATGTTTAGATTTGAATACATCTACATCATGCTTAATTGGGAATCCAAGTGTACCATGTACAATACTGTACACTGTTCAGTAAGATTTATAAGATGTTTTGAAATTTGTTGTTTCCAATATCAGAAGATTCATTCCTGTTTATTGCAAGATTCTATAGCAACATGATTTAGCATTCAATAATCTACCCACGCACCCTTCTGCACACCCCATAATGCGACGTCAATAGTCACTGCAATCAGTATATATGGTTGTGTTATAGAACTCGATCCGGGCCTATGAGCACTCTGGCTTCGTGCTGAGGTTGATCCTAGATGGCAGCAGCATCAAGTATGAACCAGACTTCGGTGACTTTGAGGTCGTTCTTCTCAATGTGTTTGATGTCATGATCAAGGCTGTAGGTGTCGTGCCAAGGATAGAAACTAAACTCTACTCAGAGTGGGTGAGTGAATTCATATTCTATGTGAACTGTATTGTTACAACAGCCACTTTACACTGCAGTATGTAAGTTTGCTTGGGCATCATGTCAAAACAGCACTATACTGTGGCTACAGGTGTGCTTACAGCAGCTTGATGCAGCATGTAATATACAGACAATATCAGAGGTATTTGGAATAGGGAGACGCAACACTACTGTCTATTATGACATGACCCAGTACATGTGGCATCCTCCAATGGCATACGAGTACACAAGCGCGGTGAAATGGTGGCGCGCCATGGATGCGAGTGGTGTGCTGCCTGGGGATTTAACAATTCCCGGAAAAAATGCCCAATATGTATTTTCCATGATTCCCGAAGGATGAAGAACAGTATATAAATGTTTCTCTTCAAATAAATGTACTAATCATAACTGAATGAGCATGAACCTAAAGGGGATTTTACAACTGATGACCCAAGGAAATTATCGCTCATGACCATGACATATATAGGGCTGCGTATCCTATGTTCGTGCATCATCTAATTCGGTGTCCCATTGGTTTTATGTCATGTTTTTTCTTCTGTTTGAATGCTTCGGTGAAACTTTATATTATAATGGCAGCTCCGATTGGTAGCAAACTTGGTTAGCATGTTAACATTCTGGGTAAACTCTTTAGGCTTGAGAAAACCAACACAATACCGGAATTTCGTGATGCATGAACTTGGGACACTACAGTGTAATGAAAAAATGAAATCGGATTGTTGTGAGATAAAAGAATAATAGTCTTGCGCCACGTGTGTATGTAATGCATTGAACAACTTCGGTCACTAAGCCAAACTAAAATGTTAACATATCTGAGCCTATTTTGTGCTTTTCGTTCAAGTAGGTCTGCAATGTTGACATCTACATTAACTACAAATATGTATATTACCTTTCCAAAGATTTTGATAACAACACTAGCTATGTAGCTCTGCAATATAGTATATATAATAGCCTACCTATTGTGTTTTATTACGGTGGTTATGAAAACTAAGGGGTAGGGGTAGTGTTTTGGCTTTGTATGCAATATATTACATTTGTTGTCTGACAAACTAATGGTATTTTATTTGAAAATGAACTGGGATTGTTGCGAGATAAAAACAATTGTCATGCACCACGTGTGTAAGTAATGATTTGAACTAATGCCCACCCTTCACAAAACCAAACTAAATTGTTAATATAATTTAGCGTATGTTGTTTTTTCTTTCAACTTCGTCTACAATATTGATGTGCACGTTAACTACAAATACATATCACCATTTGAAACATTTTGATACAAAAATTAGCTATACAACCCTGTAATTAGTACATATATTGCCGATTGTGTTCTTGGGCGGCGGCTATGAAAAATATGGGAGTAGGGTTAATATTTTGGATGTGTATGCAATATGTTACATTGTTTGTCAGAAAATATAGTGTTGTTTTATTTGGAAATGAATTTGGAAGTTTTTTATGTAAACTAGTTGTCATGTGCCATGTATGTAATTGTTTTGAACTATTGTACATCTTCTAAAATGTTAATATAATTTGGAATGTTTTGTTCTTTCATTTCAGTTCTATCTATTCTATTGTTTTAAGATTTGCATTTTTATAAAATAGCTCACTACGCAGTAAAAAAATCACAATATAAAGTGTCATCCGGGCTGGTTATGACCAGTAAAGGTCATAGAAAAATCCTGGCATGGATGACAGTTTGTAACATTTAAGGACCCCTAAAGCATTTTTCTAGAGCCCTTTTGAGATTGTGTGCCTATAGACTAGCAGTATTATTCAATCCCAAGTCAAAATACAGAATGTCACATTTACAGTGCTGCATCTGGGGAATGAGATGTGAAGTTAAATCCAATTTACTGGTGACACCTACTCTAGTGAATATAACCTACCACCTGCACTGGAGTGTATCGTCTCCTTATTCCCAATATCTCTGGCAATATAGCTAAACTACTGAGCTCCACAAGATTGATGTATTGCCATGGGATTCTAGTGTTGATGTTCTTGTACATTTTAGTTGTGCGCAAAGTATTATGAACAGGATCAGTATTTTACTGAAAGATTAATACGTTGTTATTCAATAAAGACTGATACATTTGTGACAACATTAACTAACCTCAAGTACTGCGCAGCCTGTGGTTTATAGGAGCAAATGCAAGATGTTTTTGTATTGTTCAGATCCTCTCCAGGGGTCAGTTTCGTGAAGCGTACTTAAAGTTACACAATTACTTAGCGTCACGTGTTTGCGTAAACGCCTATGTTCGCTTATATTTAAAAAAATCATGTCATTTATTAAGACAATCATCTTAGTGTTAAGAACGTTCTTAGTCGCTTCATGAAACCGGCCCCAGGTTTTTTTAAATGATCTCTGAATTTCCATTTATCGTGGTTCTTCAGTAAACACTGAGATCAGACGTATGGTCTGTGTTTAATGATCCACCTTCCTCTGTCATGATGAAACAAATATCTGGGTTGTATGCAGTCAGGAAAGGCCAAGCCATTCTTGCAACCGATCATTCTGGATGAGATTCTGGAGAAACACAAGAAACACGTAACGGACATGATTCGCAAGGAGAGCCAAAAGCCAATCAACCACGCCCGACTCTATGACAAGTACAAGGCTCTCATCACAAAGACGGTAAGACAGGGAGCATTATAGACAGGGAGCATTACATTTCATGAGGGGTTGGGATTTTGTCTACGTCAAGAATACGTCTTTCACTATTGGAGTCAACATTTCATAACAAATTTTATTATATTTTACTTTGTTTCCGGAGCATGGTCAGAATATGTTTTTTCTTCAGATTTTGGAGCAAACAAGTTTTTCAAAAAGCCAAACTGCTACAATTCTCTTTAGAATATCATCAGCATATTGTGGATGTGATGTATTTGTAATTATTTCTTAATCATTGTCACAACATTACATAACTGTAATGTATTACTACCTATGTAACAGATAATACTGACAAAACGTCATAATTAATCTAAACGTTCTCGTACGGAAACCATGTCAACTATAGTGTTTTTTTATTTGCAAAAATGAGATGTTGTTGATTACCTGCTGTGTGTTTGGTGACAGGCCGATAACGATGTGGAACTGTTCATGACTGAGAAGCACAACTTTGACCAGTATTCCCGCGAAGTCAGGAAGTACAAAAGACTGGCAGATGACATTCAGTATCACTGTCAGAAGGTGAGTGAGACAGCAGTGGTTTAAACTATGTCATTCTTCTGTTCTTCTCCCACCTCGATCCCTTCTGTACAGAGGTGAGCGTTAGGTAGAGTATTGCCAAACCACATTCTCTGTTTTTTCTTTCCATAGTTTTCTGTCCACAGCCCCCCTCTCCATCTTTCATCCTCCATCGATCTTCTCATGTCCCTCCTCACGCAGTCCTCCCATCTCAGCTGTGGCCTTCCCATTTTTCTGCATCCTGATGTTTTGCATCTATGTTCTCTTTGCTAGTTTTCCTCCATCCATCCTTACCAAGTGGCCTGCCCATCTCATCTGGCTGCTCACTAATCCTGCTGTTAGGCTGCGTTGCATCCCACCCTCTCTCCTCAGACTGTTCATCCTTCTTCTGTGTACCCTCTTTGTTCTTGTTTAGTATATTTACCTCTCAACAAACGTTTTTGTTTTTCTTCTGTATAATTTTGGCTGCATCTCGCGGCCTATTTCAGCAGACTGAATTTACAGTCGTGTCACATGACCTGCGTCATGTGACACCAGCTGGAGCATGACTGGCGGGAGCTCCTGGCCAATGTCTCTGTTCAGTCATGCTCCAGCTTGTGTGTCATGTGACACGACCGTAAATTCAGTCTGCTGAAGAAGGCTGCGAGATGTGGCCAAAATTATACAGAAGAAAAACAAAAAAAGTTTCTTGAGAGGTAAATATACTAAACATAAATAACCAAGAAACCAGATCACTACATTCAAGGCTCTTTGTTCTTGTTATTCTTCGAACCTGGTAATATATATTAATTATTTACCTTTAAATGTAGACGTGTTTGAAGGAACTCATTTTATCAGTTATCATTACTTGGTATTTTGGCAGTTTAAAATACCACTTTATTATAAGTGCAGTATCATACAAATATCTGGCCACACCAATGTTTCCTATTTTTGTTTTAAATACATTGTCAATTGATGGATTCAGTATGTTGCGGTTTGCGTACATCACAATCAAAATTTTGCGCGTGACTTCCATCAAGCTTTAAGTTTGCCACCAATGTTAATAACAGTTATATACATGAATTACTATTGCTGCGTGACATCTCATAAATCAAACATTATTGCATACAGCTGTCACTTTAAAAACTTTGCCTTTTGTTTCTGTCGTAAAGAAACCCTTTTGTGGCCAGAATGTTAACCAAATATACAATGCACGAATACACCACATGTTTGGCATGCATTTATTGATGGCTTGACAGAGCTTTTGCTAGGCAGCCAGTCAGTTGGTAGATCAGAGGCCAATGGTCAATGGAGATGCTGCCAAACTACCCTCAATATTACCATAGTAATATACAATTTACTATTCTATGATCCTCATGACTTGTACCAGTTCCGTGCTCATCCTGTGTCTCCCCATCAGGTGCTGCGACTCGGCATGTTTGAGATCCACTGCGATGAACTCATCCGAGGCTTGTTCAAGCGTGCCGAGAACATCACCAATCGACTCCTCGCTCGAGTTTCCAAGGACCACCAGGAGGCTAACAAGGCGTACGTCTTTCTTGCTGTTACTCGCTCAATCCTCACTTGGTACCAAAGGTCTTGGCGATTTTGTTGTTGAATTTGTTTATTGAAGATCAGTGGAATGGTTATTCAAAAATGTGATAGGGTTTGACAAAAATGCACCATTGATCATTTGATATATACTTTTTATTCAAAATTGGTTTGGTTAGTGCATAAAAAACCCTATGACCATATGTGTTAGCTGACAATGTGTCAAATTACTTGTTCTTCCAATCCATACAATTCTTTGTTCTTGGCGGTTACATAATTTTGTTCCTA
This sequence comes from Paraescarpia echinospica, assembly GCA_020002185.1. NCBI lineage: Eukaryota > Metazoa > Annelida > Polychaeta > Sabellida > Siboglinidae > Paraescarpia > Paraescarpia echinospica. The sequence continues at coordinate 21,541,790 of CM034536.1, read as the reverse complement.
CTGATGATTATTTCTACCACTAATGCAAGCACATGTGACATCAATCAATCTACATATTGTTACCTTATTTCATGCTGCCTCTGTAGTCATGATATTCCCTGTTTCTTGCAGACTGTGTGATGATTACGAGATGATCGCGGAGAAAGCCCTGACAACGCCCGCAAACACCGAGCAGCTCATCGAACTGAAGGACTTCATCGACAAAGTCGAGAAGGAGACGATTTTCGTCCTTGAGAAGCGACTCATCGAGGCGAAGAACCGCCTGACGTTCCTCGTCGACTATGCATCATTCTCTCCCGCAGAGATGCGTCTCAACTCAAACACCTTCATGTGGCACAGTCGCATGGCAGCCATCTTTGAGGAGCACAAGTTGATCATATCAGAGAAGAAATCACAGTACGAGGAGGCATTGAAGGTAATATCTAAATACTACATGCTTCATGCTCAATAGCACTTTAGTTGACGTTATGGCATTAGTTGCTGGCACTCTGGTTAGACAATTTTATTAAGATGGCCGCCAAAATGTGAAGATAGTCTATCATATTTTCTTGCAATTTTACACCAATTGTTTTTCATTGCAATGAAACCGAAGGGCATAGTATGTATTTTGTAAACCGAAAATGTTGGACTAATCCTTAGGAGAATTGTATTCTTAACTAAAAAGTAGTGAAATGCACATAAAATATTAATATTTTATATTTATTTTTATGTAGACGTATATGGTTGTAATCAATAGGCTCTAACCAAATAATGCTGACAGTTCAGAGATGGTGAAAATACACAGCAATATATTAAAACACAGAAGTTCATGAATATAGCAATCATCATTGGGCAGAACTAAACCGAAAAAGCAGTGAAGACAAAATAAAAATGAGATTAAAACTTTCTGTGCAAATTTTGTAGTGCTAACACCTGGCATTAAGTAACATTAACTCCTTAATTCTTGAAACCTTCTCTCTCTCTCGTTATGACAATTGCCTCCAGTTCGCTCCAGAGGTGGTCAGTATGATAATAGTAGATCAGTAGAATAGCAGCAATAGCTGTGTAATGGGATGGTGAAACCAGAATGATTCCTCACAAATGTAAATTCTGAAAAAGAGGTAGCACACCTACAAGTGATCGACATATCATGGCATTTTAGTGCTTCATCATCTAATAACATGTGGCGCCACCTGTTGTAGTTGAAGCGTGAACGTTTCACGGAGGAACTGGAGAGCTACGCCAAACAGGTGGAAGAGTTTGCAAGTTACGGTGAAATGACTGAAGTGCCTCGCTACCTCAAGAAGGCCCAGGCCCTCAACGCTAAGCTGTCGGCGGCTGCAGATAAGGTAAGAAATCACTCAAGCATCGCCTGTATTCTCAGAATAGTTAACGCATACCGCATATTCATCCTATTAAGTGGACATGCCTTAATGAACGTACACCCACATTTTTTGTCAATGTTTGACGGTGGTCTTTAAGTCAAACTTGAGCTTTGATGATTGGATCCATAATATATTGCAATCTACTTTGCCAGTATTGCCAAACTCGGTGATGACAGAAGAGTGAATGTTTCACCTGTACATGAAGGGTTTCAGGGCTAAATGCAAGATACCCATTTTCTTGGTTTTAAGAAAAAGTCACTTTTGTACTTCATCCTCAAAGTTTAAATAAAAACTTGAACAATTGGTGTATATTAACCCTACAGATGACCAACAGTAAACTTCCACAGTGTACACAATTTGGAGTTATTTCCATTGGTGCTTTTAAAAATCACAACTTCGCTAATACTTATTGCAGAAATATGATTGAGCTATCATTTTGTTGGCAAAAAGACCATTTATTATCATGCAGTGATAATATTTGCATAACATCAACTAATCATGAAGATATAACTGTTTGAATGTTATCCAAAATAAATGCAAAAAACTATTACTAGCTAATTACTGAGTGGTTGTATGTTTCTATGTCCTGTTAAAGAAATGTAGCCATGTACATCAGCTAATGAGTACAAAACAATTAATCAAATATTCTGAGAAGTTGTTTATACATTATTTTTTTAGGTAGACCCATGTAAGGTTTAAACTATTCTTCATGAACGTCAGACTCAGAACGAGGGTAAAGTAGAAACCCAAGTTTGACCAGTGCCAAAATAATCATTGAGCGGTTGTATGTCCATACATGCAGTGTGACAAATGTAGCCGTACATTTCAGCTGCGTGATAATGAAAACTAGACTCAAATATATTCAGAACTTTTAATTTATTATATTTTTCGTAGAACGTTCAAATACAACCAATACCGCAATAGGCGTATGGCCTAGTGCTGTTGCGTGCCATGGCACACTTGTCCGATAACATGACGTATCCATTATCAATTTCCTTACATATCAATAAAATAAGTAATACCTACAGTTTCTAATTACACATATATGCCATCAGGTTATAGAATATGTTGTGTTTGAACTATGAATGCATCGTATCCCTCGCTGGCAGACCGAGAATCGGCCCTGGCATAATATCCACATCAAAACTGTCTGTGTAACTGTCTGAACTAGTATAATAACTTGATTCACGAATACTGTCATGTATTTTGCCGATACTGATGCGGACATTTGAAATAATTCAACTTATATCATCAAATTGAGACTAAAAAAATGGCGGACTAAGCCAACTTTCATCGTGATTGACTGAAACCAGTGTCAACAAGAAGATGTTTGAGAAGCATGTGCTGATTGGCTGATCGTAAACCTAAATTTCGTTGGATAGACCAATCGTTGGGCTTTCCATCGGTGCCTTCATTTCCGGGTATAGACCATATAAATGGAAAAGTAAATTCCTGACGCAAAGATTAGTAAGACCGGCCATATTTGTGATAAAACTCATTCATAAAAATGCCACGGGAAGAAGAATCATTCAGCTTTCCAACGATACCTTGTGTTCCCCTTTCAGTTGCTAGTGACAGAAATGAAAATTGTTTAAAAAGAGTGATACTGAATCGGGCCAAAATTCAGCCGAGACTAGTTTTGCACTGATCGTGCTGGCCGAATTTGGCCGAATTTGGCCACCTGTAAGATTAAGAATCCAAAATCAGAGAATGGTAGCAAAGTATAAAATATTTGTTGCAGATATCGTATGCAAAATGTGATAATAAATAATTTTGCATATCCGTACAGTGCAGTATCATAGCTTAGTATGTGTTTAAACAAATGCTTCATTCTGGTTTTGTTGAAATTTCAAAAATGGCGTTTATCGTGTTTTGTCCCGAATCAAAAGATTGAGTAAAAAAGTAATACGATGGCCTTCTGTCATGCCTATTGATGTTGTGTTACCTGAACTTACACTGGATTATGTCATTGTCTCAGATCGATGCCTTCAACACAGAGGAGGAGTCGTTCAACTGGCCTACAACGTCATACCCACAGCGTATGACCATCATCAACACTCTGAAACCCTACCTAAACCTCTACGAGATGACGGTTGACTTCAACACCAAGCACAGGTCAGTTCAATATACGACCAACATAATTTTTTATAGATGATTCTGTTGAACGTTTTTTTGAGGATGAGACCTCTCAGTGAGGTTTTTTTTATTTCCCTGTGTGAGATCTTTTACATCCAATGGCATAGACAGAAGCTAGAAGCAACCAACTGCTTTTAGTGTCTCTTCAACGTAGGTGAACGAAGTTGCTCATGTTTCGACACGGCGGCCAAACCAGTACCAAAGTGCTGCCTGGCAAGCACCAGAATTTGAACCCTGGTACCTCCGAACGACAGTCCAACTGCTCGACTACTGTTCCTAACGTTGCCAGTCATAATAAACTTATTGGCTGGTCGCCACCCCCCACACGTTTTAGTTGTTGATTAATATCCACTGTTGTGTTTAAACATTGATTAATCTCACCTTACTGTGATTTCATATTCAACAGCGTACTGTCTATGCTGTCATTATTAGTTACTGTGTTTTAGTTAGATAGCATCTGATGCAGAAGTAAACATCTATCATTTTGAGAGAAAACCCTCAGCTCAAAAATCTGAAGTCTAACAAGACGTCTTATGCCCATTTTAGATTGATATTTGTTAATGTGATTACTTAAAAATATTTTGCATTGTGTATGATGTACATGATACTAATAGCAATTGCTACATATGCATTCTATTTAGCTTGTTGATTGATTGGTCATCCAATTTAAGTACAGTTAATTTAGTAGTGTCAGGTAGGTCAGGCATCTTAGTGCTTGAGTTCAGACCAGTACAACTGACACATGGTAAAGGTCTGAACTCAAGTACTAATAACCGGGTATATATATAACTATATATATACATATATATATGTTTATTATTACTGTGATGTATTAAAAAGTAAACAGTTGGTCATGAAGTCATATCGCCTGCCCAGCACCGTCCGCCCGACTCCCTCTGTCTGAGATTTTCCTCAACCGCCGCCGCGCACAGGTCACTCATTCACTGCCACTAGCCTACGCAATGGTATCGGCCCGGTGTTGCAGTAGAATTTGCTGCGTGTATGGCAGCATTCAACCAAAAATGTCGAACAAAACATCTCCGTTACAACATTTGATAAATTCGTATATAGATATTCTGTAGCTAAAATACTTCGTAAGTAATTTGCAAGTTGACGATTTTGGCTGCCCCCTACCGGCTAAAATAATAACCTGGAAATGGTCAAACGAATATTTAAATCAGTTGCTACATGCAGCGTGAACGTTAATTAAATATTAAAAACGGTAACGTGTACAATCGTTATTTGTCTCACTTCATTTTTCATCCAATTTCGAAAGATTCATTAATGCACAAATTGTGCGTCAGTTGATAATCATCGTCTTTTCCAGGCACTGGTAATATTTGCCGTTTGGCATAGCGCAGTATAATTTAATGATGCTTCTTTATCATTTCACCTCAGTTTAGGCTTAATGTTGGGCTACATTGAAAACAATTGAGGTGAACCTTTTATACATCCTATTTGTGAATATTAATTGCAATTTACAAGATGAAAAGGTTACATCAAGCCAAAGCCCTGACTGGGGCTGGAGGGGCGAACGGGGAAGCCACCATGGCATTGCTGGTGGCAAACGTGATTGATGAGATCATAAAATTAACAATACTTTCCTCCACATTCACTCTGCCTAAAGTTTACAGAGCGTAATCAAAGGAACTCTAAGTAGTTTGGACAAACACAACGATTACAGCAAGGAAGACAAGTTCGTTGTTATGGGTACATGTGCACTTTGTATTACCATTGACACACACCGAGCTGTATGTCTGCCATTTTCTTAAAAAAATTTGGGGAAAAATCTTCAAATTAATTTTAGGAGGGACACATAACCAAAATATTGTGTCTGCTGTCCGCATACCCGAGGTGTCCCCTCATCAGAGGGACATTAACATGGCAGAACGGTCCATACATTGACAAACTGTCCCGACATAGCGGGTGTCCCCTCGTCAGATGGTCCGCTGAAGAGAGGGACTACTGTATAACAAATTATATTCATATTACACTTCTGACTTTTTTGTGAAATTTACAATTAAATTGAGATATCACCACCACTTCAGTTTTTGTTGTTGTTGTTGTTGAAATAAAGGGTACTTATTCATTCATTATTAATTCAGTCATTGCCATGAGGTGACACCGTGATGTTGCAGGGATTGGATGGAGGGTCCGATGTCCGGAGTGAATCCAGACGACACAGAAGCGGAGGTCGGTAACATCTGGAGAAACCTATACAAACTGGAACGCACGTTCGAGTCGAATCCCAATGCGACAAAGATCTGCAGTAAGGTATGACCCTAGTAACAAGATTTTATCAATGCCAGCAGCATGGGTATGTTTAAAACCAAAGTTGGAAAAGCTGAAAATTGGGAAATGATACCGATGAAATATCACTATAATCTCTCTTATGTTATAACAATAGATTTTATTATTTTAAAATCACAATTAATAACATGTTATTCTAATTATTTACTAACTGATCTTTTCATGGCTGTTAGTTATCTATTTTGTATTAATTCTCATTTGAATGCAACTCCCAATATTTATTTATGCACCTACCAGAGCCACTTTGTATTTTATACAAATTCATGACTGATGTAGTTTTTCTAGTTAAGTAACAGTCACAAGTATTCTTACTTTCTTTATTTGTGTTATTATATTTATTCATTAGCATATTAATCAGTTACTGTAAACTCTGCTGAACAGAATATTACTTAGGATCTTAGTGTATAAATACAGTTATTATTAAAAGCCAGTGGCTTTCTCGTCCAATTATCATTTTGCTTTTTGTATATGAGAGTTTGTGCGTCTCATGTAGCCTCAGAGAGATATTACAAAAGATCCCCAAACTACTTAGGGACCATGTCAATACCGGTAAATGTTGTTTCTTAACGACCAGGTCAATACCGGTAAATGTTGTTTCTTAAGGACCATGTCAATACCGGTAGACGTTGTTTCTTATGGACCATGTCAATACTGGTAGACGTTGTTTCTTAAGGACCCTGCAAATACCATCCTTGCAAGCCGGGGGTGGTCCATACACTACCCCTGGCACTAGTTCCAGGAATCCCAATATAATTATCCATTCGTCCATTCTCATGAGCCGCTGAACAGTATTGGGTATTCAAATGTCTAACTGGGTCAACTTGCCAAACCACCGCAACTTACTGGCATGCGTTATCATTGGCTGAGCTGATATTCCGAGTTTTACCAGAGCGATCTGCCAGGGGGTACTGAGACTGATGTTATCAGCAGTGCCCCCTGACACGCAAGGATGGCCAATACCAGTAGACATTGTTTCCTAGGGGGCCATGTCAATAATGGTAGACGTTGCTTCTTAGGGACCTTTTCAATAAAGGTAGACGTTGTTTATTAGGGACCATCTCAATAACGGTAGATGTTGTTTCTTAGGGACCATATCAGTATCGGTAGACGTTGTTTCTTAGGGACCATGTCAATAACAGTAGACGTTGTTTCTTAGGGATCATGTCAGTAAAGGTAGACATTGTCTTAGGGACCATGTCAATAAAGGTAGATGTTGTTCTTAGGGACCATGTCAATAAAGGTAGACATTGTTTCTTAGGGACCATGTCAGTAAAGGTAGATGTTGTTTCTTAGGGACCATGTCAATAACAGTAGATGTTGTTTCTTAGGGACCATGTCAATAAAGGTAGACGTTGTTTCTTAGGGACAATGTCAGTACCGGTAGGCGTTGTTTCTTAGGGACCATGTCAGTACAAGTAGACTTTAGGGACCATGTCAATAACGGTAGACGTTGTTTCTTAGGGACAATATCAATACCAGTAGACGTTTAGGGACCATGTCAATACAGGTTGGCATTGTTTCTTAGGGACCAAGTCGGCACCGATAGACGTTGTTTCTTAGGGACCATGTCAATACAAGTAGACTTTGCTTGTTAGAGACCATGTCAATGCCGGTAGACATGGTTTCTTAGGGACCGTGTCAATACCGGTAGACATTGTTTCTTAGAGATCATGTCAGTACCGGTAGTCTCTCCCTGTCACAGCTGAAGTCCAAGGTGGATGAATTCAAGCACCACATGCCCCTCATCCAAACCCTCTTCAACCCCGGCCTGCGGGATCGTCATTGGGACCAGATCTCGGAGATCGTGGGCTACCAGCTCTCTCCCGATGAGGATATGTGTTTGTCGAAGCTCGTAGACATGAACCTCGACAACCACATCAGCAAGTTCGAGGCCATCAGTGAGGCAGCGAGCAAGGAGTTCTCCCTGGAGAAGGCCCTCGAAAAGATGAAGAAGGACTGGGCACCGGTAAGTGGAAGCAGTTGCACGTAAAAGACAGATTCGTGGTTTGTAAATGAAACATTGAGATCTCACAGAGAAGGTTCTGGGGACATGCTGTAATAGAAATTTAAATAGAGTGTGATATTTGTCAGTTGTTTTTGTATCGTTTGTCACAACGATATAAGGCTGAGATAGCAAAGCATAAACATAATAAAACTAATTCAGGTTGTTGAAGTAATGACTGTACGACGTATGATATGATAAACAGGACAGACACATTATGTACACATTATGTACTCATTGTACAATTAATGGTATACAGGACAGTCACATTATATTGGACAACTGTAAAAATATAACTAATATTTCCTTTTTAGATTATTTAATTCTTCTTTAATTAATTTATCCACACATGTATAAATTGTAACTATAATTTATATTTGCTAATTATTATTATTTTTTTTAAACATTTAACAACACATTGTAAAGTGCCTCAGAACATTTGTGTTAGATGGGGCGCTGCATAAGAACTATGTTAACTAAGCTACCAAAGTTCGATATCCGCAGCTAACAACAACTGTTATTGACACACCACTGTCTGTATGTCTATGTCAGATGGAGTTTACCATCATCCCCTACCGTGAGACGGGCACCCATATCCTGTCGTCCGTGGATGATGTGCAGTTATTGCTAGATGACCACATTGTGAAGACCCAGACCATGAGAGGCTCACCCTTCATCAAACCCTTCGAGGCTGAGATGAAGTAAGTCCGCGACTGTTCAAGTACTGTTACCCGGAATCAGCCGGTGTGGTGATTATTAGCAGGAAATTCACTGAGGTGTATTGTGTCCATGTTTGTAGTCAGAGAGTATGGGAGCCATCCAACATGAAGGGTATTGTGGGTAGGAACACAAGTAATGTATGTGCTAGATCAACGTTTGCCGTATATATATCTTGCTTGAAAATTTTTTGTCACAAAGAATCACTCTTAAGGCTAGAATTTCAAAAAAATATTCACTGGAAAGTCTGAATTCTCCACTTATTTGTCATCCATTTTTGACAGACTTTTTACTAGACAACAGGTCACATAATGGGTAGGTCAGTTGGAAGTTTGTTCAGAGCATGCTGTGCTGTGATTTCAGGCAGTGGGAGGCGAATCTTGTCCTGCTCCAGGACATCCTTGACGAGTGGCTCAAGGTTCAGGCGACCTGGCTCTACCTCGAGCCTATCTTTAGTTCACCCGACATCATGGCCCAGATGCCAGAGGAAGGCCGACGCTTCGGCACTGTCGACAAGAACTGGCGCGAGATCATTAAACAGGCGACCGTCGACAAGCACGTACTGAGCGTGCTTGATATCGACAAGATGCTCGAGAAACTTCGCAAGTCGAATGAATTGCTCGACCTCATTCAGAAGGTGTGTGGCACCCCCTTTGGTGCATTGCACCCCCTTTGGTTCATTGGCTCCTATTTCCACTTTGTTGTGTTGATGGGTCTTGTTTCTTTATTTTTTAAGTGAAAGTGGGTGGTATTGACGTGTCATCTAGGATGTTGTTGTCATCATCATCACTACTGGTTGATGACATTTGATCTTGTTCATTAATTACAGTACGTGATTTGTGTTTTGTGTCATTATTTTGTTGGGTCATTGTCGTGTCATTTTGTTGTAAAGGTAAGTTCTTATATAGCACAGTATCCAGTCCTCAGGACTGCTCAAAGCACTTTACACTTTACTCCCTGGCAGACCTGTTCAGTTGAACACCATCTCGACTTCTCTGGGAAGCATCCAGCCGTGCTGCAATCAATGCGCAAAAACTATTTGTACATAAATATCTACCACTGGCTACAGCCAGGTACTCATTCATACAGCTAAGTGAACTGAAGCAATGTAGAGTAAACGAACTTGCCCAAGGTTCGACACTGCCGCACAGGATTCGAACTCGGGTTCTCTCAGTCTAGAATCCGAAGCTCTTACTGCTGCGCTACTGCGCTCCACAAGTGTCTGTGTTTTGATGTCAATGTCATGTAATTATTTGTTGTGTCATTGTTATGTCGTGATTTTGTGTCATATTCATGTCATTGTCATGTCGTTATATCAGTTTTTGTTGTGTCTTGTCATCATTTTGTTGTGTAATCATTGTGACGCAGTTTTGTTGGATAATAGAAAAAACATTAATTATTTTGTTGTCTAATTTTCTTATTTTTTGTGTGTGTCATCATAACTTATGTATGACATGTCACTATCGTGTCACCATCAGGGTCTCAATGAGTACCTGGAGAAGAAGCGTCTCTATTTCCCGCGCTTCTTCTTCCTCTCCAACGACGAGCTGCTTGAGATCCTGTCTGAGACCAAAGATCCGACCAGGTATGTCGCGATATAGTTCTTGCACAACTATGTATCCATTCAGTGATCTAGGGGTAGTCAACCTATATATTGTGTACTGCAAAGTGAAGATGACCATATCCACGGTTGGTTTACTTTGTTTTGATGCCTTCACAGAATCACTCATTTACACATTCACACATGCACACCACTCACTCACTCATTCACTCACTCAGGCACGTACGCACGCACTCACTCATTCACTCACTAATTCATTCATTCACCAATTCATTCACTAACTCACACCATCGCTGATGACTCATTCACATTGTTAGTCACTTACCGATTCATTTACTCACCCACTTACTTTATTAATTCACTCACTCAACCACTCGAATATTAACACCTTCACTAGCTCACACTCATATTCACTCATTTGTTTAATGTCTAGCTTACTCACTCTTAAATCACTCACACACACACTTTCCCTTACTTAGTCATAAATATGCATAGCTGTGTTTTATCTACCTGTGTTTTATCTACATGCTCATGCACATATAAGCATAGCAAACCCTCTCCCTCCTTCCCTGCCCTAATTGCCCCATCCTGACCCCAGGGTACAATCCTCACCCTCTCCCTTCTTCCCTGCCCTAATTGCCCCATCCTACCCCCAGGGTACAATCCTCACTCTTTCCCTCCTTCCCTGCCCTAATTGCCCTATCCTAACCCCAGGGTACAGCCCTCACCCTCTACCCCCTTCCCTGCCCTAATTGCCCCATCATATACCCAGGGTACAACCCTTTCTCTTTCCTTCCTTCTTTGCCCTAATTGCCCCATCCTGCCCCCAGGGTACAATCCTCACCCTCTCCCTCCTTCCCTGCCCTAATTGCCCCATCCTACCCCCAGGGTACAATCCTCACTCTTTCCCTTCTTCCCTGCCCTAATTGTCCTATCCTAACCCCAGGGTACAACCCTCACCCTCTACCTCCTTCCCTGCCCTAATTGCCCCATCCTACCCCCAGGGTACAATACTTACTCTTTCCCTCCTTCCCTGCCCTAATTGCCCTATCCTAACCCCAGGGTACAGCCCTCACCCTCTACCTCCTTCCTAATTTCCCCATCCTACCCCCCAATGTACAACACTCACCCTCTCCCTCCTCTGCCCTAATTGCCCCATCCTACCCCCATGGTGCGACCTTCACCCTCTCCCTCCCTCCCTGCCCTAATTGCCCCATCATACCCTGACAGAGTAGAACCCTCACCCTCTCCCGCCTTCCCTGCCCTAATTGCCCCATCCTATTCCCCAGGGTTCAGCCCCACCTGAAGAAGTGCTTTGAGGGTATCGCCCTGCTAGAGTTCACCGACACGCTGGACATCACCCACATCAAGAGTAGCGAAGGAGAGATCGTGGAGCTCCAGGACGTCATCTCCACGTCCAAGGCCCGCGGCCAGGTGGAGAAGTGGCTCCTGGAGCTAGAACACGACATGGTCACCTCCGTCCGCAAGGTCAGTCCACTTGACCACTGGCTAAGGGTGTGGTCGTATCAGTGCGCAAAGTACTAGACCATGTAAAGAATTATGTATGGGGGTCAGTTGGTTGTTAATATGTATTACCGGGATATACATTGATGCTGTGGTGCCACCTGGGGGTGGTGGGTGGTGTATCGGCCACCATGCCACATCGGTGTGGTTACAGTGGTACTGCCACCTGGCTCACAGGGGTGGTGGGTGATGTATCGGCCACCATGTCACGTCGGTGTGGTTACAGTGATACTGCCACCTAGCTCACAGGGGTGGTGGGTGATGTATCGGCCACCATGTCACGTCGGTGTGGTTACAGTGGTACTGCCACCTGGCTCACAGGGATGGTGGGTGATGTGTCGGCCACCATGTCACGTCAGTGTAGTTACAGTGGTACTGCCGCCAGGCTCACAGGGGTGGTGGGTGATGTATCGGCCACCATGTCACGTCGGTGTGGTTACAGTGATACTGCCACCTGGCTCATAGGGGTGGTGGGTGATGTATCGGCCACCATGTCACGTCGGTGTGGTTACAGTGGTACTGCCACCTGGCTCACAGGGGTGGTGGGTGATGTATCGGCCACCATGTCACGTCGGTGTGGTTACAGTGGTACTGCCACCTGGCTCACAGGGGTGGTGGGTGATGTGTCGGCCACCATGTCACGTCGGTGTGGTTACAGTGATACTGCCGCCAGGCTCACAGGGGTGGTGGGTGATGTATTGGCCACCATGTCACGTCGGTGTGGTTACAGTGGTACTGCCGCCTGGCTCACAGAGGTGGTGGGTGATGTATCGGCCACCATGTCACGTCGGTGTGGTTACAGTGATACTGCCGCCTGGCTCACAGGGGTGGTGGGTGGTGTATCGGCCACCATGTCACGTCGGTGTCGTTACTGTGGTACTGCCGCCTGGCTCACAGGGGTGGTGGGTGATGTATCGGCCACCATGTCACGTCGGTGTGGTTACAGTGGTACTGCCGCCTGGGTCACAGGGGTGGTGGGTGTCGTTACTGTGGTACTGCCGCCTGGCTCACAGGGGTGGTGGCAGGAGGCAAGGTGAGGAGACGTTAGACTTGACACTAGATAACACTACTGTCTCACACAGTCGGAAATGGTAACAATGTTGCCACATTTAAGATATTGTTGCCATAGTAAAGACACGTGTATCCTGGCAGGCCATCATACAAATTTTCAGTTTGCAGCAGTGATATTCCAGCAACATATTAGTGATCAGGACATTTGATCATATTAGTGGCATTAATTTCCTACATTTTATTGCTAAATAAATAACGACTATCCTAGGGTGACCTTAATTGCAAGGTGGATGTGTTACTAAGGTGACAGTAAAGTGAGTTTCACGCGTATCAAGTACGTCTGTGCAGGTATTTCACCTGGAGTCATGGTACACTACTATAATACTGATACTAATAATTTGTTCCTTGCAGGTGTTGGGAGAGTCACTGACAGATTACACCAAGACACCGCGAGGTGATTGGGTGAAGATGTGGCCCGGTCAGGCCGTTCTCGCCGTGGCCCAGTACTACTGGACCATGTACGTACATGAGACGATTCGAAGCAGCATACAGCACATGAAGGCGTACTTGCAACTAAACAATGACCAGATCGACCAGATTGTCGCCATCGTTCGAGGCAAGCTTTCGAAGCAGAACCGCACGACGCTCGCCGCACTCATTGTGCTTGATGTGCACGCGCGGGATGTGCTCGTGTCACTCGTGGAGGAAGGTGTCTCAAGCGAGAACGACTTCAGCTGGCTCAGTCAGCTGAGGTACTACTGGGAGGTGAGATATGTGTCAACATAATACATACCCAGCTCTCTCTCCCTCACCGTCCTTCTTTTTCTCCGACTGTCTGTCACATGCGCGCATGCACGCACGCACACATGCATACACACACGCATGCATTTGTACACACAGACACACGCACGCATGCCTGCACACACACGCATACATGCATGCATGCGTACACACAGACACACGCACGCACACCACACACACACACACACACACACACGCACGCTCACACACAGACACACACACACACAGACACACAGACACACACACACACACACACACACTCACACACACACACACACACACACACATTCCTTCTCTCCCTCTCTGTCCACCTCAATAGCTCCCCAACTCTCCCACTTCTATCTCCCTCTCTGTCCACCTCAATAGCTCCCACCTCTCCCACTTCTCTCTCCCTCTCTGTCCACCTCAATAGCTCCCACCTCTCCCACTTCTCTCTCCCTCTCTGTCCACCTCAATAGCTCCCCACCTCTCCCACTTCTCTCTCCCTCTCCACCCATTTTCTCCTCTCTGTCCCTCTCCCTAACGTCATTTGATTCAGCCTTTCTCCCTATGTTTCTGTTACTGTCTCTCTCTAACTCTCCACTCTCTCTTTCCTTGTCTCTGCTCTATACCTAGGTCAAGGAAATATATTTATAGATCTACATTTTTGAAGTTGAGCTTTATACAATTTTGAATACCTACATATTTATTTGTCGTTTTACTTTATTACATTTTACATAAATATTATAAAATATACATTTAATATAATATTTGAAGTTATAATTTCTACATTATTATCTAATATGTTTACTATGCAAGCATGACAGTTGTATAAACATGCCAACTCATTGGTTATTTTGTATATAATACTCTGGTTATACATCGCTTTATAAATACAGTCATTACTATTCCATGTTTGTCTCTGTGTGAAGGATAAGACAGCTCACTATGAGATGTCATTGAGTGAATATTTTTCTCGCAGGAAGAGCACATGGTGACGAGGATGATCAACTCCATGCTCAAGTATGGTTACGAGTACCTTGGCAACACGGGGCGTCTTGTTATCACCCCTCTCACCGACAGATGCTACCGGTGAGTGATGCCACATGACGTCATCAACTGCTTGGATCCTCCCAGAAATGCATAATGTGTGCATTCCAGCAATGTTTTTATTCCATGTAATTTATTTTATCTCATTATGTTATATGTCAAGCTGCTATTGTATTAACCTTTATTACGATTATATTCATATGACCATCATACTTTTTTAAACAATATATATATATGTTTATCCTACAAGGTATTTTTAAAACTTTTTTTTTTTATAATTGCATTGCATGTAAATTTAATAGTACTATTTAATTTGATGATGTCTTCAAGACTGTCTGATTGCCTGTTTTCCCTAAATGACATTTATGGAGATGATTCCTAACTGAAGACAGGTTGTGGAATGCTAAGTATTTTTATAGCATGCAAAAGCAACGAGACTGTAACTGATTTTAGATAATGTTGAACTTTTGTCAGCTACTTATTTAAATGAATAATTATTACCTTTCAAATATTGGCATAGCTACAACTTGCATGCAGCACACACAATGAATACATGCCAAAATAATTCAATAAATCAAATGCATTTGGAATATAATTAACAAAACCAGCTCTGTTCCCAGAATGACAATTGGTTTCTGTTGATGCCAGAACTCTGTTCGGAGCGCTACACTTGAACCTCGGTGGTGCCCCCGAGGGGCCAGCTGGGACAGGAAAGACGGAGACGACAAAGGATTTGGCTAAAGCCGTCGCGAAGCAGTGTGTCGTATTCAACTGTTCCGATGGTCTTGACTATCTTGCTCTAGGAAAATTCTTCAAGGTATTCGTTGATACAAGTTTTCTCATTGTTTAAACTGATTTGCTTGCAAATGTAATATTTTGTCAAGGCTCTGAGCTAGTGTATTAATTCAAGTCTTAACACATAAAATTATGCATTGTTTTGCATTTACCAATGCTAGAAGACAAATATTGTTAATTAAATTAGGTTTGTTAGTTATTACTATTTATTAATTACTGATACATCAAAATGGAACTTGTTTCTAGTAGCGGTAAGATAAATAGTGATTCCTGTTTTGAATTGTTGTGGAGACGGCCTTCAAATGGACGAATGTTTTGGTGTTGTTCAGGGTCTGGCATCATGTGGAGCCTGGTCATGCTTCGATGAGTTCAATCGCATCGACCTTGAGGTGTTGTCTGTCGTTGCGCAACAGATCCTCACCATTCAGAGAGGTGGGTCAGATGAAACTATCGTTGGTCCCTCTTGTCGCCGAAGTACACTGTGAGGTTGGCCTCAATAAGTGTCCACAAGTTTTGTTTTCTTTCCCCTGTCGCTGATATCGTTTTACTGGATTTGCAGGAATTATAATTATAAAAGAAGAAATCAAGGACCCGTATCGAGGCCAGCTTCATAGTAGACACATACGGAAACAAGAGGGGAACAACAAATAATGATATATGTATCCAATAAAGAATGGCAGTGTTTCTAAATATGCCAGTATTTGTTCAAACTGGTGGACATTTTGTCTGTTACAATGAAAATGGCGGCTCTAGTTGAAAACATCTCTCCATATTTGTTCTCTCAATAACAACCATTTTATAGTTCGTACTGAAAAATTTACTTGTTGCACAAATACAAAATAATCCTATCAATTTGATGTGAAATTTGAAGTGCAGTTGTACATTACGTCAAGGTGTCTACTGTAGCACACTTGACTGTACCAGTGTGTGTGTTTCAGGTATTGGTCAGGGACTGCAGACGTTGCTGTTTGAGGGAACGGAAATCAAATTAGACCCCACCTGCTCCGTCTTCATCACGATGAATCCCGGATACGCCGGTCGCTCCGAACTGCCGGATAATCTCAAAGTATGTAGTGTTTACACTGGGCATTTCTGTGATGGCTACCCATCCATAGATTGCTGTAGATCATTGTATGGACACTGCTGTTACCCATCCATAGATTGCTGTAGATCATTGTATGGACACTGCTGTTACCCATCCATAGATTGCTGTAGATCATTGTATGGGCACTGCTGTTACCCATCCATACATTGCTGTAGATCATTGTATGGATACTGCTGTTACATATTCATACATTGCTGTAGATCATTGTATGGACGCTGCTGTTACCCATCCATAGATTGTTGTAGATCATTGTATGGACACTGCTGTTACCCATCCGTACATTGCTGTAGATCATTGTATGGACACTGCTGTTACCCATCCATACATTGCTGTAGATCATTGTATGGACACTGCTGTTGCCTATCCATACATTGCTGTAGATCATTGTATGGACACTGCTGTTACCCATCCATAGATTGTTGTAGATCATTGTATGGACACTGCTGTTACCCATCCGTACATTGCTGTAGATCATTGTATGGACACTGCTGTTACCCATCCATACATTGCTGTAGATCATTGTATGGACACTGCTGTTACCCATCCGTACATTGCTGTAGATCATTGTATGGACACTGCTGTTACCCATCCATACATTGCTGTAGATCATTGTATGGACACTGCTGTTACCCTTGTTTTATGAAGAGGAATTGGTACTGCCTACATACAGTGATTTGCGAATGTTTGAATTCGCGTCACTTTGAGATGGTATCCAAAATTAATATCTATAATTTAGAGAAATGAATATCTGTCAATTTACTGAACTGAAAACAGACTGTTTTGTTAACATTCTCATGAGCTCATGAGCCTGATTTTGCTCTTTAAATTATATTTTGTATACTGAAAACTGTGAACACGAGGATGAGCCACTGGGACACTTTTGCCGGTGTGTCGTGGAAATAGTGTCCTCTGTGATATGGCAACGGCTTTTTGCATTTAAACAATCTCATTAAATTTAACAAAGGATTATGTTTAGTTATGATTTTCCTTATGATCTATTGTCTTAGTAAAATGGTCCACAGACCTAGGATAAATACTGTGCGGGGGTAAATCTTTAAGTGTATTGCATAAGAGGGTGGGGTTAAACTTGAAGCATGCTCCATATTGGGGATGGATGCATACACTGTGCTTACAAGGAGTTGTTTTTTTTACAATTTTATGCATACGTAATTAACAGATGATCCCTACTATTTTCCTGACCAGGCTCTGTTCCGACCCGTGGCCATGATGGTCCCTGACTATGCCATGATTGCCGAGATTGTCCTCTACTCGAGTGGCTTCGTCAGTGCTCGTCCACTTTCCGTCAAGATTGTCGCCACCTACAGGCTGTGCTCGGAACAACTGTCATCGCAGCACCATTATGATTACGGCATGCGAGCCGTGAAGTCTGTACTAACAGCTGCAGGAAATTTGAAGGTAGAAATTTTATTATAGACAAATCATTGTGTTTATATCTTGAGTTTAGTAACCTTAATGGTGCTGCAAACATTTTTGCAGGCATATCACATTGAAAATGTTCACAATTTTATCAATCTTTTTTGTTTTGTGTAATGTTATACCAATTATAATATATCACCATTTGTGCAGGCCTATCGATTGGAAAATGTTCAAAATTTTAGACATCTTTCCTGACGATTTATAAAAAACTATTTTGACTTTTGAGGCATCCTACCTTGTTCCCATGTTTACCGTGTGCAGCTGAAGTATCCTGATGAGAACGAGGACATCCTCATGCTGCGCTCCATCGTTGACGTCAACCTGCCCAAGTTCCTCAACCACGATCTGCCGCTGTTTGACGGCATAACGTCAGATCTCTTCCCGGGCATATCGCTGCCCGAGCCCGACTACATGGTCCTCAATGAGGCTGTGCGCGAGAACTGCATCAAGATGAATCTGCAGTGCACGCCATTCTTCCTCGAGAAGATACAGCAGGTAGGGGGCGCTGTTGACACTGTCGACATCGGTTGCCGTGTCTGCTACAGGCATATGCAATCACAACCCTCCAGTTTCCGCAGACTATGAAAGATTCTGCTGATTTTTGCTTCTTTTCTCCCAGTATGTCCTATTTTTCTCTTTCAACAGGGATTTTACATCACTTTTTATATAAAGTCAGTTATTAGTATTATTATTATATCACCTTAAATATTATTTACTTTAATTTTTATTTATTATATACCCTAGCCTGCTAAAGTATATTACTATAATTCTTATTCTTACCTATAATTTATTTTAACCTTTGTTTACTATTTATCCTAGCTTGCTATAGTGTATTACTATACATAGTCATGTACTGTACTTAGGTCACTATTGTTACACTTTATTGTATTCTATACTATAGTACTATATGAATAAAGTTACATTTCTCTTGTTTGTATTACTAGCATTTTATTTAGTATTTTATTTTGATTCCCATGCCCTAGTGCTAGCTGTTTTTATTGTATGTTCTGAATCACTCTGTCCTTTGTAGATCTACGAGATGATGATTGTGCGACATGGATTCATGATTGTTGGTGAGCCCTTTGGGGGTAAAACGACAGCCTACAGGGTACTCGCCCAGGCCCTAGCCTCGATCCACCAACTGGTAGGATTGTCTAAGCCAAACATAAGTTGCTCATATTTGGCACCAGACACTTGAATTGTCCGTGAAATGATTTTATAAAAACGTCATTGTGTTGAGTGATGATGCAAATAAGAATAATATATTTTATTTGCTATTTTGCCAGATCGAAAATTCTCGTGTTTCGCTACACATTAAACATGGTTGATGATAGTGAAAGAAATAAAAAATATTATTAATTGTTATTTTTAATTAAATATAGTACAAATAGTTATTAACTGAATGATAACTAACTTTCTACATTGGAATTAAAATTAAGGGACTTATATATAATAGATCCCTAAATGGCTAGAAAGAGCTAGAGAATGCCATATCAGATCAGGATGTTGAAAACTTATAATATTGTAGTCCTTCAAGTATTATTACTACTTAAAGTATTATTTGAAATTATTAACTTTGCTGTAATTAATAATATATTTATATATTAGATGACACTGTCATATTACTGATTAATTAAATACTGGATTCGAGACCGTCCACTCATGTGATCAGAAATCACGTTGCAGGGTTTGATGGATGAGAACAAAGTGCAGATCACTGTGATCAACCCGAAGTCGATCACCATGGGTCAGTTGTATGGTCAGTTTGACCCCGTGTCCCACGAGTGGTCAGATGGAATCCTCGCTGTCTCATACCGACAATTTGCGTCCTCAACGGTTAGTTTTTAGTAAACAAACATCTTATTATTGATTACTACAAGCTGCCCGTGCAATTTCATTCTTCACTGGTCTAATTTCAGACATGTTTCTTAAGACATCAAACCTTTCCAGTATCAGCTATGACGTGGTAGATCATCTAGATCTATACCTATTTGTACAAATGTGTTATTTGGCTTTGATGAAGTCATTTGTTCTACATTTACTCTAAATTTTTTATGTACATAATTTATTTTCTGGTGAAGTTGCCAAAGCAAATTAGTTAGTAATTATCAACGCTAGCAAACATGCCTATTCTCTGGATGGTGCCATATACGCACAGTTGCAAAAGATGTTTTCCCAGAGCACTTGACAATTATGTTTATATTATGGCATATATTTGAAGCAGTTTTGTCGCGTTAATACAAAGTATGTATAATGCCCCCTCTGATTGCTGCTTATTGGCGCAATCACTAAAATACATGTTACAATTGACTTATACCTCTCTAACATACAGTACAAAACTGAAAATTTTCATAAATCCTTAACCAATGGAGAATGTAGAAAAAAGTAAAGGCTTTTCTTCTGAGGGGTCGTAGATTAATCCCTATCAAATTTGCACTTGAGATGCAAACCATCTCGGAAGCAACTGTTAAAACACCCACGTACAAACACATACACTAGCTCAATTATAGTGTAACGTAATATATAAAAAAGACGTTATAAAAATTAAATGTAAAGAAAGATTTATAATTAAAAATAAACTAAATTTATATAAAATAGGTTATACAATCACTATGATGAACCGTTGCCGTGGTGATGTGTTGCAGACTCCAGACCGGAAATGGTTGATCTTTGACGGCCCGGTGGATGCCATCTGGATTGAAAACATGAACACGGTGCTGGACGACAACAAGAAGCTGTGTCTGATGAGTGGCGAGATCATCCAGCTCGCTCCCACCACCAACCTCATCTTTGAACCGATGGACCTCGAGGTCGCCTCTCCCGCCACGGTCAGTGACATGTCATCTCGTGTCATTAGTGTTGGAACTAGTGAATACGGAGGCCTTGGTTAGTTCGCATGACTCCCAAAACTAATTTTAATTTGTTATAACTTTCAGAAGGAACGAGAAAAAGAGGCCACTCCAAAATAAGATTCAAAGATATGACAAAACAAAACTTTAAAGAAAGTGTAGATTGCAACCAGTGGTACACACTTGCCTAAAACAAACCGGCCTGGAGAGGACTTGTTTGCGTTGAACCAAGCGAGTTGTCACAGTTATAACTGCGGCAGACAGCAAGAGACAGTTTCTTAAAAAAATCATATTGGGGCAACATGTATTTAACACGACAAAAATATCAGGGGCTTGGTCCCTCCAAACCCCCAGGGTTCTGATGCCTATATATGTAGTTATGCTGTCATGCGGGATTGTGTTGTGTTGCTATGTAGTTGTGTAGTACAATTAAAGTCACCAGTTTGCGTTTGGAGAATGGCGTAGAGATTAGTCAGTAAATGCCAGTTAATGCTGCCATTCTGTGACATATATCTGAATTAACATGTATGGTAACAAATAAAGTACATGATTAAATATGTCATAATTATGCTGATAAACTTGCTCTTTCTGTGGCTGCTTTTTTCCCATCTGCAAAACTGCAACTTGCTTGTATTTCCCCGTCTGCACTGTCTAACTACATGCATATTTAAAAACATGTTTATTCCATGAGCTTTGTTCCCAAAGTTCTCCTGTCATTGGTGTTTATTATTACAGGTCACTGTACTTAATAATCTCAATGTATTTATTTAACTTATTTTTAATTAATTAATTATCGTTATAAATTATTAATGATTTTTTAAATTGTTTGCACCTTTGAGCCAGTTTTCATCAGCATACATGGCACGTTATAAATGCTTGATTTAGTTAATTTGTTATTATTATTATCTCATCCTCAGGTGTCTCGCTGCGGTATGATCTACATGGAGCCGGAGTCCCTCGGCTGGCGGCCGATCTTCAAATCTTGGCTGGCTGTGATGCCTCCCACGATGACAGACAAGTATAAGAGAATCATCACCGACATGTTTGAGCGCTTCGTCGATCCCCTCCTAGCTCTCGTTAGGAAGAAAATCAAGGTCTGTGGGTGAAATCATATGCAGATACTGCTATTTCTTAATATTTAAGAAGTTATTGATGCTAGCAAAAATATGCACCGTCCTAGTGGCGCTACACATAGATGGATGGAAGACGGTTTTGCGGAGTATTTGTGGTGATGTCTCTCTGCCAACATTTGCTACTTTTCTACTCAATCTGTGCCATTGTTGTAAGGTGTTGTTATTTATAAGTTATGAGATGTTTTCTTCTCAGGTGGCCTATTAATCCTGCTTGATATGTAAGCCGCACACACATACACACACGCAAACACACACACACGCACACACATACACAAGCGTGCACACACACATGACATCACACGTGACATGCCCTGACATGCCCTGACATGCCCTGACAATCTGACATTGCAGGAGCTGTCACCAACAACTGACACGAACCTCGTGAAGAGTTTGATGAACCTCATCGACTGTCAGATGGACGAGTTTCAAGATGAGGCAAAGATCGCCCAGATGGAGGAGCACGAAGTGATTGCCTGGATCGAGGTAAAGACTCGTTAATACCTTGATGTCCCCTCCCTCTGTCGCTCCCTTACCTGTTTGCTCACTACCACACAGATGTTAGTTTTGTTATAAAAACATTTGTTAATTTTGTTAATTAAATTTAGCAATTAACATTGTTAATTTTCTTAGATGTTACTGGTAAAATGGCTCCCTCATTAGTTGCTATACATGAGAGATTTTAATTGTTTTGAAAACTTCGATTCAAGTCAATAAATACAGTCAATAATTTTTTTTAGATGTTCCTGGTATAAATGTCTCATTCACTACCGGTAGTCTATGTATGCTGTGTTTAGGTTACCACCAATGGGAGAGTGAATGTAGTCTGTTAGTAAGTAATTCTATAGAAACATTTGATGCCTTATTGCATGGGAATATTTACAGTGTTAGAAGCTTGTATGTCATTGAAAATGAATTGATAAAATGTATGCGCAATTGCATAAATATTGTTAATGGACCCATGGCGTCTAGATAACAAGTGATTTTATAACATATTTTATGTATTTATTTTATTAAAATTATTTTATAATTTTGTTGTATATGTTTTATTTTATTTCAAAACTTGTATATTTTTGTACATATTTACACTTTTAAAACTTATTTCATATTTGTATGTATTTTTGTATTCATACAGCGTTTTGTTACCAAATCTTACCATAATTAATCTGATATTCATTAGGACTGTAATTTAAAATCAATTATTTGTATCGATGCACGTCCAATATTGTAAATACGAATGAGACAGGTTTTGGTTGTGCACTGGTGAACCTATATCACAGAGATTGTCTCTGTTTACAGGTTTAATCATGCTGCCAAGAAATGTGGCTTCTGTTTTGGCATTTAATTTGTTTGTTTTCCAGGGCATCTTCCTTTTTGGACTCACCTGGTCACTAGGGGGCAGCAGTGATAGCAACGGGCGTGACAAATTCGATTTGATCGTGCGCGAACTCATGATGGTAAGCCAATCCAAGAAGGTTTCTTAAAGATCAAAGGTCATGCTAGAAAAATGGCTGATGCTTTGTAATCATAGTAATCATTCTTTTTAACAAGGAATAATCTTGAAATTTAACCAGTCATATGTCATTAATGAAACTTTAAAAACTTTCAATGTTATGTTTGAGTTTTCTTGTCTCCTTTGTCAGCTTAATATCACCATTTTAACGCAATCTAATCTATATAAAATGTTTATGTAATCATACTTAGACATACTGCATTAACTTTCCTGGCTTGAGAAACATACGCAGTGAAACATTTCACTCTGTTCCTTAGCAGACAACCGAACCTCGCTTTACCACTGTCTCTTTGAACTGAGAATGTGCAGTCTATGTTTTTGTTTGATTTGACCATACAGGAGTACATTGAAAGTGTAAGTACGTCATATCCCATGATGCTTGTAGTCAAATGTTTCCTCGCATGTCATGTTGTGTTGGCTGCAGTAGCTTGCATGTAATGATGTTATCCCTATCGATGTTGAACCTATTGATGTTATCCCTATCGATGTTGAACCTATTGATGTTATCCCCATCGATCTTGTCTTGTGTAAATTGTGTATGGTATATATGGTTGATATGGTTGATATGGTTGATATGGTAGCATATTGTTCATTCAGGTTGTTGCATCTGTAAATTACAACTATAAATCAAACACAATATTACAACACTGGTCTTTTTGGGTCATATAAACTCTTCCAATTTTGATTCAACATGAAAATAGTTTATGGTATGTAGGCTGTCCTTATGCATGATGCCTCTTGGTGCTCGCTGATGGCAACTTCTGCCAAAATTTGATGTTGTCTTGTATGTTGTATTCTGGTCATTGTCATGTGACCACTGCAACGTATTCACGTTGTTACATTCTGTATTTTAATTTGCCATGAATTAAAAAAATAATTTCTCAGTTAATCAAGTTACACCAATGTGTAACCCATTAGGGTGGTTTGTAGATTTAGTTTTTTTTTTTAAATTCATCCAGTGGATGGGGATCTTGGAGGTCACAATTTTTAAATGGCACTGATGTCCATCAGTTTTGCATGTATGGGGCTGATATTTTGTTTGTGATCTAGCAGGTCCATTGGGTGATTCGTAGATTTAGATTAAAAAAAAAAAATTCCGGGGCTGTGGGGATCTTAGGGGTCACATACATATGCTTTTTTTGGGTAACACCGGATAACTCCTGTTAATCTACTAAAGATGTAGCATGACGATGTCAATACCCATGCCACTGGCCAAATCACATGACCCAGTGATGTCACATGACAGGGCGGCATGAGCGAGGAGACGAGGGTGATGCTCAACGTGGTTGACCTGATCCTGCCCCCAGACCACCCCTACACCACGCCCATCCCCAAGGACTCCAATATCTACAGCTACCGCTTCATCAAGGAAGGAACAGGGATCTGGGAGCCGTGGAGGAAGGAACTCGAGGGAAAACCTCCCATCTCGAAGGAGGCCGACTTCAACGAGATCATCGTTCCGACGATCGACACCGTGCGCTACATCTTCCTCTGTGAGATGCTGCTCACCCACCAGAAGGCGACATTGTTCGTCGGGCCGACCGGAACGGGGAAGAGCGTGTACCTGACGGTGAATTAATAATAATAATAATATCCGTAATAATAATAAGTTTTATTTTAGTAGCAAACATACAAGAAAGTGTAATAGGAATGTAATGCAACTAAGGTGATTGATAAGAAACTTTCAATGGGTTATAGCGGAACCACCTATGATAGTAGAAACTTATGGTTATACAGTAAATCTTAATTAAAACAATAATGATAATATAACTATTTAACTATTGAACACATTTACAAATAATTGTTCAACAAGTTAACTATGCAGTGATCTAACTACAGTGTAGGTTTATTTAAATCCAGGTGAATTCTTAGTATAAATAAACATTTCTAGAATCTAGATTTAAAAAACTTAAAGTTTAAACTGTGGAGAATACCAGAATGAACTAAATTCCTTGACAAAAGTGACAACAAAAGTTACATTTCTGAGATTGCTAGAGTGGTGTAGGTGTTTGTTACTCATTTAAGTTCGCGTGCTGGCGTCTATTTCGTTAAAATTCTTGTGCTCAAAATCCTGGTTTTGCTCGATAAAATCAGTTTCGCTCTTTAAAATCAATTTCACTCTTAGAATCAGTTTCCTTGACAGTGATCTCGCATACACAGAAAACTGTCAACACCAGGAGGCGCCACTTGCACACTTGCCAGTGTGTCGTGGAAATAGTGTCCTTGCTGACATGAAAGCAGATTTTGTCATTTTGAAAACTCTCCTTTAATTTAATGGGTTCTGTTTAATACTGTATTT
The DNA here is from genome assembly GCA_020002185.1 of Paraescarpia echinospica. Taxonomy (NCBI): domain Eukaryota; kingdom Metazoa; phylum Annelida; class Polychaeta; order Sabellida; family Siboglinidae; genus Paraescarpia; species Paraescarpia echinospica. The sequence continues at coordinate 21,516,207 of CM034536.1, read as the reverse complement.
TCCTGAGGAGCTCACTGTTTTAGTGAAACTGTCCCCTGACCTCATTAGGAGAGTTTCTTTGTTAAGAATTAGTAAGAAAGGTTTTTTTATTTTGTGGTAGAAACTTTGTTTATTATAAGTTAACTATTTTAGTAGAACATGTACGTTGTGTAAATAAATGCTGAATATTGTAAAAGTTTATGCAGGATGGAACTTCATGCATTAATTGCAGCATGGCTGAATGCTTCCCAGAGAAGTCGAGATGGTGTTCGATTGAACGGGTCTGCCAGGAAATAAAGTGTACAAAGTGTGAAATGCTTTGAGCAGTGCAAACGACTGGATATTGCGCTATATAAGAACTTACCTTTACATTACACAGAGACATGTTTATAACTCCTCATGTGTTTTCAGGACTTCCTTCTGCACAGAATGAACAAAGACATCTATAAACCCAACATCATCAACTTCTCCGCCCAGACCAGCGCCAATCAGACGCAGAACATCATCATGTCCAAGCTCGACAAGCGACGCAAGGGAGTCTTCGGTCCACCACTTGGCAAGAAGGCGGTGTGTATCCACCAAATGTACTCCTGTTGGGCTACAAATCGGGTTTAATAATTATTTCACCAATGGTTTGATATTTGTTTGACTGATGATTTGATGTAGATTTTATCAGTAGTTTAATTGTTAATTGCCAGCTGGTATCACACAGTTACTGAGTAGTAAGTTAAGCCAACTTATGTGCACATAACATTCTATCCATCTGCTCATTACAGTAGCTGTGTCTACTGCATCATGCTTGACTTCTCTCAGGCCAGACCTTGACCACTGCTTGACCACTACTGACAACTACTTGACCACCAAGTACTGCCTGACCACAGATTGTCCATTGCTTGACCACTGTCTGGCCGTATCTTGACCATTACCTGACCACAGCCTGATTACTGATTGACCATTGCTTGACCAAAAGCTGACCATTGCTTGGTATCTGTCTGATCACTGCCTGACCACAGTTTAACCACTACCCAACCATTTCTTGACCATTGCATGGCCACTGCCTAATGACCACCTGACCATTGCTTGACTTATATCTGACCACTGCATGTCCAGTACTTGATAACAGGCTAACTACTGCCTTGACCATTGTCTGACCAGAGCAACCACTGCTTGAATACAGTCTAACCATAGTTTGACCATTTCATATCCACTATTTGACCCCTGCCTAACCATAGTTTAACCACTGCCTAACCACTCCTGTGGTGCACTTGTAGATTGTGTTTGTGGATGACCTGAACATGCCTATCCTGGAGACGTACGGAGCCCAGCCTCCTATAGAGCTACTTCGCCAGCTTCATGACCACTGGACCTGGTATGACCTCAAGGACACCACTGCCATGAAGCTCATCGACGTCCAGGTCGCCGCCGCCATGGGCCCCCCAGGTACGTCACGACCCTAGTCACAACCCTCGTGACAGGCGCAGCAATCAGTGTTGCTGTGACTGATATTATAATATATAATTTGCAACTATTGCTAATAATTTTATAATATATTTGCCGTGGAGTGGTGCAGTGGCTAGAGCTTCGGACTCTGAACCGAGAGAACCCGGGTTCAAATCCTGTGCTGCAGTGTCGAACCTTGGGCAAGTTCGTTCACTCTATGTTGCTCCAGTTCACTCGGCTGAATGAATAAGTACCTGGCGATAGACAGTGGTGGATATTTGTGTACAAATAGTCTTTGCGCATTAATTCCAGCGTGGCTGGATGCTTCCCAGAGAAATTAAGATGGTGTTCGATTGAACAGGCCTGCCAGGTAGTAAAGTGTAAAATGCTTTGACCAGTCCTGAGGACTGGATACAGTGTTATATAAGAACTTTCTTTTAATCTTTTAATTTTTATATTTATGTGACTATTTATATAATATCAGGATGACTGTTGTGCAGAGGTCTCCTGTAGTTGCCTTTAGCAGGCTATGCATGAGAGGAGAGTGTTTCCTGCTCAAGTTTTAAACAGATCAAGTAAATACATGTCTTGTGTGACAGGTGGAGGTCTCCTGTAGTTGCCTTTAGCAGGCTATGCATGAGAGGAGAGTGTTTCCTGCTCAAGTTTTAAACAGATCAAGTAAATACATGTCTTGTGTGACAGGTGGAGGTCTCCTGTAGTTGCCTTTAGCAGGCTGTGCATGAGAGGAGAGTGTTTCCTGCTCAAGTTTTAAACAGATCAAGTAAATACATGTCTTGTGTGACAGGTGGAGGTCTCCTGTAGTTGCCTTTAGCAGGCTATGAATGAGAGGAGACTGTTTCCTGCTCAAGTTTTAAACAGATCAAGTAAATACATGTCTTGTGTGACAGGTGGAGGTCACCTGTAGTTGCCTTTAGCAGGCTATGAATGAGAGGAGAGTGTTTCCTGCTCAAGTTTTAAACAGATCAAGTAGATACATGTCTTGTGTGACAGGTGGAGGTCTCCTGTAGTTGCCTTTAGCAGGCTATGAATGAGAGGAGAGTGTTTCCTGCTCAAGTTTTAAACAGATCAAGTAAATACATGTCTTGTGTGACAGGTGGAGGTCTCCTGTAGTTGCCTTTAGCAGGCTATGAATGAGAGGAGAGTGTTTCCTGCTCAAGTTTTAAACAGATGAAGTAAATACATGTCTTGTGTGACAGGTGGTGGTCTCCTGTATTTACCTTTAGCAGGCTATGAATGAGAGGAGAGTGTTTCCTGCTCAAGTTTTAAACAGATCAAGTAAATACATGTCTTGTGTGACAGGTGGAGGTCTCCTGTTGTTGCCTTTAGCAGGCTATGAATGAGAGGAGAGTGTTTCCTGCTCAAGTTTTAAACAGATGAAGTAAATACAAGTCTTGTGTGACAGGTGGACGTCTCCTGTAGTTGCCTTTAGCAGGCTATGAATGAGAGTTGAGTGTTTCCTGCTCAAGTTTTAAACAGATCAAGTAGATACATGTCTTGTGTGACAGGTGGAGGTCTCCTGTAGTTGCCTTTAGCAGGCTATGAATGAGAGGAGAGTGTTTCCTGCTCAAGTTTTAAACAGATCAAGTAAATACATGTCTTGTGTGACAGGTGGAGGTCTCCTGTAGTTGCCTTTAGCAGGCTATGAATGAGAGGAGAGTGTTTCCTGCTCAAGTTTTAAACAGATGAAGTAGATACATGTCTTGTGTGACAGGTGGAGGTCTCCTGTAGTTACCTTTAGCAGGCTATGAATAAGAGGAGAGTGTTTCCTGCTCAAGTTTTAAACAGATCAAGTAAATACATGTCTTGTGTGACAGGTGGAGGTCTCCTGTAGTTGCCTTTAGCAGGCTATGAATGAGAGGAGAGTGTTTCCTGCTCAAGTTTTAAACAGATGAAGTAAATACATGTCTTGTGTGACAGGTGGAGGTCTCCTGTAGTTGCCTTTAGCAGGCTATGAATGAGAGGAGAGTGTTTCCTGCTCAAGTTTTAAACAGATGAAGTAAATACATGTCTTGTGTGACAGGTGGAGGTCTCCTGTAGTTGCCTTTAGCATGCATTGCATGAGAGGAGAGTGTTTCCTGCTCAAGTTTTAAACAGATCAAGTAAATACATGTCTTGTGTGACAGGTGGAGGTCTCCTGTAGTTGCCTTTAGCAGGCTGTGCATGAGAGGAGAGTGTTTCCTGCTCAAGTTTTAAACAGATCAAGTAAATACATGTCTTGTGTGACAGGTGGAGGTTTCCTGTAGTTGCCTTTAGCAGGCTATGCATGAGAGGAGAGTGTTTCCTGCTCAAGTTTTAAACAGATGAAGTAAATACATGTCTTGTGTGACAGGTGGAGGTCTCCTGTAGTTGCCTTTAGCAGGCTATGCATGAGAGGAGAGTGTTTCCTGCTCAAGTTTTAAACAGATCAAGTAAATACATGTCTTGTGTGACAGGTGGAGGTCTCCTGTAGTTGCCTTTAGCAGGCTGTGCATGAGAGGAGAGTGTTTCCTGCTCAAGTTTTAAACAGATCAAGTAAATACATGTCTTGTGTGACAGGTGGAGGTTTCCTGTAGTTGCCTTTAGCAGGCTATGCATGAGAGGAGAGTGTTTCCTGCTCAAGTTTTAAACAGATGAAGTAAATACATGTCTTGTGTGACAGGTGGAGGTCTCCTGTAGTTGCCTTTAGCAGGCTATGCATGAGAGGAGAGTGTTTCCTGCTCAAGTTTTAAACAGATCAAGTAAATACATGTCTTGTGTGACAGGTGGAGGTCGTAACCCGGTCACGCCGAGGTTCCTGCGTCACCTCAACATATTGACAATCAACGAGTTCGATGATGACACAATGGTCACAATCTTCAGGAGCATCATGAAGTGGCACATCTCATCCAGGTAATCTCTGATAGTCCATGGTAACCCCTTCAGTGGCACATCTCATCATGTTAATCCTTGATAATCCTATGTAAACCATACTGTGACACATCTCATAATCCCTGACAATCCTTGGTAATCCCAGCAGTGACACATCTCATCCAGGTAATCCCTCATAATCCTTAGTAATCCCACAGTAGCACATTCATCCAGGTAATCACTGATAACACTTGGTAATCCCCACAGTAGCACATCTCATCCAGGTAATCTTTGATAATGTTTTGTAATCTCCGCAGTGGCACATCTCATCCAGGTAATCCTTGATAATGTTTTGTAATCCCTGCAGTGGCACATCTCATCCAGGTAATCCTTGATAATGTTTTGTAATCCCTGCAGTGGCACATCTCATCCAGGTAATCCTTGATAATGTTTTGTAATCTCCGCAGTAGCACATCTGATCCAGGTAATCCTTGATAATGTTTTGTAATCCCTGCAGTGGCACATCTCATCCAGGTAATCCTTGATAATGTTTTGTAATCCCTGCAGTGGCACATCTCATCCAGGTAATCCTTGATAATGTTTTGTAATCCCTGCAGTGGCACATCTCATCCAGGTAATCCTTGATAATGTTTTGTAATCCCTGCAGTGGCACATCTCATCCAGGTAATTCCGCATGATCCTTGGTTATCCATGCAATGCCACATGTCATCAAGACAATCCATGATACTTTGGTAGTCTTCACATAGGCACATCATCCAGGTAATCCCTTATAATCCTTGGTAATCCCTGCACTGGCACATCCCATCCAGGTAATCCCTGATAATCCTAGGTAATCCATATAGTGGCTCATCTCTTTTGCTACGCCTTTGCAGGAACCTTTGATGAGACAATTGCTGATCCCTAATGGAAACATTTTACGAGATAATTGCTGATCATCTACCGAAACATTTTTATTAGATAATTGCTGGTCCCTTGCACAAACCTTTGATGAGATAATTGCTGGTCCCTTGTGGAAACTTTCAATGAGTCAATTGCTGATCCCTTACAGAAACATTTTATGAGATAATTGCTGGTCCCTTGCAGGAATTTTGCGAAGGAGTTCAACATCTGCATCGACCAGGTGGTGACAGCGACAATGAACGTATACAAGGAGGCGATGGTGAACCTGCTGCCCACCCCCATGAAGTCTCACTACTTGTTCAACCTAAGGGACTTCAGTCGCGTCATCCAAGGCGTGCTACTGTCTCTACCGGAGACCGTCGAGGATCCCGCCGCCATGAAGAGACTCTGGCTCCATGAGGTGGGTCGTCTCGGCACGGTGGACTGTATCGATAAGGGGACATCCCAAAAATTTTAATGTATGTAGTTATATAATTATAGGAATTTATATGTTTTTAACTATCCTGTGATGTATTTTAAAGTTTTTCTTCAAGTGTTGTTGTATTTAAGGTTTAGTATTGTGTGTCTGCGTTTGTGGTAACGTTTTCAGATTATGATCTTGTCTTGTTCCTTCCTGTTCTTTCATGCTGTAATGTAGTCATGTACATGCACACGCACAGCACACACACGCACACACACAGCACGCACACGCACACACACACTCATTAATACAAACACACATAAACATAGATACGTATAAACACATACGAGAAACATAGTTGCATGTATGGACGTTTATATGCAAGTACACTTACACACGCACGCATGCACACACACGCATGAGCACACACACACAACTCACACATATATACCCAGACACACACGCACGCACACACACAGCACACGCACAGCACACACACGCACACGCACACACACACTCATTAATACAAACACACATAAACATAGATACGTATAAACACATACGAGAAACATAGTTGCATGTATGGACGTTTATATGCAAGTACACTTACACACGCACGCATGCACACGCACGCATGAGCACACACACACAACTCACACATATATACCCAGACACACACACATGCAACACACACATGCAACACACACACACCACACACACACAACCCTAAGACAACACCCATTTAACCTGCCCACTCATGTGACAGACATTCCGCGTGTTCTACGACCGTCTGGTGGACGAGCAAGACGGTACATGGCTGTACGGCTGTGTGAGAGATACGGTCAAGTCGTTCATGAACGAGGACTTTGACCAGCTGTTTGCCCACCTGCACGCGGACGAGGAGGGTGGAGTGACAGAGGATGACCTCCGCAGTCTCATCTACTGCGACTTCGCCGACCCCAAGTCTGCAGACAAGAACTACGTGGAAGTACGCGACCTCGAGAAGTTGCGCCACGTCACCGAGGGATATCTCGAGGAGTATAACAACATGAGCAAGAAACCGATGAACCTCGTCCTCTTCAGGTCAGTTGTGGTAAATTGTGGGGGGATGTAGATGGTTGTGGGCAGTTGTGGGTAGTTGCGGACAGTTGTGGGTTGTTGTGTATGGTTGTGGTCAGTTGTGGGTGGTTGTGGATGGTTGTGGGTGGTTGTGGGTGGTTGTGGACAGTTGCGGATGCTTGTGGTAAATTGTAGTCAGTTGTGGGGGGTTGTGGTCAGTTGTCGGTGGTTGTCGGTAGTTGTCGGTGGTTGTGGGTGGTTGGGGGTTGTGGACAGTTGTGGGTGGTCGTGGACAGTTGTGGGTAGTTGTGGACAGATGTGGGTGGTTGTGGACAGTTCTGGGCAGTCGTGATCAGTTGTGGGTGGTTGTGGTCAGTTGTGGGTAGTTGTGGACAGTTCTGGGTAGTTGTGATCAGTTGTGGGTGGTTGTAGTCAGTTGTGGTCAGTTGTGGACAGTTAGCAGTGGGCAGTTATGGACAGTTGTGGACAGTTGTGGGCAGTAGTGGACAGTTATGAGTGGTTGTGGATAGTTGTGGATGGTTGTGGGCAGTTGTTGTGGTTGGTTGTGAGTGGTTGCTGGTGGTTGTGGACGGTTGTGGACATTTATAGCCAGTTGTAGTCAGTTGTGGACAGTTGTGGACAGTTGTGGGCAAGAGTTGGCATGAAAGGTTTGTATCTTATTAAAAATTTATGCACCTGCATATAAAGATACACTTCTGACAAGGTCAGCCAATGTCGGTTGGACACACAACTTGACCACTCACTCACTCACTCACGATTTATTTTCCCAGGTTTGCCATTCAGCACATCTCGCGTATCTCACGGATCATCAAGCAACCCGCCTCCCATGCCCTGCTGGTTGGGATGGGAGGGTCAGGGAGACAGTCCCTCACTCGTCTCGCAGTTCACATGGCTGACTACGAGATCTTCCAGGTATGTCTCTCCCTCCCTACATTGCAGTCACCAAGGGTTCGTCGCATCAATTTGTGTATAGTCTGAACTGCAAGGCATTATATATGGATGGGTGGTGGTGTCAGAAATAAACCGCTACAGTGGTGCCACCTGTCAAGTGGAACATGTATTAATGTACATTGATTTAGAATTAGCGGTTTCCACATCTGTAGACACAGGAGGTATTCAAAGAGTTTCACTTGGATCATCAGTTAACATCCTGATGTTGTTCCATCTTCAGCAGATGCACAATGTTTGTGAATATCAGAAATGAGCAGCACGTGGTGGGTCTTGTCTTGGCAACCGTGACATGTCAGTTGAGTTTGTGAGTGATTTTGAATCATTGCAAATTGCATGTCCCGTGCCATGCATTGGTAGGAGCAGGTGGCAGTTTAAGCCTATACAAAACTTGTTGGTTCATAAAAGTTGTATGCATCTAAACTACAATAATTTTGTCTTCAGTGCAATTTGAGACATGACAAATCTTGCACATGTACTAACGAGATTAACATACATAGTACATGATAATACTGATGTCTTTTTAATAACATTTCTCATACATCCAGTTGTCACAACCTATAACAATATTGAAATACTATGCACTTGCCAAGGCTATAATCTAAAGCCGTTGACATCAGTACCATGCACTTATGTTTCAAACACAATCCATCTCCATCCGAGACTCTACACGAGACTCTACACGAGACTACATAAGACTTCAGCCTCTTTCTCAGTTATGCACCGATGATCATGTAGTTTGTGTGTGTGTCACCAGGTGGAGATCACAAAGAACTACACATCAGTTGAATGGCACGATGATCTGAAGATCATCTTGAGGAAGTCAACCGAGACAGACCAACACGCCGTGTTCCTCTTCTCAGACACACAGGTCAGAAACAGCTGACTGGTCAGTTAGTGCAGTGTCCAGTCCATGTGACTACTTGGAGCGTGGGACATTTTGTACGTTCTGCTGCTGTTTATTCTGGTGGGAAATATTCAGTGGTATTTTCTGTATGTAAATCAGGGGAAAGTGAAAGAAGTTACTAGCCACAGCACGGGCCCTGTGTGTAGATCTAGTGCATTTAGTGATCAACATCTACAAATGATTTGTGTTAAACAACCACCTTTCAACACACACATGCATGCACACACACACACACACATGTACATGCACATCACATGTGCCCCATGCGTTCAAAACACTAGTTTTGTTAATATACGTACCAGTCACTAATCAAAGCAACATAATGTCAAACATGCAAGTTGGAATTCGCCACCATGACAAACATAAATACAAATAGACATTTCAGAATGTTACTCTGCTGATAGCTCTGTTTGCCTCTGGTACTGTTTAACTATACGCACCTGTTTATGTTGTTTGACAGATCAAACAGGAGTCATTCCTGGAAGACATCAACAACCTGCTGAATGCGGGTGAGGTCCCCAACTTGTTCCCGATAGATGAGAAGGCTGAGATCTGTGAGAAGATGAGACAGTTGGACAGGTTCGGGCAGCACTCTGATGACACAGGCGCATTCTCTGCAGTTTAAAGATCCCTCCTCAATTCAGTGTTTTGCCCATCTCATTTCAAGTTCATTTTGAGAAAAAAATCAGAACTAGCTATCATTTATGATGGCATCCTGCCTCATTGGTGCAAGTTTTTGTATGTAGCTATCATAAAATTATCAGACAAACTATTAAATCATTTGATTCTTGCCCAATAATTAATAATTATTCAAACTTGGAATATTTGACTTTATTGCACAATACAATTATACATGTGTTTCTGTGTTGATGTTATCAATTTTGCTGTCTCAAAAAAAGGTGTGACTCAAATTTAGTGCGTTCAAGGCTAAATGTTGGACATGGACAGCAATTAGTTTTGACAAGTTACAAGACTTATATTAAACTAGCAGCAGATATTATTTTTTAAATTCTCACATTACATATTTGCATATGAAGGAGCAGATTCACAATAGGCTAAAGCGATTGAGGAAGCTGCTTTAACATTCAAATATACAAAATAGAAGAGGCAGAAATAACAAATGATGGATGTCAATTAGGGTAGTGTGAAACAAGATCTCTCGGTCATCACCAGCACCAATGACAGCCACTGCACCAAGGCAGTCATTCTAATACAAAGTCTGTCTAGAATAGCAATTTATGATTTTTCATAGTTGATATATATCTCTATACTTTCTTACATATGCAACATTTTCTTTAATAAGAAATACACATGCATGGATGGTATTTTAACCTGATCAAACTTATCGTCTTATCGTCACGCAAACACTGCTTGACCATGAGTTTGTCCTGTTTGTCACCAACAGGCAGCGTGACAAGACGAAGCAGACAGACGGTACCCCGGTTCAGCTCTTCAACATGTTCGTGCAGCGATGTCGTGACCAGCTGCACATTGTGCTCACAATGAGTCCCATTGGAGATGCCTTCCGTACGCGACTACGCAAATTCCCATCACTTGTCAACTGCTGCACCATCGACTGGTTTCAGGTGAGTGGATGACAGACACCTGTCACTCAGAGCGTGATAGGGTGACAGACACCTGTAACTCAGAGGATGATTGGATGACAGACACCTGTCATTCAGAAGATGATAGGGTGACGGACATCTGTCACTCAGAATGATAGGATGACAGATACCTGTCACTCAGAGTGTGATAGGATGACAGACACCTGACACACAGAGAATGGTAGGATGACAGACACCTGTCACTCAGAGGATAATAGGATGACAGACACCTGTCAGAGTCACAGGTGTCTGTCATCGTATCATCCTCTGAGCAACTGGATTAAACCTGGTAGGGTGTTAAACCAACATTTTATTACCAGTTTGTGTTAAGAGTTTTTTTGCAAATAGCATAGTGCATAGGTCCAAACTGTATGACTTATCTGTAAGTCTTACACAGTTCCTGAAATTTGACAGTCTCATGATAATCAAGACATTCCTTACAGTTTTTTGTTACAATTTTGGTATATATATACATATATATAAAAGCCAGCATTTTTGTAAAATGGCATGCAGATAAGACAAGAACTTGGGATGGTGTTCATAAATTAATTGCAGTGTGGCTGAATGTTTCCCAGAGAAGTCGAGATGGTGTTCAATTGAACCGGTCTGCCAGGGAGTAAAGTGTAAAGTGCTTTGAGCAGTCCTAACGACTAGATATTTTGCTAGAAGAACTTACCTATACCGTGTCTTGATTGTCCTTTCACACAGACGTGGCCTGAAGATGCCTTGTATGCAGTGGCAATGCGTTTCTACGAAGAGATTGAGATGACGGATGACATTCGTGCTGGCTGTATCTCAATGTGTCAGGAGTTTCACACCGACACACGAGACTTGTCACACCGATTCTTCCTAGAGTTGGCACGCCACAACTACGTCACGCCAACTTCCTACCTTGAACTCATCAACACGTTCAAGACACTCCTCGGCAAGAAACGAACGTAAGTTCATTTGACAACTGTCTGGTTGTCACGTCGCTGCAATTCTTCATCTTCGAAATAGTCAAATAAAAGTATTAACTGCATTAATCGTTTTATGTATAGAACATGGTATTATTGTGGTTTCTTTGTGATTAGGTATGTAATAGTCGTGGTAATTTTCCAAGTTGAAAAATGTGAAACAGGAATTAAGTTTGTATTGTGGTTTGTAGTTTGAACAACATGGCGGACTACTAAACCTGTATTGAAAAGGTACTTTGTTGTTTTGACAAGGTGACAAATTGCAGCAATGCATGTGCAGCGGTGCTTAGTGAGCACACTATCAGAAGGTGCTTGAATGACATGAAGAACTGTGAGTCTATCTGGTGCTGTCTTGTTTTAGCGAGGTGATGAAGAATGTGAGTCTATCTGGTGCTGTCTTGTTTCAGTGAGGTGATGAAGAATGCGAGTCTATCTGGTGCTGTCTTGTTTCAGTGAGGTGATAAAGAATGCGAGTCTATCTGGTGCTGTCTTGTTTCAGTGAGGTGATGAAGGCCAAGAACCGCTATGAGGTGGGTCTAGAGAAGCTGCTGTCGGCCGCATCGCAGGTCGGCCTCATGCAGAAGGAGTTGACTGACCTTCAACCTCAGCTCGTCGAGGCGAGCAAACAGGTCGACGAGATCATGATCATCATCGAACGTGACTCCATCGAAGTCGCCAAAGTAGAGAAGGCACGTATTTCTGCGTGCATGTGGATTGAGTGCGTGCAGACTCGCTTCTGTATTTTTCCTCTAGTGCTGTGGCTTGGTATGAGTTTAGTTTACTGAAACTGATATATGAATTATATTTTATACTTGTTGGTTATTAAGAATCATTAAACATTTTTAAAAAATGTCTCCAAAGCCAGGTGTGGGATCTAGAATGTAGACAGGTGTGGGATCTAGAATGTAGACAGGTGTGGGATCTAGAATGTAGACAGGTGTGGGATCTAGAATGTAGACAGGTGTGGGATCTAGAATGTAGACAGGTGTGGGATCTAGAATGTAGACAGGTGTGGGATCTAGAATGTAGACAGGTGTGGGATCTAGAATGTAGACTGGTGTGGGATCTAGAATGTAGACACACTTTGGAGAAGTAATTTTTTATTTTACCATTTCATAAGAGCCTATCCAATAAAACTGGATTTTTTTCATTTTTCTCTTGTCCCAACTGTTGTTATATGCCTAATGCTATGGCTATGACTCATTATACATGTTGTAATGTATCCACCCTACGTAATGATGTGGCTATGACTCTGTGCCTGTTATAATGTAACCCCCTACCTAATGTTTTGGTTATGACTGCACCTGTTATAATGTAACCTCTCTACCTAATGCTGTGGCTATGACTGTACTTGTTATAATGTAAACTCCCTACCTAACACTGCGGCTATGACTGTACCTGTAGTAATGTAACCTCCCTGCCTAATGCTGTAGCTATGACTCTACCTGTTGTAATGTAACTTCCCTACATAATGCTGTGGCTATGGCTCTGTACCTGTAGTAATGTAACGTCCCTGCCTAATGCTGTAGCTATGACTCTGTACCTGTTGTAATGTAACCTCCCTACCTAATGATGTGGCTATGACTCTGTAATGTGACCTCCCTGCCTAACGTTGTGGCTATGACTCTATACCTGTTGTAATGTAACTTCCCTGCCTAATGCACTGGCTATGGTTATTTATACCTTATTGTAGTGTAATGTCCCCTACCTAATGCTTTGGCTATGACTCTTTGTACATGTTGTAATGTAACCTCCCTACCCAATGCTGTAGCTGTAACTCACCCAAACTGTTGTAATATGACCTTCCACCTAATGCTGTGGCTATGACTCTGTACCCTGCCTAATGCTGTGGCTATGACTCTGTACCCTGCCTAATACTGTGGCTATGACTCTTTGTACCTGTTTTAATGTAACCTCCCTACCTAATGCTGTGCCTATGACTTGTAGACGGTGAAGGCAGACGAGGCTGTGGCCAATGAGCAGGCGAAAGCAGCGAAAGCCATCAAGGACGAGTGCGACTCAGACCTCGCCGTTGCCATGCCAATCCTCAACTCTGCCCTGGCCGCTCTCAATACCCTCACCCCTGCTGTGAGTAGCAACATCTAGGCAATGTATTTACAAAATTTATGCAAATTTATTGTTACACTAATTTATGATAATTTAAACAACCACATTTTTTGGAATTGTTTGCAATAACAAAAATAATTAAAGCTGCTACAGAATTTTCTTAAGATGTCTTTTGAAATATTTACGTGAGCGTGACAGGAAAACTAGTTGTACGTTTCACAAGAATCATTACTGCCTGTTAGCCATTGAGCTAGGTGAATTTGTCATATTTATTAAACAAATCTATTGTGTACTTTTAGCACCTAGTTTTTGCATTGTACACAAGTGTTGGTACATGAGAGTGTCTTTCCCTGTTGGTACACGAGTGTATTTCCCTGTTGGTACACGAGTGTGTATTTCCCTGTTGGTACACGAGTGTGTATTTCCCTGTTGGTACATGAGTGAGTATTTCCCTGTTGGTACATGAGTGAGTATTTCCCTGTTGGTACATGAGTGTGTATTTCCCTGTTGGTACATGAGTGTATTTCCCTGTTGGTACATGAGTGTGTATTTCCCTGTTGGTACATGAGTGTATTTCCCTGTTGGTACATGAGTGTGTATTTCCCTGTTGGTACACGAGTGTGTATTTCCCTGTTGGTACATGAGAGTGTATTTCCCTGTTGGTACATGAGTGTGTATTTCCCTGTTGGTACATGAGTGTATTTCCCTGTTGGTACATGAGTGTGTATTTCCCTGTTGGTACATGAGTGTATTTCCCTGTTGGTACATGAGTGTGTATTTCCCTGTTGGTACATGAGTGTATTTCCCTGTTGATACATGAGTGTGTATTTCCCTGTTGGTACATGAGTGTGTATTTCCCTGTTGGTACATGAGAGTGTATTTCCCTGTTGGTACATGAGTGTGTATTTCCCTGTTGGTACATGAGTGTATTTCCCTGTTGGTACATGAGAGTGTATTTCCCAGTTGGTACATGAGTGTGTATTTCCCTGTTGGTACACGAGTGTGTATTTCTCTGTTGGTACACGAGAGTGTATTTCCCTGTGGGTACATGAGTGTATTTCCCTGTTGGTACATGAGAGTGTATTTCCCTGTTGGTACATGAGAGTGTATTTCCCTGTTGGTGCATGAGTGTGTATTTCCCTGTTGGTACATGATTGTGTATTTCCCTGCTGGTACATGAGTGTATTTCCCTGTTGGTACATGAGTGTGTATTTCCCTATGGGTACAAGAGTGTGTATTTCCCTGTTGGTGCATGAGTGTGTATTTCCCTGTTGGTACATGATTGTGTATTTCCCTGTTGGTACATGAGTGTGTATTTCCCTGGTAGTACATGAGAGTGTATTTCCCTGTTGGTACATGAGTGTGTATTTCCCTGTTGGTACATGATTGTGTATTTCCCTGTTGGTACATGAGTGTGTATTTCCCTGTTGGTACATGATTGTGTATTTCCCTGTTGGTACATGAGAGTGTATTTCCCTGTTGGTACATGAGTGTGTATTTCCCTGTTGGTACATGAGTGTGTATTTCCCTGTTGGTACACGAGTGTGTATTTCCCTGTTGGTGCATGAGTGTGTATTTCCCTGTTGGTACATGAGAGTGTATTTCCCTGTTGGTACATGAGTGTGTATTTCCCTGTTGGTACATGATTGTGTATTTCCCTGTTCGTACATGAGTGTGTATTTCCCTGTTGGTGCATGAGTGTATTTCCCTGTTGGTACATGAGTGTGTATTTCCCTGTTGGTACATGAGTGTGTATTTCCCTGTTGGTACATGAGAGTGTATTTCACTGTTGGTACATGAGTGTGTATTTCTCTGTTGGTACATGAGAATATTTCCCTGTTGGTACATGAGAGTGTATTTCCCTGTAGGTACATGAGTGTGTATTTTCCTGTTGGTACATGAGTGTGTATTTCCCTGTTGGTACATGAGAGTGTATTTCCCTGTTGGTACATGAGTGTGTATTTCCCTGTTGGTACATGAGTGTGTATTTCTCTGTTGGTACATGAGAGTATTTCCCTGTTGGTACATGAGTGTGTATTTCCCTGTTGGTACATGAGTGTGTATTTCCCTGTTGGTACATGAGAGTGTATTTCCCTGTTGGTACATGCGTGTGTATTTCCCTGTTGGTACATGAGTGTGTATTTCTCTGTTGGTACATGAGAGTATTTCCCTGTTGGTACATGAGTGTGTATTTCCCTGTTGGTACATGAGTGTGTATTTCCCTGTTGGTACATGAGAGTGTATTTCCCTGTTGGTACATGCGTGTGTATTTCCCTGTTGGTACATGAGTGTGTATTTCTCTGTTGGTACATGAGAGTATTTCCCTGTTGGTACATGAGTGTGTATTTCCCTGTTGGTACATGAGTGTGTATTTCCCTGTTGGTACATGAGAGTGTATTTCCCTGTTGGTACATGAGTGTGTATTTCCCTGTTGGTACATGAGTGTGTATTTCCTGTTGGTACATGAGAGTATTTCCCTGTTGGTACATGAGTGTGTATTTCCCTGTTGGTACATGAG
The DNA here is from genome assembly GCA_020002185.1 of Paraescarpia echinospica. Lineage (NCBI taxonomy): Eukaryota > Metazoa > Annelida > Polychaeta > Sabellida > Siboglinidae > Paraescarpia > Paraescarpia echinospica. The sequence continues at coordinate 21,500,540 of CM034536.1, read as the reverse complement.
TGTGTATTTCCCTGTTGGTACATGAGTGTGTATTTCCCTGTTGGTACATGAGTGTGTATTTCCCTGTTGGTACATGAGAGTGTATTTCCCTGTTGGTACATGAGTGTGTATTTCCCTGTTGGTACATGATTGTGTATTTCCCTGTTGGTACATGAGAGTGTATTTCCCTGTTGGTACATGAGTGTGTATTTCCCTGTTGGTTCATGAGTGTATTTCCCTGTTGGTACATGAGAGTGTATTTCCCTGTTGGTACATAGTGTATTTCCCTGTTGGTACATGATTGTGTATTTCCCTGTTGGTACATGAGTGTGTATTTCCCTGTTGGTACATGAGAGTGTATTTCCCTGTTGGTGCATGAGTGTATTTCCCTGTTGGTACATGATTGTGTATTTCCCTGCTGGTACATGAGTGTATTTCCCTGTTGGTACATGATTGTGTGTTTCCCTGTTGGTACATGAGTGTGTATTTCCCTGTTGGTACATGAGAGTGTATTTCCCTGTTGGTGCATGAGTGTGTATTTCCCTGTTGGTACATGATTGTGTATTTCCCTGCTGGTACATGAGTGTATTTCCCTGTTGGTACATGAGTGTGTATTTCCCTGTTGGTACATGATTGTGTATTTCATTGTTGGTACATGAGTGTGTATTTCCCTGTTGGTACATGAGTGTGTATTTCCCTGTTGGTACATGAGTGTGTATTTCCCTGTTGGTACATGAGTGTGTATTTCCCTGTGGGTACAAGAGTGTATTTCCCTGTTGGTGCATGAGTGTGTATTTCCCTGTTGGTACATGATTGTGTATTTCCCTGCTGGTACATGAGTGTATTTCCCTGTTGGTACATGAGTGTGTATTTCCCTGTGGGTACAAGAGTGTGTATTTCCCTGTTGGTGCATGAGTGTGTATTTCCCTGTTGGTACATGAGTGTGTATTTCCCTGTTGGTACATGAGAGTGTATTTCCCTGTTGGTACATGATTGTGTATTTCCCTGTTGGTACATGAGAGTGTATTTCACTGTTGGTACATGAGTGTGTATTTCCCTGTTGGTACATGAGTGTGTATTTCCCTGTTGGTACATGAGAGCGTATTTCCCTGTTGGTACATGAGTGTGTATTTCCCTGTTGGTACATGATTGTGTATTTCCCTGTTGGTACATGAGTGTGTATTTCCCTGTTGGTACATGAGAGTGTATTTCCCTGTTGGTACATGATTGTGTATTTCCCTGCTGGTACATGAGTGTATTTCCCTGTTGGTACATGAGTGTGTATTTCCCTATTGGTGCATGAGTGTGTATTTCCCTGTTGGTACATGATTGTGTATTTCCCTGCTGGTACATGAGTGTATTTCCCTGTTTGTACATGAGTATGTATTTCCCTGTGGGTACAAGAGTGTGTATTTCCCTGTTGGTACATGAGTGTGTATTTCCCTGTTGGTACATGATTGTGTATTTCCCTGTTGGTACATGAGTGTGTATTTCCCTGTTGGTACATGAGAGTGTATTTCCCTGTTGGTACATGAGTGTGTATTTCCCTGTTGGTACATGATTGTGTATTTCCCTGTTGGTACATGAGAGTGTATTTCCCTGTTGGTACATGAGAGTGTATTTCCCTGTTGGTGCATGAGTGTGTATTTCCCTGTTGGTACATGATTGTGTATTTCCCTGTTGGTACATGAGAGTGTATTTCCCTGTTGGTACATGAGTGTGTATTTCCCTGTTGGTACATGATTGTGTATTTCCCTGTTGGTACATGAGAGTGTATTTCCATGTTGGTACATGAGTGTGTATTTCCCTGTTGGTACATGAGAGTGTATTTCCCTGTTGGTGGTATTAAAAGAGTGAAATAAACATCATACAAACTGTAATGTTGGATATCAGTAATGAAACATCTTAAAAACAACCTTTGTGGTCATCAATTTCAGTATAATTCAAAACATTTCTTTAAAAACTGCAACGTGGGATGTCAACAATGAAACGTCTTAAAGCAACCTTCACGGTCATCAGCTTCATGTCGGTTCAAAACCTTTCTTTGCAGGACATCACGATGGTGAAGTCAATGAAGTCTCCGCCGGCCGGCGTGCGACTCGTGTGTGAGGCGGTGTGTGTGCTAAAGGGAATCAAACCCGACCGTGTCCCTGATCCCACGGGCTCGGGGAAGAAGATCGAGGATTTCTGGCCGGCTGCCAAGCGCATGTTGGGAGACATGAAGTTCCTCGAGTCGCTGATGAACTACGACAAGGTCTGTTCTTCTCCTTCTCCCTGATGTCTTGCTGGATTAGGCTAGCCTCAGTACGGCTCCTCAATTCCTGTTTGTTTTCCTTTTTTTGTCATTGACTTTGCTTCACCGCTTCCCCTCCTCACTCATATTTCCCTCCCCTCCCAGTCTTGCCAAGTCTCTACTCACACGTCTCAGTTGTGGTCTTCCTCCTCTCCTTCCTATGGGAAATCTACTCTCTTTATCAGCCTTCCCTTCCATTGGTTCCATGTGTCTAGACCACTTTAGCCGATTCCTCACCAGCTTCCTCGTCGAACTGTCTTTCACACCGACCTCCTCCTTCAGCTCCTCCTTTCTTCACTTGTCTGTTCTCTTCACTCCTGTAATTCTTCTCACTCAGTTGTCTGCTGCGCGACTGTTTGAATCAATCTTTAATGTGATGAATAAACCAACTCAACTCTATAGTTAATTTCTAAATTTGGTAGGGTGTAAATATTTGGCAGTCTTTTTCATTAAAAGTGATATACAGTGGTACTGCTGTTCTGTGTAATGCACTTGCCACAACACGATAATTGCGGAGAAACCCTTTAAAATGCAATGCTACAAAATTCAATAACAGTATAAAATATGAAAATTGCATCTATGACTTTTTATACGTAACAATGCAAGTCCATGCTTAATTTTGTTGTTTTATTGCAATTTAATGCTCTATTTTATATGACATTATGATGCACATCAAATGACTTTTATGTGGGCATTGGCCCGACTCCTAAATTTGGTTTTTACGGTATATCCGGGGAGCTAAGTCACGTGACAATTCCTGCGTTTATAAAGGCATGACACCATTTTAGCTTCCCACTTTGAAATTGTCACGGAGAAAAGGTATTACATTTGTCTCTTACATATTGATCGTTTGCTCTGATTTGAGAGAGTTTATTATATCCTGCGATAATTTGCGGTTACATTGCATCTAGATCTGTTGTTCCCACCCGCCTACCCCATCTGCACCTAGGTGATTAATCTCTAGTGGGATTTGTTTGCTGCATCTGACCGCTAGCATGTCTTGTCAACTTAACAATTGCAGGTTTTTTGGTAGAATTATGTTTGGCGTTTTTACATGTTACATTGTATATGCATGTTGGATATTTGTATAGAATGTTTGTAGTTATAAGGTTGACATTGGACAATTCCTACTGACCTCACGGGCATTTTCTGGTATTCATCTCCCTACATGAGGTAGCGAAGGGGTTTTTGGGCGCATTGACGCTTTCCCCTTCTGCATAGGGTTTTAGTTTGGCAATTTATGGGTGAGTTCCACCACCTGTGTGTGGTTGGTTCCCCTCACCTTTGCGGTAAATTATTTATTAGAATTATATAGGCTAAGGCACTTCATGTATATATTGTATTGTATGGTTTAATGTTTGGCTTAATACAAAGCTCTGGTACAAACTTACATCTGCCTTGTTATTTACAGCAAACTAGCTACGATTCTGAGTCAGTAACACCATTACATTACAGGGAACACTGTCCCACATAAATATATATATATATTATATATATATATATATATACATGTAACATTCAACTACTGAGGTTGCAATTGATTGATTATTCTGATGTGACATGTTATGATCAGTAAATAAATGGAATTGAGCAAAGTGGTCAACATAATTACTGGTTCATTTTTGCAGTGTTTCGTTTATAATTGCAGCTAATTATAAAATCGCACATTGTTCTGAATTGCAGGATAACATCCCTGTGGCCATCATGAAAACAATTCGAGCGAAGTACTCCGACAATCCAGACTTTGACCCAGAAAAGATCAAGGTCGCGTCAACAGCTGCAGAAGGTCTTAGTCGATGGGTCCTCGCCATGGAGAAATACGACAAGTACGTTACCATGGTTACCTGTTTGGTAGCTTCCACAGCAGCTGCTGTAGCGTTTCTTATTTTTGGTGGATGCTGAAAAGGAAAAGTCCCTGCCCTCCAACCCTATATCTGCTTCTAGGGTTCTTCCAAGATTCCTGTAATGTTTAACGTCAGACTCCTGATGAAATATCATATTTTTATTAACTGTCATCTTCATCATCATCAGTGTGATACACTGTATTACTGGACCCACTTGTTCCTATATGGATGCACGTACAATTCTGAAATAAAACCCTCCCTTCCTTACAGGGTGGCGAAGGTGGTTGCTCCCAAGAAGATCGCACTGAAGGCTGCAGAAGAAGAATTGTCTGTAGCCATGAAGGAACTGGAGAAGAAGAGAGCCTCCCTCAAGGAAGTCCAGGACAAACTCACCAAGCTGCAGATGAAACTGGAGGCAAACAAACAGAAAAAGATCGACCTTGAGAACCAGGTTGACCTCTGCTCGAAGAAACTCGACCGCGCCGAGCAGCTGATTGGTGGACTTGGAGGCGAGAAGGACAGGTCGGTGGCGTGTAGGAACAGCTTTATAGGAAATACAGTGTAATTATGTGTAATACAATTTTGGCATGTGTTGCTTGGCAACCTGCCAAAATAGCATGTTTCCAGCCTCCATAATCAGCAACAGGCAGTTCCATTTGCACACAAAATCCCCATCCCACCGGGGCCCCGGGGTGAAATAAAAAACAAATATACGAACTACCCTAATGGGGCGGCTAGGACACTTACAAAATTTCAGTCCTGTACAAAGCTCGTGGAGATATACTCGGACATACATGTGTTTGCTCATACATGTATGTATGTACGTACATATGTATGTACATTCCTACCTACTTACATAAAGAATGACACCGACCCACACTCTGTTTTGTAATATACACATTGCATTTACAAATTTGCATGCCTCTTACAATATTTACAGTTTTCTTTCTTGAAGGAGTCATCCATTCCATAGCTAATATTAGTAAAAGCAAAATTATACTGTTAAATTTATAATTTTGCTGATTGTGTGTTGAATATTTTTTTTTTTAATATTTGTATAATTGTGTTTTCTATATACGTTATACTGTTGTCAATGTCGATATAGATTGCTATAAGGACAAGTAAATATTTCCTGTTTCCTGCTTTTGTCTTTACCAATAGATTCATGGTGTTTCAATAAACAGACCTGTTTCACACCACGTTTGTACTATATATGCAAAGGTTCTGAATTAATAAAATTGTTGTAGTTCATGTTTACGTACTATTGTTCGCAATGCCCTTCATTGTTCTGAGGTATGTGACATTCATCAAATGTCCTCCACATGATACAAACATGTTCATATTTTGAGAGAATAATAAATTTAACAATTTTGCAAAATATATTCACATTTCATGTATAGTTTGGTGTTTGCACCCTAGGTGGAGTGAGGCAGCGCAGTCACTGGCCTTACAGTACGTCAATCTGACGGGAGATGTCCTCATCTCATCCGGTGTAGTCGCCTACCTTGGTGCCTTCACGTCCGCATTCAGACAGGTGTGTATGGTTGTGAAAATTCAGGCATGAATGTATTGTTGTAAACATTTTTTCAGACAGGTATATGTGGTTATGAACATTCAGACAGGTGTGTATAGTTATGAAAATTCAGGTATGTATAGCATGGTTGTGAACATTCAGTCATGTATCTATGGTTGTGAACATTCATTCAGCTGCAGGTCTCTACAGCACATGGGAGTTTCTAATTTCATGAAGTTGTCTGTTATTTCAACCATTTCCCGTTTCCTTCAAGAAACAAAAACTTACAGGAATTTGATAGATTTCTACTAAATTCTGAATATTCAAATTGAATCCAGTAATATAGCATGATTTCTATTGAAGCACACACATTTAGAAAGGAAAATGGTAAGGAGAAATTTGAATCGGTTATAACTACAAATAATTTTACTTTATTATTTTAACCACTTTTGCCACAACAACATAATTGTTATGTTAACCAATTGTGAAACAATACCAAGCTTCAATGTTTTAGCCCTCTGAGCCACAGAAGCAGACCTTATTGTTATGAAAACTTGTGCCCAGAACAAAACTAACATTTTAACCATTTGTGCCCCAGGACCAGATACAACTGTGGATAAAGCACATGAGGGAGATTGGCATCCCGTGCTCGGAGCACTACTCCCTCATCACAACCCTGGGAGACTTGGTGCAGATCCGAGCCTGGAACATCTCCGGGCTTCCCACCGACAGTTTCTCCATTGAGAATGGCATCATCAATAGGTGCAGATAATCATATCTTCTTCCTCCTTCATCGCTTGCAATGTGGGTAATCTACCGTAGCGTATGTGTGTTTGAATGTTAAGCTTTTCATCCTAGACGTTTTGTGTGTCGGGTGCCAAACTTTCTCAGGGGTTCATGTATACAACCCTTTGGAAGAAAACTAACACCTTTTAGTTTTTTCCCTGGGTTAAGGGTTCTTGCCAGTGTTAGGGTTCATTTATTTTAAGTGGATTCGGGCGCTATATAAATTTTAATTATTATTATAACAGACATTAGGCCAACATTAATCGATTGTTCACAATGTGGTGTGTTCTCTGCGATTATTCTGAGCTATGCAAATCCGTCGATAATTTAGAGATGTTTTACAAAACTTGCGTTTTGTGATCACCTGACGCAGTGTTGACTTGGCAGCGTGTGATTGGTTGCAGTAACGCTCGTCGCTGGCCACTGATGATTGACCCCCAAGGTCAGGCAAACAAGTGGATCAAGAACATGGAAAAAGTGAACAATCTACACATGATCAAGCCGACTGACGGAGACTTTGTACGAACCCTCGAGAACTGCATTCAGTTCGGCACTCCGGTGAGTGACTGTGCCATTTCTCAACCTGATTTTGTCTCCTGGATTATTTATTCCTATCTGGCTTAATCAAATGTTTCATATTTTTATTTGCTTAATAAAATTGGTGCAAGATTGCTTGAAAGCGAAGTACATCAGGAAGTACACACAAGAGATCATAAGAGAAACGATTATGGCATCAAAGAGCCTGTAGAAAGCCAGAAGAAAACAGGCACTAGGCCGAGACAGACTGATTACACTTCTAGACAAGCAGGGTAGAGAAATACAAGACCAAGATATGATCATGGAAAGAACAGAGGAATTCTTCACCGAGCTATACGACAGTGAACAGCGTACCATAATTCACACTAACCCGAAAGAGGTACCAGAGATAACACCATGGGAGGTGGAAGCAACGTTAAAATGAAGAATGGGAAGACATCAGGCAACGACCACGTAAACATTGAAACATTAAAAGCAGGAGAAGATACCATCTCGAAGACACTGGCTACGTTGTATACTAAATGCATATCAGAAAGACAAATACCCACCGCATGGAAGAACTCGAAGATGGTGATAATATCCAAGAATGGAAATAAGAAAGACTTAAAGTACTCCAGATCGATATGTCTGTTATCAAACATCTACAAATTACTCAACTGAAAGAGAAGTGCCGAGAATATAATATCCCACTTTGCATCGTAATCACCCTACTTTACCATCCCCACTATTGACTGTTGTTTCATTCATGAACTGTCATCCAATGTGGGGGAACCACAATACTATCATGACCTGTTCTCCGACTCTTATTCCGTCGCCTGTCACCAGGTGCTGCTGGAGAACTGCGGGGAAGACCTTGACCCGATCCTGGAGTCACTGCTGCTGAAACAGACATTCAAACAGGGAGGCAGCATCTGCATCAAGCTGGGGGACTCAACCCTTGAGTACAGTCAAGACTTCCGCTTCTACATGACGACCAAGTTGCGAAACCCCCACTACTTGCCTGAAACCTCCGTCAAGGTACGAATCTATATGTTATAGCGCTAATTTGGGGGCATTGTAAATGCATATCCTCCCAGGGTTTGAAGTCCAGTCATCACTTTGTACGTTCATTTGAACTCATGGACTATTGGCCTCTGATCTACCGATAGATTCCATTTCAAACATTCTAATTAGTTCTCAGGTTTAAAAGCATTTTTTATTTAATTTCCTTGTCAACCTTCTTTTTTAAAACAACAAAGACAAGTTAAAGAAAATGAAACTTTTTATTTACCGTTCTGAAATATTTTGTTCTTGTCTTATGCTGCAACAATCCCGCCCTTTTTGCTGTTCAGTATCGTCTGATATTCACGTAATTTCATTTGGTCATGTGGCTAATGCAGATAATATTTCATTAAAAATTTGTTACACATCGTTTCTACGTTTGTCGCCACTAGCATTGACGGTGACATTTGGTCGTGTTTCAAGGTGACCCTGTTGAACTTCATGATCACAGAAGAGGGTCTCCAGGACCAGCTGCTTGGAATCGTAGTCGCGCGGGAAAGGCCTGAACTAGAGGAGGAGAAGAACACACTTATCGTACAGTCCGCCGAAAACAAGAAGTAGGTCATCAGTCACCGGAGGTCAATAGGTCATCAGTCACCGCAGATCAAAGATCAGTGTTGCCGAAAATAACAGAAGCATTGATATATCTCTTAGAATATTTTTTTATGACTGGTAATCAGTTATTTGTGAACATTTTAGTGTTGTCAGTGTCGCTGTTTATTGGTGATTTTTTAGACGGAGAGAAAAAAACAATATATTTATAATACATGGTAAGTGCTAATAAACATTGATTGATCTAAGGAGACCTGTACTACAGCATATAGTAACTTATGATTGATTAGGCCGCAATGAATTAAGCCATCTTCTGATATATTTTAATAATTTTTAGACTACTGGAAAGACAAGAAGGTAATTTGATGAAAATATTGGTGTCTTTAAATTCTAAATTTTCCTCTGGGAATGGGAAGACTTAATGGGAATAAATCACGAGCCACCGGTACTGACTGTGATGTTTGTGCTTCCCAGACAACTGAAGGAGATTGAAGACAGGATCCTCGAGGTTCTGTCGACATCAGAAGGCAACATTCTAGAGGATGAAACAGCCATCAAAGTACTGTCTTCCTCGAAGGTTCTGTCCAACGAGATCTCAGAGAAACAGGTTCGTTATTTATATAGTTATTATTGTGAATTTTGAACACAATTATATTATCGCAATGGTAACAGATTGCTTTTTATGTCATGACATGTAATGCGAAACACCTGAAGAATGTATTGTTTGCAGTCCTCTCTAGTGTTAATTTTTCAACATAAACTGTTGCCATTTTTAATCTGTCATGTTTAGTGTGAATTTTTCAACATAAAATGTTGTAATTTTTAATCTGTAATGTGGCAAGACAGGAACAAATGTCATGTTTTTTTACATAAAAACCCTTGTCAGTCATGGTTTTTTTTAACGTCCAGGTTTACTACACCAAGAAATTTATCTGCATTTAGAGGGTGACATATTGGAGAGAAACTACAGCTTATACGTAAACATGCATATATCAATTATGCATCATCTGACAGTTACCCACAATGCCTTACAGGAAGTAGCCGAGGAGACAGAGAAGAAGATCGACGAGACGCGTATGGGTTACACGTCAATCGCCATACATTCAACTATCCTGTTCTTCTCAATCGCGGACCTCGCAAACATCGACCCAATGTACCAATACTCTCTGTCCTGGTTCATCAATCTGTTCATCCTCTCCATCGACAACGCAGAGAAGTCCGACGAGCTGACAGACCGACTGAACAGTCTGCGTCACCACTTCACCTACTCCCTCTACTGCAACATCTGTCGCTCCCTCTTTGAGAAGGACAAGGTATGGAACACACCAGCTCATTGGTCAGTTGTGTAAGGGACAAGGTCATTGGTCAGTTGTGTAACACACCAGCTCATTGGTCAGTCGTTTAAACCGGCTTGTTGGTAAATCAATTAGGGTTGAGTGTCCAAGTTATCATGCAGACATACCTAATTTTTGGTTGATACTTGAATGTTTAACTTGAAATTTCTTAAAAGTCAATATACAGATCTACTCATTGTTTAACTAATTATACTAATTATATACTAATTTTATAATTAATTTTTCTACTTCGTTTTTTTATAATTTGCTAAATGTATACGTATGCCAGGGGTGGGAAGAGATTTATTCTTGAAGTACACCTGATCTTTATAGTGTACTTTAATCTATATATATTTACCCATAACAAATATCTTTTTTCTGACATTTATTTGAGTGGTTCCCGTAAACATTGTCTACATTTAAAAATAATAACATTGAAAATAACTGACAACACATTGCCCTCTTACAGTTGCTCTTCTCCTTCGTGCTGTGTGTTAACATCCTGAAGCACAACAAGGAGGTGGACGACGCTGAGTGGAGGTTCCTGCTGACCGGGGGCGTGGGGCTCGAGAACCCCCACAGCAACCCCACGGCCTGGCTCCCCCCAACTGCTTGGGATGAGGTCTGTCGCATCGACGATCAGCCGAACTTCTCCGGCATCCGCAAGACCTTCATGTCTGTCAAAGACCAGTGGAAGATCGTCTACGACAGCCTCGTAAGTCGAGACAAGGACAACATGGTCCCGCTATTGCTCACAATCGCTGCCAGAATGGTGGCCCAAAATTCATATGCATAAATAATAAATATATGTACCTGATAATTAACAAAGATTAAAAAAATGTGAAAATTGTTTATTTGCAACACTGCACTTGTTTTCTACATTTGTTACATGTAAAATGTCCACAACTGATTGGTCAACGGTTTACATAATAATTAATAACAGTCATAGAAAACATGCAAACAGTCATCTAACATCCAGTAACCCATAAATGGTAAGAATCTTTAACCGTGGGGAATTTTAAAAAGATAAAAGTGTTACATTTCTTCTGAGGCATTGCAGATGAACCACAAAGTTTGTCATCCAAGATGTGAAGCGTCTACGAGAAAAAGCTTAACATATGTACATATACATACTGTTGCTCGATTATAGCATGATATATGTGTTCCAGGTGCCTCATGAGGAACAATTCCCACCTGAGTACCAGGAGAAGTTTGGCCTCTTCCAGCGGATATTGGTCCTACGCTGTCTCCGTCCAGACAAGGTTATTCCGGCCATTCAGGGTTTCGTCATCGTCAAACTCGGCAAGCAGTACATCGAACCCCCGCCTTTTGATCTCACCGGGTCGTTTGGTGACAGTAACTGTACGTCCCCTCTAATCTTTGTGCTGTCACCTGGTGCAGATCCAACAGCCGCGCTGCTCAAGTTCGCTGACGATCAGGTAGGTGAACTTGGGGTCAAGGGGTCAATGTTGTGTGTAGTCCAAAGAGAAATGGGATCTTGACATCCTATCTACCAACATGTTTTAGGCCGAAACGCTAGTTACTGGTATGTTTTGGGGGCACACTGCAACCATTTAGTTTTCTTCCTCCATAGACCAATAAGCAAGTTTGGCAATTATTCACCATTTGGCACTTGAGTCACCATATTGCGAAACAGCCTGCAGTCAAAAACAGTGCTCTATGAGCTGTGATTGGAAAATAAAAGATAATTTTGAAAAATATATAATATACAAGCTGTACAACCCTGGATAAAACCGACTTTGTTTAATATCAAACATTGGCGTTATTAGACGATCCCCTAGATGCAAATAAATTATTGTAGCAGCATACACCAATGTGATGATCAACTTTGTGACTCATCTGACTTGATGTTTTTTTTAGGGATTCAGCGGGTCAAAGTTTGACTCGCTGTCACTGGGTCAAGGTCAGGGCCCGATTGCCCTGCGTATGATTGAGAAGGGAGTGAAGGAGGGAACTTGGGTGATGCTACAGAACTGCCATCTGGCGCCCTCCTGGATGGCTACGCTCGAGAAAGTTGTTGAGGTCAGTGAAGGTCATTCTTGTCGTCTGGAGATCATTTGATGCTTCAGAAATCCATTAAAGATTGATTTACAGCAATATGTTCTTCTTGATGTCTCATAATTATGCAAAAATATTATATTTTGGAAATATGTGGGAAGTGGCTTGATATAGTTAGTTTCCAGGAATTAGAACTCTCCTGTAATAAAGTTAGGTATGTAAACGCACGTAAACCAAAATTTTGTATGTGTTTAAAAGTCCACTGAATATTAATATAATTGTATATAAATATCACTCTCCTGAATCGCAGTAACTCTTATGGTGATGCCTATTAATGATAACTACCTTTTCGTTACTCACAGAACAACAAACCATGGACAACTGTTAGTGGCTCCCTCTGGAGAATGCCTTATGGTGATGCCTGTTAATGATAACTACCTTTTCGTTACTCACAGAACAACAAACCACAGACAACTGTTAGTGGCTCGCTCTGGAAAATGTCTTATGGTGACGCCTATTAATGATAACTAGCTTTCACTTACTCACGGAGCAACGAACCATGGACAACTGTTAGTGGCGCCCTCTGGAGAATGTCTCGCCATTCAGTTTGTGAAAAGTAAATAACTCCATCCTCGCACGCCAGGGGTCGCTGCTGCTGATTACGTCAGTGCCAGCCAGCAGTACCACTTGGCTGATCGCTTTGCGAAACTGAATTGAAGCTCAGCCTATGAAATCGCTCACCCGTGGCTCGTGTTACATGCAATGTTTAGGAAGTAGAAGCAATTATTCGAATACACAATACAACTCGGCTGCTTGTGCTAATGGGCGAACGGGTCATTATATATTTGGATTCCCAGAAGTCGTTTATTCGTCTTCAAATTGGGGCGGGTATTTGCACTGTTCTCATGGGTGATGCAGTCGCGACTGGCGAAGTCAATTACTAGTTTGACTCGGCTAACTTCAGCACTTCGTGCAGGGGATCTGCCAGGGCTAGTTTTGCAGGATGAATAACTCTAAATAACTACCTTTATGCTTTAAATAACTACCTTTATGTTGTTTTAATATGTCGTCAATTGATAGATCATAGGACAATAGTCGAAGGAAGCCAATGACCGTAGAAAGAGATGAGTGAATGCCAGTGAGGAGATGCACATACAACGATACAAAGTTACCATATTAATGTGTACCGTAATGACCTTATGTATACAGAGACTGTACATTTTCCGACACCCAAAGAATCGACAAAACTAATTATGTCCCAATACATTAAGTACGTAATGACAGTATGTTTTCGGTCACCCCAAATTTTTTTGTACGTTTTCAGACAGTTGAGAGTTTAATTATTTTTGCGTGTCAAAATACATCCATTGCGGTAGATAAAACAATATACAAATGTTATCTTTCTGAGTTGCAGTTGTTTTACCGTTACAACCTTGTGTGTTTGCAGGAGCTGAATCCGGAGCAGACCCACCCTGACTTCCGGTTGTGGTTGACGAGTTACCCGTCCAACATCTTCCCCATATCCATCCTCCAGAACGGAGTGAAGATGACTAACGAGCCGCCAAAGGGACTTCGCTTCAACATCATCAGATCCTACCTCAGTGATCCCATCTCCGACGCAGAGTTCTTTGGCAGCTCCGACAATCCCGTAAGTTCTTGTTGTTCTCCTCTTGTTTCCCCGTCTGTCAGAGCGAGGCTGGCCACGATTCCGATCCTCGATTTCTGCTATCTTTTTTCTTCTACCTCACTGATCTTGCACTGCTGTCTTCATCAACTGTCTCCATATTCCTCTTTCTTTTGTTATCGTTCTGCTTCTATCCTTCCAATCCTCACAGTGTTGGATCAATTCAATGTAATCATTATTAATATTCTTTATAATTTGTTTAATGTAAGATACTATTAGATTCATTTTTAACAAAAACTATTACTACTTATTAAGCCAATTAAACTAGTTCACTGCACAACTTGGTGTATTGAAAGTTAGAATACATTTTAAAATGGAAATATATTAATTAATTTTTCTAGGGGACATTCCATAAAATTTTCCCAGTCGGTATTTCTAAGATTTCCTGGTTACCATAGTTAATGACACACAAATTGATCATTACGTTACATTTACTTCTTTTCATATTATGCTGGGAATGTCAATATGGGGTGGATAGTTTTTAAGATAGAACAGTTAACAAAATATGAACCAATGTCATTAAAATAGTACAGATAAACCTAATTTCTTGACCCATGAAAGCGATGATTTTGTGTTTAATTACACAGCCCGTTCAGTCCGGTTTTAGATAATGTTTTAATAATAATGTATCTATCATAGTACTAAGACATCGGTAGTACTAATATTTATAACAATAATAACGATATTAACTGTTTACAAGGGTGTTATTTTGTTATTTTTTACTTCTCTGTACACATTCATTGTTGTGTAAGTCATACATGATAAAACATGAACAAATTAGACGACACATCTACAAGGGCCGTTGTTGTCCAAGTCCAAGGTTGACAGATATTGTGAAGGGAATGGAGATGGGAATTAGCAAGGAGGCAGGTCGAATGGAGAGAGACGACAGGGAGAGAGGTGAGAATACTGCAAGACTGAAGGAGAATAGCAGTGGCAAGAAAACTGAGGAAATGAGATTGAGAGGAGGGAAGGTGATTGGAGGGGAAGAAATTGGAAAATCGACGACAGAAAACTTGACAAGTGTGAAGGTGACAGGGAAGAAAGTGACCGTAGAGAAGGAGGGAGGGAAGATGGGACGGGAGAGGAAAGAAGAAAATGAGATGGGACGAAAGATGAATGGACGAAAGGAAGTGAGAGCAAATGTGATAGAAGAGAAGTCGATAAAAGGGATGCTGACAGGAGGAAAGGTGACAAGAGAAAAAGCGACAGGAAAGAATGGATCGGAAGAGAATGTGACAGGACAGAAGATGACAGGGGGGAAAGACAACAACCAGACAGATGCAAACCGAAGAAGGAGCTATTCTAAGGCAGTGATTGAGAGGGCAATGAGGAAAGAGAGGGTGTTTATGGGCGACTCCATTATGAGAAAGACGGACAAGACACTGAGCGAGGGGAAGGATGTCGTTGTTTGTCTACCGGGGACTAGGATTGAACATGTGATTGACAGGGTAGAGAAGGTATTGGGATATGGCAAGGGGGGGGTCTATACTGGTACATGTAGGAACAAATAATGCAGACAGGGAGGGAACAACTGCGATAGTACAGAAGTATAGACAGTTAGTGAGGAAGCTAAAGAAGACAAGAGTTGAACAGGTTATTCTGTCAGGAATTTTGCCAGTAATGGGAGAAAGGGGGGCAACTTATAGAAACTGCAAGAGGATGGCGATCAACGCACTAGTTGAGCAGATGTGTGAAGAAGAGGGGGTGGGATTCACAGATTTATGGGGATACTTTGTTGGGAGGGAAGATATGTACATGAGAGATGGCCTCCATCTTAATGGAAAGGGGGCAGCAGTTTTCTCAGAGAACCTGCTGCGATCTGTTGACAGTGGGACAGGTTGCATCTATTTAAACTAGATTCGCAGGGGGGACTCACAGAAAAGCCTGAAAATGGAGGCATAGATAAAGACAGCACAAATAAATCAGCAAATAACAGTCTGGAAAACTCTTCTGAAGCTGGATATAAATGTGTTTGTTTAAATGCAAGGAGTATAGTAAACAAAAGAAATGAACTAAACATTATGGTAGAAGATATTGACCCTCATATAATAGGTATAACCGAATCCTGGACCACCACCGATATATCAGATGCTGAATTGGGACTGACAGGATATGTAATGTTTAGAAAAGATAGAATAGGAAGAAAGGGAGGTGGAGTTATTTTATATATTAAAGAATCTATCCAGGCTTATGAAATAAAATTACAAAGAGAAGCAGATTGCAAAGAAGCTGTTTGGTGTAACATAGTTACAGGAAACTCAACGTTAACAGTTGGGTTAGTTTATCGAAGTCCAAACATAAGCATAGAAGAGAATAAAAAAATTAAAATGCTATAAGGGAAGTAAGCAAACGGGACTGTATTATTATGGGGGATTTTAACCACGGGCATTTACAATGGAAATCTCTACAGAGTATGGGGAGTGAGGACCACAAGTTTTTAGTTTTAGTTCAAGATACTTTCCTTTCTCAACATGTGCTAGAACCAACCAGGGGTGAGAATGTGTTAGACATAGTTTTGTCCTCACAGAATGAATTAGTTGACAATGTCAAGATATGTGAGCCACTGGGGAGTAGTGATCAAAACCAGATACATTTTACCATCAAAAACGAATCAGAAAGGAATAATAAAAAGCAGTATAGGAGAAATTTCCACAAAGGAAGGTATAAGGACATGAGGAAATATTTAGCAAAGATAGACTGGAATAACACACTGAAAAATAAGACAGCAACAGAATGCTGGAATAAATTAAAGAGTGAAATTAAGTGCATAGTCGATAAATTTGTACCATTAAAAAAACACGGGAAACAGTCCAAAAAGAAACACTTCGAAAGAAGCCATTGGAAAAATTAAGTATAAACAAATGATGTGGAAGTCATATAGATGTACTGGAAATGATGAAGACTACAACAGTTATAAAGAAGCACTTAACCAAGCTACAGCTGAAATTAGAAATTCAAAGAGAAGCTATGAACAACAATTAGCTAGTAATATAAAACATGACAGCAAGAGTTTTTATGCGTATGTTCGAAGCAAACAGAAAGTTCAAGATAAGGTCGGTCCTCTAGAAGATAGTGCTGGAAATATAATATCAGAGGGATTCTTAATGGCAGAAGACCTGAATGAGTACTTTAGTTCAGTGTTTACCAGAGAAGATATTAGTTCAGTGTTTACCAGAGAAGATATTAGTTCACTGCCAGTACCAGAGGCTAAGTTCAAGGGGGCAGATTCAGACTATTTAGGAAAATTTATTGTAACCCCGGAAATGGTAGGTAAGAAAATAAGGGCTATGAAGGATAATAAATCACCTGGAGTGGATGGGATTCCGCCCAAACTACTATTGGAAATTGTAGAACAAATTAGTGTACCGCTTGCAAGAGTTTTCAATTTGTCATTAGAAGAGGGAGTGGTTCCTTTAGAATGGAAAGAGGCAAACATACCGTTATTTAAAACAAGGTTGGAGAAACAAGTCAGAAAACTATAGACCAGTGAGTTTAACATCAGTGATTTGCAAATTATTAGAAAGACTAATTAAAGATCACATGGTGGATTTTCTTGTTAAACAAAACTTGATAAACCCATCTCAACATGGTTTTTTTAAAGCGAGGTCATGCTTAACAAATATGTTATGTTTTTTTTGGAAGACATCACTAAGTGGGTAGATGAGGGATCACCAGTAGATATCGTCTACTTAGATTTTCAAAAAGCTTTCGACAAAGTACCACATCAAAGATTACTGCTTAAACTAAAGACCCATGGCATAGGAAATGGTATAATAAACTGGATAGAACAATGGCTGATTGACAGAAGACAACATGTAGTAGTTGATGGGGAGGCTTCAAACTGGAAATCGGTATTGAGTGGGGTACCACAGGGATCAGTATTAGGACCTATATTATTCTTAATATATATCAACGATTTGGATGATGAAATAACAAGCAAGGTGTTAAAATTTGCGGATGATACAAAAGTGTTTAGAAGGATTAAAAGTGATGGAGATAGACAGCATTTACAAGAAGATCTTGACAGGTTGATCAAATGGTCTGAAAAGTGGCAAATGCTGTTCAATTTTGGGAAATGTAAATGCCTCCACACAGGACATGGGAACGAAGAGGTAGAATATACAATGGGGGGTACTGTACTAAGTACTACTGTAAAGGAAAAGGACTTAGGGTTAACCATTAGTGCTAATATGAAGGTTTCAGAGCAGTGCAGAATTGCAGCTTCAAAGGGAAATCAAATCCTTGGATTAATTAGGCGAAACATAACGTATAAGGAAAAAGAGCTAATAATACTGCTGTACAAAACAATAGTTAGGCCTCATTTAGAATATTGTATTCAAGCGTGGAGGCCATATCGCAGGAAAGACATAGATATGCTAGAAAGAGTGCAGAGGAGAGCAACTAAAATGATACCAAAACTGAGGGATCTTAGTTATGAAATACGCCTAAAAAATGCGGTTTAACAACACTAGAGACCAGGAGATTGAGAGGAGATCAGATAGAAGTGTTTAAAATATTGAATGGTTATGAAAATATTGATAGAAATATTGTTTTCTCAGTTAAGAAAGATAGAAGGATTAGAGGACATGAAGTTACATTAGCAAAGGAGCAGAGCAGATTAGATATAAGAAACTTTTCATTTTCACAAAGGACTGTAAATGAATGGAACAGATTATCTGCTGATTGTGTGGGTGCTAGTAGCGTGAATATGTTTAAAAATAAAATCGACACATACCTCAGACACATAGATAAAAGGGTCGGACTCTCGATAAGCCAAAGGGCTTCCTTGTCCACCTGCCACCTAGAGTTAATTCTCTGGGTGGCAATCTTGTTAAATCTTGTTAAGTCCTTGAATCACATCACTTAACTTAATAACCTATTTTATTGACCTACTTTCATGACCTACTTTGTGCCCTTGTTGCAGAAAGCCTTCAAGAAGATGCTGTACGGGCTGTGTTTCTTCCATGCCCTCATCCAAGAGCGGCGTAAGTTTGGAGCGATTGGCTGGAACATTCCCTACGAGTTCAACGAGACAGATCTCAGAATCTCCACACAACAGCTCCACATGTTCCTCAACCAGTACAAGGTAAGGTCAAGGATCAAGGGTCAGGGGTCAGCATCCTGGGGACTGTTTCACTACTTACATTTGTATGACCTCGAGGCCCTTAGCCAGAAATAATTTTTTGCCAGTCTTGAATTCATCAAAAGTGTGCCTTTTTAATACGTGAACAGCTTGTGTGGCGGCCATTCACCTCAAACACAGCCATTATTGGCCAGTTTAGTTTTTTCAGTGACAAACCAGTGTCATTGGAGCAATTTATTTAAATAATACTGATCCATTTGATTTGTTTGTTTTTTCTACCAGTTGTGTCAGTGAGAATCATTAATGTGGGCCCCTAGTCTTGGAACTATTAGTTAATCTAGTGACCAGCTGGCCCCCTCCAAATTCCACCTGTTTTATCAGTTGTAATTACCCATCTCGGCTGGTTATCTGCCAGTCTTCAAGACTGGCAGACAGGTATCTGGCTAAGCCCCTATTGACCTCATAAGCCTGGTTTTGCACATTATAATCAGTTCCGCCCCTTAACTATGACCACAACAAACAAATACGTTTCACTGATAAAAACACTTATGGAATAGCTCATCAAATACATTTTAACCCATTAGACCTCAAGTCGGCCAAACCCGCCCGAGTTCCAACTCCTCAAGTCGGCCAAACCCGCCCGAAAAGATTAGTGTCATAGTTTCATCTATTCCAGAGGCGCACTCTGGAGGATACTTTTGAAACACATTCAAAATGTCTCATTAACATATTGGCAATGAATTGTGGGTATTTCTGGTGTATGTTGCTATTCGACTTATCAAAGTTTTATGCATTTTCCAAGCTGCTCCAGTTTTTGAGAGAACAAAATGGCGTCTGTTGGTCCTAGTCGTTTGTCTGCATAAGTCGTGTGTCTGTGATGACAGTGATATCAAAGAAAGTGATTCAGACATCAATGTTCATGTAATTATATGCGACTATTCGATACTTCGGCTGGACGATCGTTGTTGTTGTCAGGGAAGCTGGTTGTTCCAGCCCATTTTGTAAACACGCTACGAGACCAGTTCCGCATTCTGTATTCCTTATTTTTCCACGAAGTCAATACGCTATTTATATTTCGATTAGGAAATTGTATGACGATGTTATAGTTGTATTATTTTGTGAATGATAAGTGTTGTAACTTGCGGGACTGTCCTGTTGTTCACTTGTTGTTTTGACCGAGGCTGCCCGGGGTGGTAGTGCTGACACATGACAGCTACATGTGCCTGTGACCAGACACTCCCATTCCACAATAATGAAGTATATATCATTCTAGCCATCAGAATTTAACAATGCAGGTATCATTGTGTAGGCATTTATCTGCTCTTTATAATAAAATAAAGTTGTAGCAGTACAATATTGATCATAAAAAAGTTACACAGCAGTCAATCATTATGTTCGGTGTAGAAATTATTGTCCGACAGGGTTTTGTTTTACCACATATTGTTTGGGCAAAATACTTATGATACAATAACATATGTTGTACCAAAATATTGTTTTAATTACATTTTAATATCATATAAATTACAGCACTGCAACATGCAACATGGTGTGCATTTAAGGTAGACTCCGTGCAGTGATGTACCCCATATTTAATTTTAGCTTTGCAAATTTGTCAAGTATGCTTCCATTGTATTCCAGTATGTGCAACGTATATTTTAGATATAATAAAAAAATTTATACCAAAATGTAAGTAATTAAATTATCTTTCAAATAAACACAACTTGTAGCAGTAAGAAATTAAGCATAAAAAAGTTATGACTCATAATATGACATGTTGTAGTGAAATACCTAAATACTGGCACGCCTACTGAGATATGGACAACTATTGTTATTCATACAAAAGCATATTTACTCCCAATGTGAAGAGCATTCTAAGTCCTTTAAAATAGTTACAACTTGCAATAATGGAAATTCAATAATAAAAGAGCTATGCCACAAAAACGGACACTCCCAAACATTTTCAGAATGTGACCTAATTCTCTGAGGAACCAGTGGCTTTACACCGAAACACTCTGAGGTCTAAAGGGTTAAAGCCAAATATATCCATCAAAAACCGTCAAATTACGTAATTGTGTATTATGTTAAGTCCAGTTTTATGCAAAGACAAATAAGTCTTCATAATGTCAGCAATGAATAAAATCCAAATGGCTGATGTTTACCAGACACGTTTTTCCAAAAGCAACACAAATGTCAAGGTTGTTCACAAAGCATTTGCTATTCAAGTTTGCATAAAGTTGTATCTCACCCAAACACACATTTGTGAAATAACCTGCATTGACTAATTCCCTTTCAGCATCTGCTGACTGGTCTTCTTCTCTTGTTTCCCTGTATGTCAGGGGTGAGGCTGGTCGCGATACTTACCCGCAGTTTCTGTTTTTCCTCCCCCTCACTGACCTTGCACTACTGTCTCCACCTGCTGCAGACTAGGTCATCTTTGCCTCCGTTTCCCTTCCAATCTTTGGGCATCTGCTTTCTTTGTCAACTCTTGATCTGCCGGTCAAACTTAGTGCATAACATTGCATGCATATGTCGCTCACTCATCTTTGTGTTCTTGCAGGAGGTGCAGTATATAGCTCTCGGCTACTTGACGGGCGAGTGTAATTATGGTGGGCGTGTGACGGACGACTGGGACAGACGCACGCTCATGACACTGCTCAAGAAGTTCTACACTCCTGAAATCATGGAAGATGATTACCGCTTCGACGAGAGTGGACTCTACTTTGCACCAGAAGATGGCGAAGTATGTCGGACAATTCTAATGTTTCTTATTGATCCATGATTGTCCAGATGAAATTATTTCATTGACATGCAAATGAATGCTTGTCTATGATCTGAATCTTATACTAAGTTGTCTTACTCAGTTTATTCCACCTTTTCTTTAACCAAACTTGACATGAAGTAAATAATACCTATGATTTATCAGCATAGGAGAGCAGTTAACACGGTTGATATCACTGGTCATTCCTGGTTAGTTTTTTGGATGTTTTTTCTGTGGCTAGAGGGATGATTATCTAATTGAAATTCATACCTTTCTGGATTGAAGGAGGATTATGTCATTGATATCCATGTTGATCAATGCTTTTTATTTTATGTTACCACTGACTGGTCCATCTGAGACTACAACATTGTGCCCCTTTCTGCCACATATTCGACAATAACTCTAACACATAACTCTAAATGGAATGACTGGGTTTTCAGTATGATTCATACATCGAGTACACAAAAACATTGCCCATCAACCAGCATCCGAATGTGTTTGGCATGCATGCCAACGCTGACATCACAAAGGACCAGGCTGAGACGAAACTTCTCTTTGACAGCATCCTGCTCACACAGGTACATCCTCAGCATCCTCATCTTAATCCTCCTCACATAGGTACATTATCAGCATCCTCATCTTAATCCTCCTCACACAGTTACATCCTCAGCATCCTCATCTTAATCCTCCTCACTCAGGTACATCCTCAGCATCCTCATCTTAATCCTCCTCACATAGGTACATTATCAGCATCCTCATCTTAATCCTCCTCACACAGTTACATCCTCAGCATCCTCATCTTAATCCTCCTCACTCAGGTACATCCTCAGCATCCTCATCTTAATCCTCCTCACACAGGTACATCCTCAGCATCCTCATCTTAATCCTCCTCACATAGGTACATTATCAGCATCCTCATCTTAATCCTCCTCACACAGTTACATCCTCAGCATCCTCATCTTAATCCTCCTCACTCAGGTACATCCTCAGCATCCTCATCTTAATCCTCCTCACATAGGTACATCATCAGCATCCTCATCTTAATCCTCCTCACACAGGTACATCCTCAGCATCCTCATCTTAATCCTCCTCACACAGGTACACCTTCAGCATCCTCATCTTAATCCTCCTCACTCAGGTACATCTTCAGCACCGTCATCTTAATACTCCTCACACAGGTACATCATCAGCATCCTCATCTTAATACTCCTCACACAGGTACATCATCAGCATCCTCATCTTAATCCTCCTCACACAGGTACACCCTCAGCATCCTCATCTTAATCCTCCTCACTCAGGTACATCCTCAGCATCCTCATCTTAATCCTCCTCACTCAGGTACATCCTCAGCATCCTCATCTTAATCCTCCTCATACAGGTACACTCTCAGCATCCTCATCTTAATCCTCCTCACTCAGGTACATCCTCAGCATCCTCATCTTAATCCTCCTCACTCAGGTACATCGTCAGCATCCTCATCTTAATCCTTACGCAGTTACAGCCTAAGCATCCTCATCTCAATCCTCACACAGTTACATTCTCAGCATCCTCATCTTAATCCTCCTTACTCAGGTACATCGTCAGCATCCTCATCTTAATCCTCCTCTTCAAGTATATCGTCAGCATCCTCATCTTAATCCTCACACAGTTATATCCTCAGCATCCTCATCTTAATCCTCACACAGTTACATCCTCAGCATCCTCATCTTAATCCTCACACAGTTACATCCTCAGCATCCTCATCTTAATCCTCACACAGTTACATCCTCAGCATCCTCATCTTAATCCTCACACAGTTACATCCTCAGCATCCTCATCTTAATCCTCATACAGTTACATCCTCAGCATCCTCATCTTAATCCTCCTCCTCTTCCTCCTGTCCATGCACTAGACAAATCAACCAGTGATCTGGTGAAACTAACAACATGAATGATGTGAATACAGAAATGATGTGTGTTTTCTTGTAAGGTTCTGATTGTCGTGATTGCTGTGAACCTACTCTGCACGTTTGACTTTTTTACAGCATTGTGTTGATAACAAATACACTGTGAATACAAATTAATTAGTTACACATGTGCATAATGTATATAGTTATAAAGTTAAGCTTTTCATATGAAATTACTTTAACATGCAGTTTCTGTAGAATTAAGCCGAGAACCATGTTTATGGTGAGAATCACCTGATATGCAGTAAAATCTTTGTTTTTTTACACTGAATTTGCGTTGTGTAATTTAGCTAACACAAAGTATTAGAGTAGATTCATTACAGTCTTGTGATTAAATATTTATTTGTGAGTTATGTAAACTTATACATTTTTCCTTGAATCTTAATGGTAATTGATGGTGATTATATTCTTTATTATTTCTTTTACTCTTTGCAAATCTTGTTTTATATCATAGCAACTTGTCAAGTGATTTCTTAAACAATGATATTTGTTAGAGCAACAGTTTATATAGTTAGTGTACAGAGATAGTTAATTTGGGAATACATGTGCATGGTAACATAACCTGACATATTGTTTGTGCGCTTCATGATGTGACCACACTCGGTCAGTTACTGTACAGGCTGTTGGTTCGCTACTAAAACGATGATAATGTTTGTTTTGCACGTGTGCGTTTGATGTGTTTGCACTACCCGAATGATGCACAACCGGATTGTTATAGAAACGCACGGTAGGTTGAGATAGCGTTTGTTTGCATTTCCTGCATATAGCGCGTTATGCAGGTTATGTGCTTGTTGAGTTGTACCCTGCGGTTGCCTTACTCTGTGCACTTCAGCGTTCACATTGACGGGGTAATACATAATTATAATATTGTTAGTCTAACATTTTATACTAATATAATATACATTAAATATAAATTCTGAGGGGTGACATTGCACTTTCTGACATAACCATGAACCTGACCATCTTTTGCCAGTAAATGTATGACCACATATAATTCACACTTATGTAGTTAAATATCAATATAATCATACATATAACATCGGATAGAGGAGAGAGTCAGTGCTGATGTCTCTCTGAATTAAAAGTGATTCATTGGGTATTACAGAGATAGTTAAATCTTAGTCTTACAGAAATAGACAGCTTCATTTTATTTGCAGTGAAGATAGTTAAATGTGTGCAAAGTTCACATATATCAAATAATCTTTGAGAAAAACAATAGAGTGCAGCATACCTCCGTATTGCACAGAGTTGAGACCCGCAGTGGTACATACTAACCTGTAGTTGCTACTGATGCTTGGCGGTTAACTCTTTACTCTCGCTATCTGTGCTTATCTGCAGCTGTTTACGTGTGCATAACTCTATGGTGTAGATGACGTGTATGTGCAGGTGTCACATGGTGATATTTGGACCCGCAAACTATTTCAGCGAAATATGGACCCACTCTATGATGTTTGGCCCCCCTTAAAATGTACTTAACGATATATTCATATACATGTACGTGATGTCTTATTACTAGTTCACAGCAGGTTTGTTTATGTATTGAGGTGTCTATGGCACATTACTTCCTATGTCAGAAGGTCACCTAAACAAAATTGGTTTAACATTCTCCACTTAAGGAGTATACAATTACACATTTCGTGTTTTATTCAGTGGCTTCATCCTTACAATGTCAGTGGAGTATACACACAGGCGGAACTAACTTGTGATGTCAGCAATATTCAACATTAACATTTGGGACGTCAAAATATCATAGCATGAAAAATGGACCCGTGTCTACAACTTATTTATTGTATTAAATTACTTATTGGAAGTTACTAAGCTACATTCAATATTAGGAATTAGGATGCTAGGTCAAAATATAAGATTTAAAAAATGGACGTGGGTCCAAATATCATCGCGAAATATGGACCCCCCCCCGTGACATTTGCACTCGCTTAAAAATAGTGATCATTATAATTATTCCATGTGTTGTGTATATAAATGTGTGTGTGTAATGAATTATGTATTAAACGTTTTAAAAGCAGACACATATTAGGGCATTCACTATTCTCATAGGTAGGGGGTCCATATGTTGTTATGATATAATGTAGGTCCAAATAAATAAAACTTTAAAAGGAGTTGCAAATGTTGGGCACAAATTAATCTCATAGGTAGGTGGGGGGGTCCATATTTTGCTATGAAATTTTGACCCGGGGTCCATATCCAAATGTTATACTTTTATAAGGGGGTAGGGGCACTCACTAATCTCATAGGTGGGGGGTCCATATTTCACTATGATATTTGGACCTGTGATATTTGGGCCCGTGGGTCCAAATATGTTAGTTTTTAAAAGGGGTACACATTTTGGCACTCACTAATCTCATATTTTGATTTGGGCCCCCGCGTCCAAATATCATAGAGAAATATGGACCACCCCACCTATGAGATTAGTGAGTGCCCAATATTTGTACCTCTTTTTAAAAAGTTTAATACATTTGGATTTGGGACCACAGGTCCAAATATCATTGTGGAATATGGACCCCCCATTTATGAGATTAGTGAGAGCCGAAATAAGATATCCTTAAATATGAAGGGTCCAAGTATCATAATAAGACTGTCCCACTGGTCCAAATTTCATGATATTTGGACCCAGGATTTATGTTAGAAAAATAACTAAAAAATTAAAACCGTCGGCTCCCAGAAAGCAGCCTACAGTGAAATCCTTGGGATGTAGATTACTGTGATAATATTTCATTATGAAATCCTTGACTTTGTACATATTACTTGACATTTGGGAGGGTGAATTCTTTTATTATAGGGTGGGTCCATATATCATGATGATATTTGGACCCCGCGGGTCAAAATTTCATATCACTGGGTCCATAATTCATATGACACTGGCACACCAGTAAATATTTCACATGTATGTATATGTTTGTATTTTCATACAGATATATAACAATGTATCATATGTATGTATGTATATGTGTGTGTACGTGCATGCATGTGTGTGTGTGTGTACATGCATGTATGTTTGTACAATGATAGAGACAGTCGAAGAAGAGAACAGTATTGGTAATGTACTATTGTGGAACTAGCTGCCTTCCTGAAGCTGACTGAAGTTGACGAGTGTGATAGCGATGGCTGTCACCCTGTTGTATGCATATTACTTGTGTAGTTCTCTGTACAGAGCTGTACACAATGTTGTATATCAACTTTCCTTTTGCCTTACTGCACTTGCAAACATGTGTGTACACAACTGCGCCTGATACTCTCTGTGTACAGTCTGTACGCCGTTCTGTATGCCTACCTGTACATGTTGCTTTTCTGTTTTCTCTCTTCCCCATGCTTTCACTTTCTCTTTGGCATTTCGCATTTCGAATTCTAACAGAATGAGTCTGAAGAGGTAATGTGTTGTTCTGCAGCATTAGTGTGTCACAAATGTAATCATCATTACGCTGAACTAGTCACAGCCTCGCACTTTGGAATCATGTTACCTATATGCACTCTTGAACCAAGTCTAACAACCTATCTTCCACAGTTATCTAAATTATGTTATAATTGATCTTTGCAATGAAAAACATACTATTGTGTAAAAATGGTTTTGCTCCTTGTTCTACGATTCTATGAGGTCAAAGTTAGTTTCAATGTTTTGCAATTACAAATTGTATTAATTCATTCCAAGAAAAAGTTAAGATTTTTAGGAAGTTTCGAAAAATATCTTAATTAACGTTGAACATCTACTATCTGCATTTAATTTGTTTGGTGTTTTAATACTTTGACACACATTGCGGACAGCTGTGTGGTGTTGTCATGTCACTGTGTTATAAAATAGTGTTGCATGCAAATCTTGCTGAAGAAGCCCTATAAAGTGTTGTTACGTATCGAAACACGGATGTTTAATGTAGCCAAGTTTAGAATATGAGAAAATAATTTAGAACTATTCATTTTTATACAGTTTTAAATGTAGCATAGAACATCTATTAATGAAATAATAATAATGTTTATTTGGAGACAAATATCCATATGTACAGTGTATACATAAAATACAAATAAAATATACAAAGATATAGACATGTCGCGGATAGTTGGTTAATAATAAAATGTTGTGCGTTCAAGTATTCAATTCTGTAGTCCAGTATTGTATGTATATACATGTATATATTTATATATACGTTTTATAAATCATATTTGAGTATGTATAATACACAAAAGGTAATATTCATTGAATGTTAGTAATGAGTATTGACAAATGGTTCCTACCCAGCTGGTTTACACGTGCGTAATTTCCCCATATCTACATGTGTGTAACAACATTGTAACATTGAACCGACTCAGTTTGACACGACACACATGTTGCGCTATGACAGGCGAAAGCATCTACGGCGGGGGCGAAGTCGAGTGACGAGGTCGTAGATGAGGTGGCCGCAGACATCATCGAGAAGCTGCCGAAAGACTTTGACACGGAGTCGGCGCTGCGCAAGTATCCGACCTCATACACACAGAGCATGAACACTGTGCTCGTGCAGGAGATGGTACGATTCAACAAACTCCTCATCACCATTCGCACCAGTCTCGTCAACGTGCGCAAAGCCATCAAGGTCAGTCACTAGGTCAAGGTCATTGTATATAGGTCAAGGTCAGCGGGTCAACTGGATCAAGACAGTCGGAATTGGAAAATGTTTTATTTGTCTCGTGAATGAAAATAATGTAGCAATACAAAAGTATGATCAGTGATTAACAAAAAGTACATTAAAGGGAATAAAAACATCTATTGCTTGAATTTATGTTATATTACATCCTGCTATCAATTTCCACGCCCACCAAGGAAAAAAAATCAAAAAAATTCAATGAATTAGAAATTCCACATTTTATGCTGTACATCCGGACATTTTTGAATATGCATATTTTTGGCACGCTTTTCGGGATGCCGAGATGTGACGTCACTTATGACTCAAACTCGCATCAGGCCGACCCTTTCCATGCATTCAGACCATGTTTACAAGTATAGCTTTTGGGTCGAAACGAGCATCAGAATGAGTTATTGTGCAATTTTCCGACGTAATACAAACACTAGTCATCATAGAGGAACAAGCAGTTATCTTACGGTTCCACATGAATCGAATTTTATTCAAAACAATGAATGCGAATGGGCCTACAAGTCGACTAGGTTTCGCTGAGCTTGGGCTCGTTTTCCGAGTAATTATATCGATTGCAACCAACGGGAGATGATCTACACCAATAAACATACATAGCAAACATATATTGTATCCAGCTACATAAAGTAACGTGTATAATCTCATAATATCACTAGAATATCGATATATGAAGGAGTTGTACAATTTACCATAACAACTTAAATCAGTTAAAAAGTTTCCGTTGGTCCCGCTAGCTCAGTGGGTAGCAGCGTTGGTTGCTTGTCGTTTATTTTACAATCGGGCGACGCCGGTTCAATCCTGACAGCATGCAAACTATTGATTTTCTGTACACTTTTTTTTTTAATGTTTTCACAAAGTAATATAAACCAAATCATTTAGTATACTATGATGCACTGTTTGTAAATAATTTTTATTTTGTAGTCATTATTTATTCGCCACAAAAATGAAAATATGGTCATTATATAACGATGTTTCTAAATTTTATTTATCCAAACAAATATAATGTAATGGATATCTAATTTATTAATTGTAAATATATTGTACAGTAATATATTGTAATTATATGTGTGAAAACAGATTGTGATCTGTCTGGATAAATACAATTTAGAAACATCGTTGTATATAATGACCATATTTTCATTTTTGTGGCAAATAAATAATTACTACAAAAATATAAATAAATATTTACAAACAGTGCATCATAATACACTAAATGATTTGGTTTATATTACTTTGTGAAAACATAAACAAAAAAAGTGTAAAGAAAATCAATAGTTTGCATGCTGTCAGGATTGAACCGGCGTCGCCCGATTGTAAAACAGACGCCAAGGAACCAACGCGTTTACCAACTGAGCTATCAAGGCCGACAGAAATTCCCTGACTGATTTCAGTTGTTATGATAAATTGTACAACTCCTCCTTCATACATTGATATTCTAGTGATATTATGAGATTTTACACGTAACTTTCTGTAGCTGGATACGATATATGTTTGCTATGTATGTATATTGGTGTACATTATCTCCCGTTGGTTGCATTCGATATAATTATTCTGAAAATGAGCCCAGGGGCAGGGCCAAGCTCTGCGAAACCTAGTCGACTTGTAGGCTCATTCGCATTCATTGTTTTGAATAAAATTGAATTCATGTGGAACCGTAAGATAACTGCTTGTTCCTCTATGATGACTAGTGTTTGTATTACGTCGGAAAATTGCACAAAAACTCATTCTGATGCTCGTTTCGACCCAAAAGCTATACTTGTAAACATGGTGTGACGTTAAGATACCACGTGATCGCCTAGCTCATTAAATTGTTATTTTCCACGGGAATTGCTACACAGACGGGTTTAAAATCAAATTTATGCTACAAATGAATTTTTCTGTATTTTTTAAATATTCTCGAATGTTACATGCAATATTAAACTTTCTGTACACATGGAAAACGGATTTTAGCTAATGCCTTGTTTTTATTTCCTTTAAAAAACTCGTTTTGTATGTGCTGCGTAAGATTATCGTAATTGTAAGATATATGAAATATTAAAGTGTGATCACAGTAAGTATCTGTAGACAGATTATTATAAGCATAACATTTACCGAGATACACACTATGACCAAGTTCATGCATGGCAACCATTGTTTCTTTTAAAGTAGGAGCCTGTTTATGGAAAAGCAGGAGACATCCTCCTCCACTCAATTCATCAATTTTACCAGTTATTTTTGCTGTAGACATTCACAGTCCATGAGTATAAACCTGAAATGATGCGACCATAAAGCTATTATGGTCCAAGAATAGCTGTGTGTGCCACGTATAGATGTATTCTACACTGAACATTTGAGCATGTTTTCAAAAATTACAAATACACAAAATTTCATCAAACAAGCAGGAATGGAATGGAATGGAATTGAGCAATAAAGCCACATTTCCTGTGCGCGAGACACATCTTTTTACAATTTTGTTAACATTCTGTGATCGTAATTAATTATTCATACAATTATTTTAATTAATTTATTATTATAATTAATATATTGTTATTATCTTAATAGCTTGTATACTTGTGTTTATTTAGTTATTTTAAGACAGTATAGTTGATTTTATTTAGTTACAATGACTGCATATTTTAGCACATTAATTAGTATTTTAAAAATATGTATGGTTTTATGTTATTAATTTATTTGTAATGACCATTGTAAAACACCCCAGAACAACAATTTGGATGGGAATGAATATATTATTATTATCCCACCAATATTCTGCTTTCTCAAAATGCAGTGTAAAAAATAGTATATTTCTATATTCTTTGTGATTGTCTCTTATCTGTGTTGACTCCGCCTCCATTGCAGGGCCTCGTTGTGATGTCAGCTGACCTTGAGGAGGTCACGATGAGCATCCTCAAGGGCAAGATCTCTGATATGTGGATGAAGAAGTCGTACCCGTCTCTGAAACCCCTCGGAAGTTACATCAGCGACTTCCTCGCCAGACTCAAGTTACTCCAGGTGACGCCTCTATCTGTCCTGTTGCATCGATTTAACAAGATTTAACAAGATTGCCATCCAAAAAATTACTCTGGATGGCAGGTGGACAAGGAAGCCTTTTGGCTTATCGAGAGTCCAATACTTTTTATCTACATGTATCCTGCCTTTTTAAGGTGTGTGTCGATTTTATTTTTAAACATATTCACGCTACTAGCACCAACACAATCAGGAGATAATCTGTTCCATTCATTTACAGTCCTCTGTGAGAATGAGAACTTTCTTATATCTAATCTACACTGCTCCTTCACTAATGTAGCTTCATGTCCTCTGGTCCTTCTATTTTTCTTAACTGAGAAAAAAATGTTTCTATCAATATTTTCATAACCATTCAATATTTTAAACACTTCTATGTGATCTCCTCTCAATCTCCTGGTCTCTAATGTTGTTAAACCACATTCTTTTAGGCGTATTTCGTAACTAAGATCCCTCAGATTTGGTATCATTTTAGTCGCTCTCCTCTGTACTCTTTCTAGCATATCTATGTCCTTCTTGCGATATGGCCTCCATGCTTGTATACAATATTCTAAATGAGGCCTCACTATTGTTTTGTACAGCGGTACTATTAATTCTTTTTTCTTATACGCTATATTTCGCCTAATTAATCCAAGGATTTGATTTCCCTTTGACGCTGCAATTCCGCACTGCTCTGAAACCTTCATATCAGCACTAATGGTTAACCCCAAGTCCTTTTCTTTTACAGTAGTACTTAGAACAGTACCCCCCATTTTATATTTTACCTCTTCATTCCCATGACCTGTGTGGAGGCATTTACATTTCCCAAAATTGAACAGCATTTGCCACTTTTCAGACCATTTGATCAACCTATCAAGATCATCTTGTAAATGCTGTCTGTCTCCGTCACTTTTAATCCTTCTAAACACTTTTGTATCATCCGCAAATTTTAACACCTTGCTTGTTATATCATCGTCCAAATCGTTGATATATATTAAGAATAATATAGGTCCTAGTACTGATCCCTGTGGTACCCCACTCAATACCGATTTCCAGTTTGAAGCCTCCCCATCAACTACTACACGTTGTCTTCTGTCATTCAGCCATTTTTCTATCCAGTTTATTATACCATTTCCTATGCCATGGGCCTTTAGCTTAAGGAATAATCTTTGATGTGGTACTTTGTCGAAAGCTTTTTGAAAATCTAAATAGATGATATCTACTGGTGATCCCTCATCTACCCACCTAGTGATGTCTTCCAAAAAACATAACATATTTGTTAAGCATGACCTCGCTTTTTAAAACCCATGTTGAGATGGGTTTATCAAGTTATGTTTAACAAGAAAATCCACCATGTGATCTTTAATTAGTCTTTCTAATAATTTGCAAATCACTGATGTTAAACTCACTGGTCTATAGTTCTCTGACTTGTTTCTCGAACCTTTTTTAAATAACGGTATAATGTTTGCCTCTTTCCATTCTAAAGGAACCACTCCCTCTTCTAATGACAAATTGAAAACTGTTGCAAGCGGTACGCTAATTTGTTCTACAATTTCCAATAGTAGTTTAGGCGGAATCCCATCCACTCCAGGTGATTTATTATCCTTCATAGCCCTTATTTTCTTAGCTACCATTTCCGGGGTTACAATTAATTGTCCTAAATAGTCTGAATCTGCCCCTTGAACTTAGCCTCTGGTACTGGCAGTGAACTAATATCTTCCCTGGTAAACACTGAACTAAAGTACTCATTCAGGTCTTCTGCCATTAAGAATCCCTCTGATATTATATTTCCAGCACTATCTTCTAGAGGACCGACCTTATCTTGAACTTTCTGTTTGCTTCGAACATACGCATAAAAACTCTTGCTGTCATGTTTTATATTACTAGCTAATTGTTGTTCATAGCTTCTCTTTGAATTCCTAATTTCAGCTGTAGCTTGGTTAAGTGCTTCTTTATAACTGTTGTAGTCTTCATCATTTCCAGTACATCTATATGACTTCCACATCATTTGTTTATACTTAATTTTTCTAATGGTTTCTTTCGATAAGTGTTTCTTTTTGGACCGTTTCCCTTGTTTTTGAAGGGTACAAATTTATCAACTATGCACTTAATTTCACTCTTTAATATATTCCAGCATTCTGTTGCTGTCTTATTTTTCAGTGTGTTATTCCAGTCTATCTTTGCTAAATATTTCCTCATGTCCTTATACCTTCCTTTGTGGAAATTTCTCCTATACTGCTTTTTACTATTCCTTTCTGATTTTACTTTGATGGAAAAATGTATCTGGTTGTGATCACTACTCCCCAGTGGCTCACATATCTTGACATTGTCAACTAATTCTTTCTGTGAGGACAAAACTAAGTCTAACACATTCTCTCTCCTGGTTGGTTCTAGCACATGTTGAGAAAGGAAACTATCTTGTACTAAAACTAAAAACTTGTGGTCCTCACTCCCCATACTCTGTAGAGATTTCCATTGTATATGCCCATGGTTAAAGTCCCCATAATAATACAGTTCCGTTTGCTTACTTCCCTTATAGCGTTTTGTATTTTTTCATTCTCTTCTATGCTTATGTTTGGACTTAGATAAACTAACCCAACTGTTAACGTTGAGTTTCCTGTAACTATGTTACACCAAACAGCTTCTTCGCAATCTGCTTCTCTTTCTAATTTTATTTCATAAGCCTGGATAGATTCTTTAATATATAAAATAACTCCACCTCCCTTTCTTCCTATTCTATCTTTCCTAAACATTACATATCCTGTTAGTCCCAATTCGGCATCTGATATATCAGTGGTGGCCCACGATTCAGTTATACCTATTATGTGAGGGTCAATATCTTCTACCATAATGTTTAGTTCACTTCTTTTGTTTATTATGCTCCTTGCATTTAAACAAATGCATTTATATCCTGATTCAGAACAGTTTTCCAGGCTGTTCTTTGCCGATTTATTTCTGCTGTCTTTATCTATGCCTCCAGTTTCAGGCTTCTCTGTGAATCCCCCCTGCGAATCTAGTTTAAATAGATGCAGCCTGTCCCACTGTCAGCAGATTGCAGCAAGTTCTCTGAGAAAACAGCTGCCCCCTTTCCACTTAGATGTAGGCCATCTCTCATGTACATATCTTCCCTCCCAACAAAGTATCCCCATAAATCTACGAATCCCACCCCCTCTTCTTTACACATCTGCTCAACTGGTGCGTTGATCGCCATCCTCTTGCAGTTTCTATATGTCGGCCCCCTTCCTCCCATTACTGGCAAAATTCCTGAGAGGATAATCTGTTCTACTCTTGTCTTCTTTAACTTCTTCACTAACTGTCTGTACTTCTGAACTATCCCAGTTGTTCCCTCCCTCTCTGCGTTATTTGTCCCTACATGTACTAGTATAGACACTCCCTTGCCATGCCCCAGTACCTTCTCTACCCTTTCAGTTACATGTTCTATCCTAGCCCCCGGTAGACAAACAACGACGTCCTCCCCCTCGCTTAGAGTCTTATCTGTCTTTCTCATAATCGAATCGCCCATAAACGCCCTCTCTTTCCTCATTGCCCCCTCAATCACTGCCTCAGTGTAGCTCTTTCTACGGTTTGCATCTGTCTGGTTGTAATCTTGTTCCCCTGTCTTCTGCTCTCCCGTCACAATCTCGTCCGTTCCATTCTTTCCTGACGCTGTTTCTCTTGTCACCTTTCTTCCTGTCATCGTCCCTGTCACATTTCCTGCCGTCGATCCTCCACTTTCTTCCCCTCCGATCACCTTCCCTCCTCTCAGTCTCCTTTCCTCGGTCTTGTTGCCACTACTCTGCTCCTTCAGTTTCACAGTATTCCCAACTTTATCCCTGTCGTCTCTCTCCATTCCATCTGTCTCCTTGCTGATTCTCATCTCCATCCCCTTCACAATATCTACCAACCTAGCTACCTCTTTCTCCAGACATTTCACCTTCCAACACCCCACGCACTGAAAGGTGAATCCCTCTTCCTTGGTTTCTGTCCATGACTTCGTACAGCCGGATAAGGCAAAATCTACCCAACTGTGGCAGTCGTCGCACACCAAGTGTCTCTTTGCCTTGACTTGCCGCTTGCAAGGCGCCATATCAGAATTTATTTAATAATAATAATCTAATTAGCTATTTAAAATAGTTTTGTCAACTGTGTTTACACTATTCACTGTCTATGTAGTCTTTAAGAAGACTGTTTTCTGTGCACAAATGTTACACTTTACGTAAGATTGCGTACGCTAGACTGCCTTATTTATTTAGGTTATACAGCGCCCTAGCGAATAAGAGAGACACTAGCTACATAAACTTAGTTCGCCCGATTATCGCAAATGCTTAATTTAACAACAAAGCTACCTTATCAAAATGTCTAGCAGGTACTGACTTACACAGATATTATCTTATGTAGGTAGTTTATGGTTGTTTCTTTATCACCTATATATTCTACCACATAACGAGGTTTGTTAAATCTTGTTTACAAACTTATCGTAGCCGTAAGCTAACGTACCCTATTATCATTCACTAGACTAAAGTGTCCTAAAATACTTTATCTAACTAACTTTAAGCACAACTGCTACTCAATATATGTTTACTGCTACTTTATGAATGATATTAAGGCAATAATAATACTTATCAATCAGTAATTCCACTTGCTTATGAACTTTGATACACCACCAATTTCAACGATCTATCTCCGCCAAATATAGCCTCGATCCTCAAAGGAGCGGGGGACTCTCAAAAGAAAGAATGTAGAAATGGAATTACCCTGCATAGGGGTAGAGAATTAAAAGCTGAATTTGAACCATAAAAATTGTCATTCTTATTTTAGCATGTCGTGATTTTAAAAAGAACATATGAAATCTTTGTAATAAAGTTTTGTAGACATTGTACTAGGCATTTGATATTCTAGTGAATGTGCACTGGTTTCACACAAGTACACATTATCGTGGCATCACAATTTAATCAAATATTATCATTGTTCTTATTGACTAAGCACATTGAGCCGTGTTGTAACAGGGTAATTTTGATTGACTTTTAACAAGACAAGATTTAACAAGATTGCCGTCCAGAGCTACAAGCACCTGACGGCATGCGGACAAGAAAGCCTTTGACTTATCGAGAGTCC
Source organism: Paraescarpia echinospica (assembly GCA_020002185.1). NCBI lineage: Eukaryota > Metazoa > Annelida > Polychaeta > Sabellida > Siboglinidae > Paraescarpia > Paraescarpia echinospica. The sequence goes on along the minus strand of CM034536.1, from coordinate 21,464,435 downwards.
AACAGTTTTCTAACTACATATAGCCCACTCCCTAGATAGCTGTCAATTTTATTTTTGAACATATTCGCACTGCTAGCATTAACACATCAGATTATTTGTTCCAGTCATTTATTGTCCTCTGAGAGAATGAGTATTTTCTCACATCTAACCTACACTGCTCTTTGACTAATGCCGCATTGTGCCCTCTGGTTCTACTGCCTTCTTTAAGTTTGAAGAAAATATCAATATCCTCATAACCATTCAATATCTTAAAAACTTCTATTTGGTCTCCTCTTAGTCTCCTAGTCTCTAATGTTGTCAACCCGCATTCTAGTAGGCGACTTTCATAACTAAGATCTTTCAGTTCAGGAATCAACTTAGTTGCTCTTCGTTGCACTCTTTCTAACTTATCTATGTCCTTATGATATCGCCTCCATGCTTGTATGCAATATTCGAAATGAGGTGTAACTATTGCCTTGTACAGTGGTACAATCGGCTGTTTGTCCTTGTGTGTGATATTTCTGCTAATTAACCCTAATATTTGGTTACCCTTTGAAGCAGCCATTCCACATTACTCTGACACTTTCATTATAGATATATATTTACAAGGTGTAACCACACGTCAACAGACTACATGCATATTTTGTTTACAACTTTGTTACTGTGTCATAATAATAATAATGTAATTTCGTAACATTTACACTAAGACCTTTGTAAACGTTATCTAGACAACTATGAGGTTCATATTAAAGTTAAGGACAAAGACCATTTTAGCAGGACTAATTTTCTAGTTTTAGGTTACGTAAATTATTTGGAACTGTGCAAGGATGACCTTAGTTGTGAGGTGGCTGTATTACTGAGGGGATCATGAAGAGAGGTTCCACTGATTGATGTTGTGGATGTACATCTTGTTCTCCGTGTGTCCAGGACTGGTACGACAATGGACCGCCGGCAGTCTTCTGGATCTCTGGCTTCTACTTCACACAAGCCTTCTTGACCGGTGCCCAGCAGAACTTTGCGCGCAAGTACACCATTCCCATTGACCTCCTCGCCTTCAACTACGAGGTGCTGGACGACAAGGAGTACAAGGAACCACCGGATGATGGTCAGTCTCACCACAGTGGTCATTGGAGTCGCACCTGTAATGTGTCACCAGGGAAAGTTGTGATAAGAATGTGTGTGAAATAGGAATACGTAGAGCAGGGTGTGGGTGTGTCAAGTTGTGTGTGTGTACGTGTGTGTCATGTTTGTATGCATGCATGCGTGGGTGTGTGTGCATGTTTATGTGTGTGTCTGTGTGTTCGTATGTGTTTGTGTGTGTTCACAGTATACCTACATACATATTGGATGGTAGTGCTGGCTGGCAGTGTGGGGTGACAGCATCAGTTGATTATGTCACATCGTACTGTTTACAGAATTATCAACCGCTCTTTGACGCATCACTTGTCTTGCAGGTGTCTTCGTCAACGGTCTATACACAGACGGAGCTCGGTGGGATCGCAAGATCAAGAAACTCAACGAGTCCTTGCCTAAAGTGCTGTACGACACCATGCCACCGGTAAGACATGTAACAAATACGTCTGAATGTTACGCAAATAGAATGCTTTAAAATGACACATAACATGCAATTATCCTGTTGATCTTTCTTTTTCTTAATGCTAGGCAGCCGTCATCCATTGAACAAAGTCTGCTCAGAGATTATGCTGCACTTTGGGGGATTGCAGTGCTTAATCAAATGATACATGGTGAACTTGTAATGGGGATTTTAAAAATAAATAAATAGATAGATAAAAATTATAAATAAATATAACATTTAAGATTTTTAAAATATATCAATTAATTAAAAAAAATTAAAAAACAAATATGTTTAAAGAGGAGAAGTGAGAAAAAGTGGACAATGTGTTAACTACTTGGAGTATCTGCCAATTTATGAGTCGTTAAAGTGATATGAAAGATCGGCTGGTTGCAGCCAGTTGTCCAACTCGAAAAAGTTCACACTGAATACATTTGGGTCAGACGATCTCTCAAGTTCTCAAGTCCCAAAAAGTGTTATGTAATTAGCATTGGTTCAACTCCCCCCCCCCCCCCCCCATGGCCATTAGCATCACTTTGTATTAACATGTTTCACTCTCTAAGTGGTACCACTATAGAATTTATTTTCTCCATGATACATGATGACAACCAAATGACCCACCCTCCTATATAATGATTCACATATTTTGGGACTGTGATCTTACGTAATCTTGAAGGGTTAAACCTTTAGACCGTAAGTCATTTTATGTGATCTTGAAGGGTTAACCCTTTAGACCATAAGTCATTTTATGTGATCTTGAAGGGATAACCCTTTAGACCGTAAGTCATTTTATGTGATCTTGAAGGGATAACCCTTTAGACCGTAAGTCATTTTATGTGATCTTGGGATAACCCAACTGAGCCGTAAAGAAGTCATTTTATGTGATCTTGAAGGGATAACCCACTTTAGACCGTAAGTCATTTTATGTGATCTTGAAGGGTTAACCCTTTAGACCGTAAGTCATTTTATGTGATCTTGAAGGGTTAACCCTTTAGACCTTAAGGCATTTTTTAAAATGCGCTCTGAATCCTTGCAGCACGTGCACAGAATCACAGAGTTACAGGTGCATCTAGTTTTTTGTATTTAATTTGTTTGTACTTTGTTTCCTAATATTGCAAGTTGTATTTATCGTAAAGATAATTGAATTCCAAATAGGGTGTAAATGTATTAATTTTTTAAGCAAATGTGTAAAACTGGATGCCACATGTTTGGAGTGTCATTAGCATAGAATGCAATACAAATCTACAAACTCTTGTCAGTTGATGATGTTTTCAAACAGCTCATTCAAACTTCAATACAGAGCCATATCAAAATTGCTTTCTAACACAGCAGATACACTAAAGAATCCATTGACACAGTAATCCAGGCGATGGCGTAAAGTTACACAAGTATCAATTGATAGGCGTAAGTTGTATAAGTATTCAGACGATGATGCCAAGTTACATAAGTATCCAGACGATGACGCCAAGTTACACAAGTATCCAGACGCCGACCCCAAGTTACACAAGTATCCAGACGATGACGCCAAGTTACACAAGTATCCAGACGATGACGCCAAGTTACACAAGTATCCAGACGATGACGCCAAGTTACACAAGTATCCAGACGATGACACCAAGTTACACAAGTATCCAGACGATGATGCCAAGTTACACAAGTATCCAGACGATGATGCCAAGTTACATAAGTATCCAGACGATGATGCCAAGTTACATAAGTATCCAGACGATGACGCCAAGTTACACAAGTATCCAGACGATGACGCCAAGTTACACAAGTATCCAGACGATGACGCCAAGTTACACAAGTATCCAGACGATGACGCCAAGTTACACACGTATCCAGACGATGACGCCACCTCCACGTGTTATCAAAGTTAGAAAATTAGAAAAAGTTTCTGGCCGTTTGCGGCCGCTTAAGGAAACAGTCGTCCAGCCGCTTTTGACCGTTTGAGGTCGAAAGGGTTAACAGTCACAGGTGTTTAATAATAAAACTTTGTTTTAGCACCCATCAGATCCCGGGCAACTGCCCCATCCACGAGTTTGTACAAATATATAAATTCACACGATAAAATGTATATGTAGACATTACAGATAATACTAACAGGGGGCCTGGTGATAACAATAAAATGTACACTGCATAAGATGTTAAAAACTACGAAACGTTCAAGTGTGTAAGTCATTTCAAGAAAAAGTGTACTGATGAAATTGCCTTCGTATATATAACAAATAAGTATTAATTAATTAGGAAATAAAACGTTTAGGTGGAAAGAAATGTATTTAGTAGCTTCTAGAATTGCAGGTGGTTGCAGTTTTCATATACTGTATTTGTTCTAGAATACGGTAGACTTTAACAAATATTTGAAACACGAAAATATGTTAAAATGTTGCGTTCCAATAAGCGTACAGAGGTGTGCACCCGTTTTCTTTGGTTCTTGGGGATCCTGGGTACAACTGTCTTAGCAGATGTGACCAGCAAGTGGTCTGTGCAGCCACACATGAGCATGAGGGTACCAGAACACTGAAAAGTCTGATAATTTGCATGGACCTATCGATATTTTTTCATCACTGACGTTTGAATCTAGTGTGACATTGTTAGAAATTAATTTACAACGATGGATTCACCAGTCAAGGATGGCCTTGCTAGATCGTTGTCACGGTGTTAGACGCTGCTAGGTGTATACTAATTAGGGCATGTACGCTTAATAGAACGAATATGGTATGTTTATTGCGGCTCACGTTCCCACAGATCTGGGTGAAGCCGTGCAAGAGAATCGACCTGCCCAAGACGTCCAGCTACCTGGCCCCAGTCTACAAGACCAGCGAGAGACGAGGTGTACTGTCCACCACTGGTCACTCGACCAACTTCGTCATTGGCATGAACCTTCCGAGCGAACACCCTGAAGCTCACTGGGTCGCCCGCGGGGTGGCGCTATTGTGCCAGCTCGACAACTAGGATGATCGTCAGCGTTTGTGTGATCGCGTGGCTTCTCTCGCAGCCGATTCGCTCCAGTCGATCACGTGACTATACGACGTCAACCGATAAAGTTGTTCGGCAAATAAATATCTATAAATAGTGGATATGTATAATTGATCTGATTTAGAGGTATGGTCGCCCTTTGTGGAAACGTACTGTAGTTTCACAGGCGAAACAAGACTGTGATAGAAACTCCCCCAGTGCCTCGAAAACATCATTGCCTTATCAGCACTTTCACTAGTTAACTGACAGTTCACAACTTCACAGAAAGTCAAGAAAGATGAAATGTGATCGCAGTGGAAAAATATAAAAACATCGCAAATACATTGTTGAATTTTACAGTGAGAATGTTGTGTTAGTGCCAACGGGTGTCGAAATAACTAATAATATTTGCGCATATCTTTGGCAATGGGATCGTTTAAGTGTCCTTTACTATATGAGTGCTGTATGTTGATCCTTGCTACAACAGTAACAGTTATATCCCACTACTGTACATTCATTTTTCACGTCACACACACGCAAGAAGGTTTCCGATATAAAAACAGTAAAACATATTTTGTAGGCTAGATAATATATATTTTGTGGAATTTACATTTATATGTGTACCACGAGCCGTCAGATCATATATATCGGATGGTGACTTAGAACTCACAAAAGCACCTACACACAAGCAGTATAACTTACATAAACTATATATTAGAGTGTAATTTGTTTGCTATATATGGGGATCTTAAAATGTTGCGTTTTATGGTACATCTGTGATTTCAGCTTGAGGGGTGTAATGACAGATATTCCCTACACTGGATTCTGGCTTGTGCTGTTATGTCAGTAATGGGGAGGAGAATGTACGTTTTTGGGAAATCAGTTTTATTAATGATTACGCATGTGTGTGGTTTTAACCCTTTTAGTCGAGTTTTATCCTGTAAATTTGAATATGTATGAGAACCTGGTTCTAAGCTTGACCATGCACACACGCTCACATATGTGAAATCATGTATGTGGTGCCTTAGGTTTGTATAATATAAATAAATCATATACGTAATATATGTGTATATACATATATATATTATGTATATATGTGTGTGCGTATGTGTATAAATTTATATTGACAAGAAGTTGATCGAAAGTTGATCGAAACAATGGAGATTGTTGACATTTGAATCAAACCAAGATGGCATTTTCCTAAGATAGCTTTCTCCTGGATCAGACCAGTCTGTGATATCAACAAGAACCTGACTAGTATTATAATATGCTTATTTATTTGCGTCTGGCATTGGAACTGGTCGGGTTTGAAAAAGTGTACACTCCGGTGCTGCAGCCAAGACAAGAACATGGCTTTGGCCCAAATGGAATGGTCTCAACAAAACAGGACCAAACTGGATTAGTGGTCTAGTTTAGTTTGTGTTGTAAATGCAGCCGGAGCAAATCGAAATAAAGTCAACGTGTCAGTTTCTGCACAACTGGAATTTGTTTTGTCTTTGCTAAGCAAATTTGTCCTTGTTCTTTCTAGTTCCCATGTGAAATTCATAGGTGAATCTAGGAATTTGCTAGTGGGGGGCACATTTAAGGAATTTAGAAAGTAACTAATCATGCCCATAGTGTGGTTGATTATTGGGGGGCTGCTTTTTTCTTTTACACCTCCAACTGCACCCCCTTGGGGCTCACCAACAACACCCCATTGAAGTTCACCAATAACAGCCCTTGAGCTCACCAACAACACCCCCTTGAGGCTCACCAACAACACCCCCTTGGGCTCACCAACAACACCTCCTTGTGACTCACCAACAACACCCTCTTGAAGCTCATCAACAACTGCCCTTGATGCTCACCAACAACACCCCTTTGAAGCTCACCAACAACACCCCGTTGAAGCTCACCAACAACATCCCCATTGAAGCTCACCAACAACACCCCCTTTAAGCTCACCTACAACACCCCCGTGAAGCTCACCAACAACAGCCCCCTTGAAGCTCACCAACAACACCCCCTTGAAGCTCACCTACAACACCCCCTTGAAGCTCACCAACAACACCCCCATTGAAGCTCAACAACAACACCCCATTGAAGCTCACCAGCACTTGCCAGGCTCACCAACAACGCGCCCCGCGGGCTCACCAGCAATGCCCCATTAGGCTCACCAGCAAACACCCCATTGAAGCTCACCAACAACACCCCATTGAAGCTCACCAACAACACCCCCTTGAAGCTCACCAACAACACCCCATTGAAGCTCACCAACAACAGCCCTTGCGGCTCACCAACAACACCCCATTGAAGCTCACCAACAACACCTTGAAGCTCACCAACAACACCCCCATTGAAGCTCACCAACAACACCCCCTTGAAGCTCACCAACAACACTCCCTTGAAGCTCACCTACAACACCCCCTTGAAGCTCACCAACAACACTCCATTGAAGCTCACCAACAACACCCCCTTGAAGCTCACCAACAACACCCCCTTGAAGCTCACCTACAACACCCCCGTGAAGCTCACCAACAACAGCCCCCTTGAAGCTCACCAACAACACCCCCTTGAAGCTCACCAACAACACCCCATTGAGGCTCACCAACAACACCCCCTTGAAGCTCACCAACAACACCTCCATTGAAGCTCACCAACAACACCCCCTTGAGGCTCACCAACAACACCTCCATTGAAACTCACCAATAACACCCCATTGAAGCTCACCAACAACATCCATCTTAATGCCGTCTTCAATTCTTAATCTTCCCATTTTACTGCCGGCTGAGCATTTCTCCGCCTCTATTCTCCGCAGTCGGCCTAACTCCATCCACACAAAGTGACCTAGCTAGGATTGAAGTTTCTCCCCTTGATCGTATCCATTTCTCACACATGGAAAGAAAGACTAAGGCAATCTTAACTTAACTAGTCACCCCCTGCATCCAGCCTTTGTAACAGCATCAAACAACATCGACTGGTAAAAGGCATATATCTGTAAAAGCGAGAACAACGAGACACTCCAACTCGTTTCTTCCTTACACAATGAGACTGTTAAAAAAAATGGGATGATTCTGTCAATTTTACTCATGTCACTGATAACATTTCCGTTTACTCATGTCTGCTTGCTATATTCATACCTGTGCAGTGTATATACATATTTGTTCATCTTGGATTTATATTTCTTAAAATGATTTATTTTTCTTGGAAACTTTGGTGTTGTACACACTCCTTTGATCTAATATTTTATTTTTGCTGTGATATAATCAATTGTATTTTCCATTTGAATTAATTTAATACAACTATGACTATCATCTAGCTTCGTCCCGTTAAGTTCTCTTCCCCCATCCCAGTCCTCCCCATTCTATCCACCCTCTATTCACATTTCTTGAAACACAGTTTCCTCATCAATGTAGCTGCTATTGTTTTTCCTGCACCGCTGTCTCAAGAACTGTTGATCACTGGGGAGGGGCACATGTGATCACTGGGGAGGGGCACATGTGATCACTGGGGAGGGGTGCATGTGATCACTGGGGAGGGGCATATGTGATCACTGGGGAAGGGTGCATGTGATCACTGGGGAGAGGTGCATGTGATCACTGGGGAGGGGTGCATGTGATCACTGGGGAGGGGTGCATGTGATCACTGGGGAGGGACACGTGATCACTGGGGAGGGGCACATGTGATCACTGGGGAGGGGCACATGTGATCACTGGGGAGGGGTGCATGTGATCACTGGGGAAGGGCGCATGTGATCACTGGGGAGGGGTGCATGTGATCACTGGGGAGGGGTGCATGTGATCACTGGGGAGGGGCACATGTGATCACTGGGGAGGGATGCATGTGATCACTGGGGAGAGGCGCATGTGATCACTGGGGAGGGGTGCATGTGATCACTGGGGAGGGGCACATGTGATCATTGGGGAGGGATGCATGTGATCACTGGGGAGGGGTGCATGTGATCACTGGGGAGGAGCGTATGAGAGCGCGATAGTGCAGTGGTTAGCACATCCCAGTTCAAAACCCGGACCAGGCAGGCATGATATTTGGTGTACAAACCTGGTTCTCAACATTGGGGACTGTGTATCCCTCGTGACTCGGAGATCACAATAATGTCGGTCCCGCCTCAACTTGGGATGTAAAAGAACCACGGAGGATGACAAGCACCCTGGCATTGACCACTCTCAGTGCCAGCATATAAAGGTCGGTTTGGCATTATGTTCTAAAAAAAATGGGCCAAGTGGCCCTGAAGTCCTTTGGACTAATATGTCTATGTGTGACCCCGGCTGACCAAATGAGTGATAAGTCGGAAAAATTGTAACATTGTTTTCCTACATCCTTGTAAAGGTTTGGTAGGGTGCTTTACACGGTTTCAAAAATTATGACTGCTACAAAAATTGGTGAAGTTATGGAGCATTGAACATGGTAGGGATCAAAAATTGAAAATGAAGAAAACCCGCTTGAAGTTTTACATTATATATGCAAATGGATTGCATGGAAATATTACATGCACAACATTCAAATGTGGCACACAGTATGTAATATGTATGTTATGTTGCAATGAAACACTGGAAGTACAAATGTGCTGCTACAAAGACTTATCAAGTTATGCCAGATTATGTCTTTATGTGTAAAACTAAGAGGACAGATTATTTGAGAGCAAAAGGCAGACTCACTGTTTGACACAGTTTAAAACCTACAGGCAACTGTCCAGTTTAACAAGGGTCTAGTGGCTTAATGCTGTCTGTTGACACAAGCTACTGCCAGTGACCAATTACAGATTAGTCACAGTTTCCATCAAACAATAGCAGGCAGAGAATCTTAGCTCCACTGCTGGGTGTAATGCACAACCAGAGCCACCATTGATTCATGGTCAAATAGATTAGCTCAATGCACCAACTAAGACAATACACAACACTGTGAGTGACAGTGTCCAGAGTGAGGCCTAAGCAGTGTCCTCATTGCTGAATAGATCAATTAAACCTGCCAAGTGGGTGACATTATGCACAAGTGTTCATTAATCCTTAGTGATTGTTCAGAACACCAGACTGACCACATACCTAAACAAAGCGAACGTAATAGGTGAAGAACAGGCAGTGTTCAGATAGGGGTATTGATTGAACTGTACTTGTCTCGACGCAAAAGGCTTTATTGTGCCTTCATCGATTATAAGAAAGCATTTGATTTAGTAGACCGGTCCTCCCCGTGGTCTATGATAATTTCATGCGGTATTAATGGTAATGTGTTGAAAGTTGTATACAACATGTACAAAAATGCTAAATCATGTATAAATGAGGGCCAGGCTGTGTCAGCCTTCTTCTCATGTGATGTATAGGTATGGCAAGGAGAAAACTTGTGTCCTTTGTTATTTGCTATTTACCTGAATCATTTTGAACACTGTTAGTCACAATTATAACGGACTTGACACGGCAGCTGGTGAAATTTACAACAACCTTAGTGATGATGATGTAGAAAATGTATGTTCTACTATATGCTGATGACACTAGAATGGTTCAATCAAATACAGATTTCTTGCTTGTGTATAGCGGAACTATGTCAACTCTTCTAATGGTTGACATTTGGTTGTTTCAGGTGTCAACTATATTGTGAATCTGTAATTATTAGTCTATACTGATACAATTGATTTACACAGTACCATATCTACACAAGGCATGGCAAGCGTAAACAGAACAGTAGAATGCATTTGATATCAATAAAGTGTTGGATATTTCACTCTATAGTTGTCCAGAATATTAATTTTCTATGTTTGTCACCTACAGGTGACAGAATATTAATTTTCTATGTTTGTCACCTACAGGTTTCTACAGACAATACATCTTTAATCAATAGACACCACAGTCACACCATTTTATAATAATTAAATGAACATCAAAATAAACACAACTTGCAATTATAGAAAATCAATAGTTTTGAAGATACAGTTTAAAAGTGTTAGGCAACTGTTCAGTCTAAAACAGGAGACAAGACACCACAGTCACACCATTTTATAATAATTAAGTGAACATCAAAATAAACACAACTTGCAATTATAGAAAATCAATAGTTTTGAAGATATAGTTAAAAAGTTTTAGGCAACTGTTCAGTCTAACAGGGGTCAAGTGTGTCTACTCTGTCTGGGCCATGTGGCCAATTTAAGATTAGTCAAGGTCTCAATGGAAAGATAGCACTAGGGTACAGAGTTTAGTCATGCTGCTGGCTTTCTGGCACAATAAACAAAATCTACTGTTGAGGGTGGTCTCAAGGGCCCTTCTCAAAACCACATCACTAGATAATGTAAAACTTTTGCACTTTGGGGGCCCCTTAGGTGCCCTTAGAATGATTCAATCAAATACAGATTTATTGTATATAGTGGCAGCACCCTAAGATACATCTATGCAAAATTAGAAAACAAGTTGCTGAACAGTTTTTCAAAAATAGGCAAAATGTTAAATTTTTACCAGTTTGGGGGTCCTTGAAGGCCCTAGGGAGCCCTTAAAATGATTCAATCAAATACAGATTTCTCATGCATAGTGGCAGTGTCCTAAGATATGTCTATGCAAAATTAGAGAAAAAGTTGCTGAACGGTTTCTGAGATACGGCAGCTACCGGCGGACGGCGGACGCAGAGTGATTTAACAAGATTTAACAAGATTGCAATCCAGAGAATTAACTCTAGATGACAGGTGGACAAGGAAGCCCTTTGGCTTATCGAGAGTCCAACCCTTTTATTTACATATATCCAGCCCTTCTGAGTTATGTGTCGATTTTATTTTTAAACATTCACACTACTAGTACCCACACAATCATCAGATAATCTGTTCCATTCATTCACAGTCCTTTGTGAAAATTAGAACTTTCTTACGTCTAATCTACACTGCTCCTTTACTAATGTAACTTCATGTCCTCTAGTCTTTCTTAACTGAAAAAAACACTTCTATCTGATCTCCTCTCAATCTCCTGGTCTTTAGTGTTATTAAACCACATTCTTTTAGGCGTTTTTCATAACTGAGATCCCTTAGTTTTGGTATAATTTTAGTCGCTCTCCTCTGTACTCTTTCTAGCATATCTATGCCCTTCTTGCGGTATGGCCTCCATGCTTGTATACAATATTCTAAATGAGGCCTAACTATTGTTTTGTACAGCGGTATTATTAGTTCTTTTTCTTTATATGCTATATTTCGCCTAATCAATCCAAGGATTTGATTTCCTTTTGAAGCTGCAATTCCACACTGCTCCGAAACCTTCATGTCAGCACTAATTGTCAGTCCTAAGTCTTTTTCTTTTACAGTAGTATTTAGTACAGTTCCCCCCATTGTATATTCTACATATATTTGTTCCCATGTCCTGTGTGAAGGCATTTACATTTCCCAAAATTGAACATTTGCCACTTTTCAGACCATTTGATCAACCTGTCAAGATCATCTTGTAAATGCTGTCTATCTCCATCACTTTTAATCCTTCTAAACACTTTTGTATCATCTGCAAATTTCAACACCTTGTTAGCTATATCATCGTCCAAATCGTTTATATATATTAATAATAATATAGGTCCCAGTACTGATCCCTGTGGAACCCCACTCAAAACTGATTTCCAGTTTGAAACCTCCCCATCAACAACTACCCGTTGTCTTCTGTCAATCAGCCATTTTTCTATCCAGTTAATTATACCATTTCCTATGCCGTGGGCCTTTAGTTTAAGCAGTAATCTTTGATGTGGTACTTTGTTGAAAGCTTTTTGAAAATCTAAGTAGATGATATCTACTGGTGATCCATCATCTACCCACTTAGTGATATCTTCCAAAAAACATAACATATTTGTTAAGCATGACCTCGCTTTTAGAAACCCATGTTGAGAGGGGTTTATCAAGTAATATTTAACAAGAAAATCCACCATGTGATCTTTAATTAGTCTTTCTAATAATTTACAAATCACCGATGTTAAACTAACTGGTCTATAATTATTTGACTTGTTTCTCGAACCTTTTTTAAATAACGGTATAATGTTTGCTTCTTTCCATTCTAAAGGAACCACACCCTCTTCTAATGACAAGTTGAAAACTGTTGCAAGCGGTATGCTAATTTGTTCAACAATTTCCAATAGTAGTTTGGGTGGAATACCATCCACTCCAGGTGATTTATTATCCTTCATAGCCCTAATTTTCTTAGCTACCATTTCTGGGGTTACAATTAACTGTCTTAATAGTCTGATTCTGCCCCCTTGAACTTACCCTCTGGTACTGGCAGTGAACCAGTGTCTTCTCTGGTAAACACTGAAATAAAATACTCATTCAGGTCTTCTGCCATTAAGAATCCTTCTGATATTATATTTCCAGCACTATCTTCTAGAGGACCGACCTTATCCTGAACTTTCTGTTTGCTTCGAACAAACGCATAAAAACTCTTGCTGTCATGTTTTATATTACTAGCTAATTTATGTTCATAGCTTCTCTTTGAATTTCTAATTTCAGCTGTAGCTTGGTTTAGTGCTTCTTTATAAATGTTGTAGTCTTCGTCATTTCCAGTACGTCTATATGACTTCCACATCAGTTGTTTATACTTAATTTTTCTAATGGCTTCTTTCGATAAGTGTTTCTTTTTGGACCTTTTCCCGTGTTTTTTAAGGGAACAAATTTGACAATGATGCATTCAATTTCACTCTAAGATATTCCAGCATTCTGTTGCTGTCTAATGGCAATAGTCCCCAGACTATTCAGTTAATAGAATGTTGTCGAATGCTGGAAAGAACTAGAAAAACTGAACTGAGAAAACATGATAGATATTATGATACTTTATTAGACCAATCGCACACCATTACAGGAAAACAAAAAACACTAACCGTTATGCTAGGTAGTTAACAACATATTATATCCAAAGGTTCCATATTCTTGATGTGATACATCATCCCACTGACAGACAATCACCAAACATTCCAACAAACACAGGCGATACAGATGCCTATACCACAAAGACAGAACACATCGTCTCCATACAAATACTGGTATCCCATGTATATATAACATTCCTGTGTTCTTCTCCCTGGAATATTCCCACGTTTCTGATCTCAAGTCTGTTTGTCCTGTCCCACAAACACATATGTCACCATACCACACCACACAGTTGTCTCGATAACGAACCGCAATGCATACATGAGGCGAAAAATACACAAACATCGTTTAGATATGATAAAGACAACTACTTATGAAAGATATGTAATCATTACGATATTAATAACGTACAAAGCTAATTGAAATGACACTTGGATTATGAACACACACGCCAGAGTGATGACACTACGTACTGGTTAGTCTATGCAGTGATATGAGACTCCTAGGTCTTATACCCACCACTGTTAGAGTCAGGCTGGTGCAATACTTCTGCCCCTATTCTAACCAATTTGCTGTCCACTAATACAAAGATATAACATACATTTGTATATACTGTATAACATTCAACTATATAGAATCTTATAATCCAACATTGTGAAGTATTTAGTTTATCTCTGATACAGCAGTCAAGATATAGTACTTAGCACCTTCCGAGAAGGTGACTAAGAATGCATCAGTCAGAAAAGAAATAGGTATAGTGTGAAGAAATCCAACACCTCCGTATGATTCTACACGTAATTTCGATGCAATAACGGCGCACATGAAGCATTCAAGAAATCGTGATACATATTCCCCCCCCCAATCCAACAAATGTAGTACACCACGAACACACAACCACAGCTACGCTATGTTTTTGCAACCACAAATATTCTCAGGTTTCATGTTTTTTAGCACTCAAGCCACACCACAAACGTTAACCCACAATTATCCTCCCATTCTTCCACTCGTAATCCAGAGTCAACGACCAATGCACTCAGTCTAGCCAGCGCACATCACACGTGACCTTGACCTTTGCATGAAACACCACACGACCTTCATGAAACACCACACGACTTTCATGAAACACCATACGACCTTCAACAGGACATTCATCCTTCAATGTACCATATCACCCAAACTCTTCGTTTTAACCACACATAAAAATCACAATACCAACTTAGGGAAATGCTACACAATTACGTCTACTAAAGATACACTGTTCACGTTTTTTTGGTCACATTGGCAGATTTCAAAATACAGCAATACACATCTGCAGTATGAAATGGAGGAGCCGAAATCGGTCGATGACCTCACTGTTATTTACGACGCTTAATATGATAACAAACCACGTGAAATATATAATATATACAGAATTACATGACGGTGACAGAGACATCGCCGAAATGTTAGCCGAAGTCATTTCGGTGACTGACGAATCGAACATGAAATGCACCTAGTGGCGAGACCCTGCCCAATTGTCGTCGGCGGCGTTTATCAACTCCTGCACCACCTGGTGGACATTGTTGTCGTACTTCTGGAGTAGCGAGCGATTTAGATCTCGGTTCGCAAATCCCATCTCAATGAGTTGATCCATGGGCGTTGCTGATGTGGGTGTCGGGGAGGAAGGGGGGCTCTTGTCCCGGGTAGGGATGTCAGGCATAGGGATCCACGTGCTCCTTGGAGGAACAAAATCCTTGGTAGGAGGAGTCCATTCTTTGCTGGGGGGTGTCCAAGACTCTGCCGGTGGAGTCCAATTGGACCTTGGAGGAACGTACTGCAAAATACAATTTTATGTAACTCCACAAATTGCAATTTTGTTAATAAAAATATTTTGAATATGGTAAAATATTTAACGCTTTGAAAAAATCATAACAATTTTCGGTAAACAATAAATTAGCTGATAAGAAAATTAAGTCAGTCTGTTAGATAACATGTTCTGTTAAATAAAAATTGATGAGAAGCCGACTGTTTTGCTTAAACAATATGAAATAGTCAATTTGGTTAGCATTGAGAAGAAAAATCAATCATCAAATATTCCATCACAAAAATTGTCAAGTGTGGTTAACTAATACAAAATATTTGGTGACACTGAAGAGATCAATCAAGAGTGTATCAGTGTTGCTATGGTGATAATCACTGTTGTTATGGTGATACTAGCGGTTACGCCAGCTTACCTGGCTTTTCATATGTAGTGTGTGGAACACATCTTTTGCCGTGTCGTAAACAGACACCGCTGCACCAAGAGCCATCGTCACCAAGTTTGGCTTGTAGGTCCTGTCACAAACATCATGTGTGACATCAGTTTGTCAACTTAGGTTTGTGACAAATATTACCTCAAACATATCACAAAACTCCAATAGACATATGGCAACACTGTTATGCAGAAAGTTGCTATAAAAGCTTGTTAAACATCCAAACATTCTATTGAGTGTCCTCTTAGAGTTTCATGCCATCGTGAACAAACTTTTAATATGATAATTATAAATTTATTTATACTATAAGCTGTACATTTTAATAAACAACATATATTCAGTTACTGGATAAATAGAAGGGGGGGGGACATGACAGCAACTTGTACTTGACTAAGCAAGAAGTGTTCCATTCTCTATTTTATACAACACACGTACACTGGTGCTTAGACAAACAAGAAAGAGAGAAAACAAAGAAAGACAGAGCCAAATATTGGGATAATTTAATTACATACAGATAATGCACGAGGAAATATTGACAAAGAAGCCAATAGAAAGAGAGGAGGTCAGTAGAAAGAGGGGAGGTCATTAGAAAGAGGGGAGGTCGGTAGAAAGAGAGGAGGTCGGAAGAAAGAGAGGAGGTCGGTAGAAAGAGGGGAGGTCGGTAGAAAGAGAGGAGGTCGGTAAAAAGAGGGGAGGTCAGTAGAAAGAGTGGAGGTCGGTAGAAAGAGAGGAGGTCGGTAGAAAGAGAGAAGGTCGGTAGAAAGAAAGGAGGTCGGTATAAAGAGAGGAGGTCAGTAGAAAGAGAGGAGGTCGGTAGAAAGAGAGGAGGTCGGTAGAAAGAGAGGAGGGCGATAGAAAGAGAGGTCGGTAGAAAGAGAGGAGGTCGGTAGAAAGAGAGAAGGTCGGTAAAAACGAGAAGACCAACATGAAGGTGGTGATATTGTGTCAAGAAAGAGTTAGAAAAGCCAGCATGAAAAAAATTGAGAAAACGTCATCGAGAGGAAAGACGAGGATTTGTGAAGTGATGGATCACATCACTAAGCGGAAAACTAAGCGACTAAGGGGAAAATATGTAAGTACAATTCAATGATTTTCTGCAGGAAGAGGACGTGGCAAGACGAGGGAGGTTGGTTCTCAAAACAGGTGGGTGTTGGAGACACTTTTCATACCCTCTCAATCAGACATTTTATTATCCCTCACAACTGAGACAACTCACTGTTGTTGCTGATTGGTTGAATCGCCCTCTCCGGTTGCTGATTGGTCGCCAGCTTTATGCTCCGATGCCGAGTTCTCCGATTCTGCATCAGACAGAGGCTGTTTCTCCTCAGTGTCTCGCTCAGCTGACTGCAGATTAGCGTTGACATCGACTGACGCAGCTAGTTCAGCTGTCAGGGAAGGAGAACACTATCGTTTCACATCTATATTATAAACCAATATGGTTCTCTGGCGTTTGTCTGTGTCTGTGGACCCATATCTCCATTAGTTTTGCACGTATGGGGCTGAAGTTGCATGTGATCTAGTGGGTGGGCCCTTAGGGGTGGCTTGTAGATATAATTTTTTTTAATTTGTCCGTGGCAGTGGGGATCTGCTGGGGTCACATACATATCACTGCCTTTTTCCCCAAATATGTGTTGAGTAGAACACAAACAAATGCTATCGAGTACAACACTGCTAAAGACATCAAACAAATCTAATCCCAATACTGAATAATTTGTGCCATTAATAATATAATATAATTATGTACAGTGTACGTACATTTTAGATACAAGTGGTTTCAGGACAAACGTCATGTATCCATTTTGTTGATAAAAAAGCACTTCTGTGCTTCATTCATGTAAATGAAAACTTGTAGATGATATTAGAATATCTTAAGAATACAAAATCATAGCAACTGATAGCTAGGGCTGAAATCTTTTTGGTACATTTCCATTGTGAAAGTTTATCTAATCAATAATGTGACCCAAACTGATATTGATCATGTTTTGCTCTGACCAGCTTCAAGTACATGCAGTGCATAAGCCACACACTTTGTTGACAGAAATTGGTTATCAATCTGTTAAGTGAGACCTCCAACAGCGACACTGATATATCTATAACAATTAAAAAGTACATACTAAAACAAATTATGTTTAAACATTTGGCACTTACCATCCTCGCTAGTGCCTTCTGGTGGTGGCGCCATCTGCTCGACGACTGCGGAGGCAGATGCACTCAAAGTCTGAACTTCCCCGGAACTCAACGAAGTATCGACGCATACGGCCACAGCGGGGGTGGAGGGCATGTCAGGGGAAGACTTGGACAGAGGTTCTGGAAAATGGAGACACCCATAGTGTCATTACATGGTCAATAGGAGACCATAATTACATGACCTGCCACAGAGAAGTGGGTAGTAAGTTGCAAAATTATGTACCTTTTGGATTCCACAAATTATGAACTTTAAAACGACACCTCATTTGTTGAAATATCTTCAGTAGTTTTGGATTTATTGCTAAAATTGACGCAATGTTTTGAGAAATGAGGTCAGTTTGACTCCTACTGCCTGTTGTTTGAAATATCTGGGTTCAGAAATGCAGGTATGTTTTAGTTTGGTATTGTTTGTTGAGGAAACAAAACTGGACATTGAAAGGTGAGACTATAAGTGATGTATCTCTGCCAAAATGAACATAACCCAGACAACTATTTCTGCCCTGTGAGTATAATAGGCCAGTGTCACTTAATATACAGTTCGCTATGGTGAGTCATATCATCACCAACACAGACATACTGCAGAGACAGTCCCTTAAACATTACAAGGACCACATTAAACACCAGTGTTGTTCAGATTAATATATCTTTTCAAGGTGGATGAACAAAAGAAATGTGTTGTTATTATTGAGAAAGTTCGCAGAAGCTGGGAAGGAGTGGGCTGGACACATGGTCCGAATGGGAGAAGAACTCATAGCAACAGAGTGGATGCCCTCAAAGTGGATGGTGAATGGAGACGAGGCTGACCTAGACTGAGATGGGATGTTTGTATAGAGATACTGAGAGACGGAGTAGAATAGAGAAGACGAGTGAAAGATAGAGGGGAGTGGAGACGGTTGATGGAGACAGCAGTGAAAGATAGAAGAGAGTGGAGACGGTTGGTGGAAACAGCAGTGAAAGATAGAGGGAGTGGAGACAGCAGTGAAAGATAGAGGGAGTGGAGACGGTTGGAGACAGCAGTGAAAGATAGAGGGGAGTGGAGACGGTTGGTGGAGACAGCAGTGAAAGATAGAGGGAGTGGAGACGGTTGGCAGAGACAGCAGTGAAAGATAGAGGGGAGTGGAGACAGCTGGCGGAGACAGCAGTGAAAGATAGAGGGGAGTGGAGATGGCTGGCGGAGACAGCAGTGAAAGATAGAGGGAGTGGAGACGGTTCGAGACAGCAGTGAAAGATAGAAGGGAGTGGAGACGGTTGGTGGAGACAGCAGTGAAAGATAGAGGGGAGTGGAGATGGTTGGCGGAGACAGCAGTGAAAGATAGAGGGAGTGGAGACAGCAGTGAAAGATAGAGGGAGTGGAGACGGTTGGAGACAGCAGTGAAAGATAGAAGGGAGTGGAGACGGTTGGTGGAGACAGCAGTGAAAGATAGAGGGAGTGGAGATGGTTTGGTTGGAGACAGCAGTGAAAGATAGGGGGAGTGGAGACGGCTGGCGGAGACGGCAGTGAAAGATAGAGGGGAGTGGAGATGGCTGGCGGAGACAGCAGTGAAAAATAAAGGGAGTGGAGACGGCTGGCGGAGACGGCAGTGAAAGATAGAGGGGAGTGGAGATGGCTGGCGGAGACAGCAGTGAAAAATAAAGGGAGTGGAGACGGCTGGCGGAGACAGCAGTGAAAGATAGAGGGGAGTGGAGACGGTTGGCGGAGACAGCAGTGAAAGATAGAAGGGAGTGGAGACGGTTGGTGGAAACAGCAGTGAAAGATAGAGGGAGTGGAGACAGCAGTGAGAGATAGAGGGGAGTGGAGACGGTTGGCGGAGACAGCAGTGAAAGATAGAGGGAGTGGAGACAGCAGTGAAAGATAGAGGGAGTGGAGACGGTTGGAGACAGCAGTGAAAGATAGAAGGGAGTGGAGAC
This sequence comes from Paraescarpia echinospica, assembly GCA_020002185.1. Lineage (NCBI taxonomy): Eukaryota > Metazoa > Annelida > Polychaeta > Sabellida > Siboglinidae > Paraescarpia > Paraescarpia echinospica. Next base: position 21,444,796 of record CM034536.1, on the reverse strand, counting down.
GGTTGGTGGAGACAGCAGTGAAAGATAGAGGGAGTGGAGACAGCAGTGAAAGATTGAGGGAGTGGAGACGGTTGGCAGAGACAGCAGTGAAAGATAGAGGGGAGTGGAGACAGCTGGCGGAGACAGCAGTGAAAGATAGAGGGGAGTGGAGACGGCTGGCGGAGACAGCAGTGAAAGATAGAGGGAGTGGAGACGGTTGGAGACAGCAGTGAAAGATAGAAGGGAGTGGAGACGGTTGGTGGAGACAGCAGTGACAGATAGAAGGGAGTGGAGACGGTTGGTGGAAACAGCAGTGAAAGATAGAGGGAGTGGAGACAGCAGTGAAAGATAGAGGGGAGTGGAGACGGTTGGCGGAGACAGCAGTGAAAGATAGAAGGGAGTGGAGACGGTTGGTGGAAACAGCAGTGAAAGATAGAGGGAGTGGAGACAGCAGTGAAAGATAGAGGGAATGGAGACAGTTGGCGGAGACAGCAGTGAAAGAATGAGGGAGTGGAGACGGTTGGTGGAGACAGCAGTGAAAGATAGAGGGAGTGGAGACAGCAGTGAAAGATAGAGGGGAGTGGAGACGGTTGGCGGAGACAGCAGTGAAAGATAGAGGGAGTGGAGACAGTTGGAGACAGCAGTGAAAGATAGAGGGGAGTGGAGACGGTTGGTGGAGACAGCAGTAAAAGATAGAGGGAGTGGAGACAGCAGTGAAAGATAGAGGGGAGTGGAGACGGTTGGCGGAGACAGCAGTGAAAGATAGAAGGGAGTGGAGAGGGTTGGTGGAAACAGCAGTGAAAGATAGAGGGGAGTGGAGATGGCTGGCGGAGACAGCAGTGAAAGATAGAGGGGAGTGGAGATGGTTGGTGGAGATAGCAGTGAAAGATAGAGGGGAGTGGAGACGGTTGGTGGAGATAGCAGTGAAAGATAGAGGGGAGTGGAAATGGCTGGCAGAGACAGCAGTGAAAGATAGAGGGGAGTGGAGACGGTTGGTGGAGATAGCAGTGAAAGATAGAGGGGAGTGGAGACGGTTGGTGGAGATAGCAGTGAAAGATAGAGGGGAGTGGAAATGGCTGGCAGAGACAGCAGTGAAAGATAGAGGGGAGTGGAGACGGTTGGTGGAGATAGCAGTGAAAGATAGAGGGGAGTGGAGACGGTTGGTGGAGATAGCAGTGAAAGATAGAGGGGAGTGGAAATGGCTGGCAGAGACAGCAGTGAAAGATAGAGGGGAGTGGAGACGGTTGGTGGAGATAGCAGTGAAAGATAGAGGGGAGTGGAGACGGTTGGTGGAGATAGCAGTGAAAGATAGAGGGGAGTGGAAATGGCTGGCAGAGACAGCAGTGAAAGATAGAGGGAGTGGAGACTGTTGGAGACAGCAGTGAAAGATAGAGGGGAGTGGAAATGGCTGGCAGAGACAGCAGTGAAAGATAGAGGGGAGTGGAGTCACTGGAGACGGTTGGTGGAGACAACAGTGCAAGAACAGTGAGGCCTCAAACCATATTTTCAAGGAAAAAAGGACGTAGTGGTCACTCTACCTGCTTGACCGCTGCTCCCGGTCATCCCATCGTCCAGACAGACGACGTCGTCCACTCCCGAGTCCTCCTGCTCCACAGCCAAACAATCGTCATCGTCGTCAAACTCGTCACTCGTAGACCCGTCAATGGAGTCACACACAGGCACTGACACCAGGGAGACAGACGACGTTGTCGCATCAGGCAGCAGTGGCTGTGTCGGCAGACTGCTTGATGTCGTCAGCATGTCATCGATCGACTTCTTGCCCTGGGTCAATTCTATAATTGACGAGTAGAATGAGAACCTAATCTAACCCTAACCTCTATCACAACCAGCGTTTTTGTCAGGTTTTTTATAACATGAAATCTCTCATTACAGTTTAAATTCGAAAGGTTTCTGGACAAAACACAATAAATGTCAATTCTGGTAACATTTTTAAATGTACAAAAAAGATTTTGGCCCTTGCTATCAGTTGCTGTGAAGTTGTGTTGTTGCGATATCCAACCTCACGTACAAGTTTGTATTTATGCTCTGGGAATGAAGCACAGAAGTGAGTTTCTGTCAAGAATATAAATGGATATATCATACTTTGTTCTGAAGCCCATCATTTGATTTTTCACTTTTTAAAACATTTTTAATACTTTCTGTTTTCCAAAATATGTCCACCATTTGTTCTTACATTTTTGTCAATTTCCTGTCTAACAAGGAGAAACACAGGTAAACGTTGTTTTATTTTGAAAACTAAACACATTTTTGTCCATTTGCTGTCTGACAAGCAGAAACATATAAATAAAATCTACTTGTTATTTTGGAAACAATAAAAACAAATGAAGACATACCCTTCAAGACACAGATGCTCTTTGATGCACTCTTGCTGGCGGGCAGGTCAGGGTTGAAGCAGTCAGGGATTGGCACAATGAAGAACTCACTGTCACTGTCACCTGACGTGTCACTGCTGCTGCTCAGTGTCTCAATGTCATCGCTGCAACCTATGCAACATGTCGAGAACACACATAAAATTTTGACTGAGAAAACTTGGAATAATTCTGTCCAAATAAATAACATAAATTTGTCCTGTAAGTTGTAATAGGCAGTCTCTCTCGGAAAATAAAAGTGAGATGTTTATTGGTTCTGTTTTATGTTTGTGTAATTTAGGGGGTCATGGATCCCTCCGATAGATTGCACACATACATTTTTTCATCTTGTACGCTTAAATCAAATCCGCCTGAATAAGCATAATAATTAAATATGGTAAATAAACATTCATTTTGTAAATAAAAAGACAGATGTTTGCAATTTTGTCCAACTAGTAAAGGGATATTGGGATGCAGGTAAACAGTGAAGCAACAGGAAATGGAACTGCATTAACCCTTTAGACCTCAACCACCAAAAGCTACCCGATGGATAAGCTGTACCTTAGTGACCCACATCTAGTGCTGTCTACTGGATAATTGCATACAAAATTTGTCATTTAAAACTTAGTCAATTTGCAACACTGTATGAGTATTTGCTGTATGGCTTTATATTTGAAGTTTTTAATTCAGACTGTTTGAAAAAATGTCTCGCTGAATGTGTATGAACACTTTGGGAATTGTATTTCATTAAAAAGTCACAGGTTCTAAAGGGTTAAAAGGTATGTAAGAAAGGTAGAGGTGAATGACAAGTTGAGGGAAAAGGCTGGGGGTAGGGAGAACTGAGAATGGATAACAGCCGGGGCGGTGCAGCGGTACATAAACTAGCCCGACCCATCTACGTAGAAAGCCACAACAAAAACCACAAAAAGTCAGTCTTACACATAATTGCCTCTCACGAAACTTACTATGCAATCTAAATATTTCAACCACATTTCGCAGTTTTTTTTAGCAGACTGCGGTTGCCAATGACACCAGCTAGAGAAGGACTGGTGGTAGTTCGTGGCTGACATCACAGTTCAATATATTCAGATCGCATACCAAGTTTCTTGAGAGGTAATTATGTACAATATAATAACCGAGAAACCAGATGATCAAATTCATACAAGGAAGAAGTTTGTCATTCAGAAAACAGCCACACTGTCGCTGTTACACTAACCTTGTAATCAAATAAACACTTACTCGGTTTCAGCTCCAATGACGCCATCCTCTTCTGAACCAACTCTGTCATCAGCATCGTATTTGTGGCGTCAGTGTCGGTGGCGTCAGGGTGATCGTCAACAATCTCGACACTGCTACTGTTCGACAGCTGACTGGTGTCCAATTCTGGCGCCGGAGACTTCGGTGGGCTGACGTCTGGAAGACGGGATGCCAACAGCTCAGTTTTAATAACTGATTATTCTTACGATTGTAAAACTAAATTAGATAATTATTTCTTTTAAATATATGCAGTTGTTTTTACCCTAAATGACACTTTTAAGTGTACAGAGTTCAAAAAGGTCAGATCATGAGTTTCCGAATTGTTCGTACTCTTGGCCCAAATCCAGCCACAAGAACATACAAACATTTGTTTGATGGAATTCTAGTTACATACGTCTGTTCATAACGCTCTATGTGTCGTCTACTATCATTGTGCCAAGTTATGTTTCATCTGTTACATACATTCTATGTCAAATGTCACTGTAAGAATGCACGAGTCACAGCTCTGTTTTTACACGCACCTAGCCATAGACAATTCTGTAGTAGTGTTATTTTAGTAGCACCCAATGTGCTGTTTTCTTTACATCATACGTTTAATGGTGTATTTTTACCAAACATTGTCACATTTATTTAGAATGTTTGAGTAACCGCTCCACTGACCTTTAAGAAATGCAGCACACGTTGAAGAGACACATGCGTTGCAGAATATATACAGCATTAAATTCTTGGAAGATTTTTTAAGACTAATCTCTGTAGTTGAAACACATTTGTCACTTCAGCAAATACACAAATATTGTTAAAGTACGCTGCTAAATTGAGACATTGAGGATTAGAATAACGGAATAATAAGGTAACTTTAAATGACGCCAAACAGTCTAGATACGGCAAACAGAAAATTGGGTGTGGAACAATGATTTCTGCCCACTTTCCCTAAAACATCCCCCCCACTCACCCAGTGGGGTGTTATTTGGGGTGGCTGTCTGAGAGGTCTTTGGCTTGTGACGAATGTTCAACATCTCAAAGGACAGGAGGTCGTTGGCAGTAAACGTGTCTGGGTTGATGGCTGCTGTGCCATCATCGTCGTTTTCTTTCGGCATGGCTGACTTGTCAGCGTCAGGCGCCACGTAAAGTATCTGCACATTCTGTGGCAGCAAAGATTCATAATGTCATGTTAATTGGTTCAAGATGTTAAGTTAATTAACAATCAAATGTGAAGGTAATGAAAATGACAAAGGTGTAATTCAGTAGTTCCCAATTTATTAATTTCACTTAAAAAATACACATATTATGTTTGTGAAATATATAATAAGTTATAATACAATAAAATAACATATTAATACTTTCATCCACTGCAAACGATGGCAATATTGTCAACCAAAAGTAACAAGTAAACGGAAACAACAACCTCCTGCCAAAAATCTTTTATGAACAATTACAAAATGATACAGCGTGTCTATAAATGACTGACACTCACATCCTGTATGTTGTTGTAGTCGTTGTTGTTGTCATCGTTGTCATCCCCGCTGTCGATGTTGAGCATGGTCAGATCGATGATCACCTTGGCGTGATCCTTTCTCGGGCTCAAAACCTCCTTCGGGTCAACCACGATGCTGCACCACACGCGGTGGCCGAAGCGTATCCCACGATGCATCATGCGCCAGTGGCTCTGGTACGGCCCTGCGGTCAGGTCAACGAGTACGAGTTAGTTCACTTGTATATGCTGGGTTCACTCACATGCTTTCTTTTAACCATTTAGTTAACGTAGCTGCACTGGGTATCTTTGTTAAGGTATCTGCACTGGTATCTTTGTTAAGGTATCTGCACTGGGTATCTTTGTTAAGGTAGCTGCACTGGGTATCATGTCAGTTGATTTCCAAGGCAAGGCACTAGCGCCATATGTCACCAATCCGTCCTTTAAAAACTAGTATTTTTAGTGTGTCTGTGGAAAGTCCCTTTTCAGATTCTTGGAAACTGATGATGTTTCCATAGTGACGATCACGTGTGCGTCAGCCCAGTTCAAACATAAATTTGTTCACCATGAATGCAGATCATATAGTCTGGTTATTTTCATGCCACTATGTTGTTGTATTATAATTACCTAAATGCATCACACTGTTAAATCACCAAATACTGGTGGTAGTTTTGTTTATTCTCCGATAATGCCTGACCTCAGCCGCCATTTGCAATGACATGTGACTGACCCCAGCAGGTGTCAATCAATCTTGTCTACCACAACAAGTTCAACACGTGGCCTTTCGTAACACAATATCATGAGACAACTTGGTGGGAAAACCTGGGGGGAATCTCAGTAATAGAAGAGTCTGTCAAATCGTGTTGAAATAAGCCACATGCCAGTAAAAAAGTCACATTTCTAAGCAAAAAACAAGCATCTGGTGACACTTATACTACCAGTAGCAACCAGGAAGTATTACTTAATGTAACTTTTAAAAAAAACTACAATACCTACAAAGCCATAACTTGGCATATGAACTCGACTTGTGTTTACCCAAAATTGCACAGGATGGTTTTATGTTTGGTGAAGGGGTCGTGCCAAAAATGCAGTACGGATTTTTGCTGTCTTTCAATACTGTAGCAAAATGTTTATGAAGCTGTATCAAACTTAATATGCATTTGTTTACAAAAAAACCCGTCTGAATGTCAATAACATGTTTGTACTTACAACTAGACACATTTTTCTTTTGGGGAGTTTCTCAAAAAGAAATAAAATGCCACTTTAGGGTGATTTTTGACATATTTTTTAATTGTTTTTAAACACATTTAAATATCTCTAAACGACATAAAAAATCAATTCTTTTTTGGTCTGGAGCATTGTTTAGTGTCTTAGGCAAACTCTGAGAAAAAATGATTAGCTTATCTTCAAAATTTATATTAGAAATGATTAATTCAAAAGAAGCATATGATAGCTGATGCCAAATTGGCAAAACGTCTTCCATTTTGTTTAGCCAAACTTAGTACTTGTCAGCAATTGGCTAAACAGCTAGTTTGAACTGTCAGTACTGCTTCCAATGACACAAAACAGGATCCAGTCTAAAATCTTCATTACTAGTCTTAGGGGCGATCGCATAAGTTCGCAAAATCGACAAATGCATTAAGCATTATGTAGGGGAGAGGTTGGTCATCACCACGCATGAACTGCTAGCGTGACTTAGAGTTCACCTGATGGCTGAAACATGTAAATTGATGCTAAGATTAATTTAGGATTTAAACATTGCAAGTGCCACACGCAATGGTGGAGAAAGGGGACTGAACCGATGCCAAATGCATAACGGTTTTTTTTATTTAACCAACTTATGAAACCATCCCTAAGTTCCATAGAATCAAATATGTACTGAGCATAGCTGCAATACTAGATAGGGATCAGCTCAAAATAGATTCCCAGTGACTCACCTGGCTGCACAGGGGCCACCAGCTCCACAGTGATGGTGCCTGTCTCGTTAACATGGAGGTGGGGCACACTGATCTCAGTCTTCATTGCCTCCATCTTACCCCACACCATCTTCAACTGAAACACCAAAACGTATATTCAATCATCTAGTTCCAACCTACTTTTTGTTCATAGAGTCAACACCGACATTGGAATTACGGCTTTTTCTGTTGCTGCTCCAACTCTTAGTGTTAGATCAGTTGAAAATATCATGAAATTCCATTGTCGTTTAAAAAACTTATCTTTACAACTTTGCTTATCCACCATAGCCCCCTGGTGTATCCATCTGTTGACAACTTGAATACTGCTGATAAATTTTGAGATTGACCAATCCTTTTGTATTGATGTGCCTCTGAGCTTGGTTTCCAATGAATTAGGTGCAACAGCAGTTACATTATTATTAGTAGTATTATTATATACACAGAGTAGGCGGTTTTCATATGTGAACATGAATAGTTTGTCAACATGCATCAATAACAATGACATTATTTATTTTTGAGAAAAAAAACAATCATCTGCCCTCATTCTTAGATGGTTAAAAAGGAAATCATTAGTTCAACTCTTGACTCAATTTGAGATCCCTCCTCATTTCAATATTTTGGTCATCCTGTTTCAAATTAATATCCCCAAAAATCGAACCTATTTGGTATGACATGCTACTTCATCAGACAAACATTCAAAATATTTCTGTTTCATAAAAATATTGCCCCAAAATACTACAAATATTTAGGCTATTTACACTCCTCACAAGTTAACCAATTTAGTGATCAGTCTTTTTCGATGATTTTTAAAGAAAATCTGCACTCTCATATTAAGTTGACAGTGCATACAATACTTCACCTATTCACATTCTACATAAACGAACCTGATTCACGGTAAGCTAAATCAACTGAAGAGAGAAATAAATATCTCCATCAGTCAAGATCCTGCAACAAAGCACCTTTCACATTACACAACTTTGAGAATTTGCGAGACGAATATTCAAGTAACCAACATGCATTGCAAAATGGTCCCTATGTACCTTAGTGTTAGAGTCCCAGGGCAGGTCACCAGAGTTGAGCATCACCCAGCGTTTGATGAGTCTGGTGCTGGGCTGTACGTGCATGCCATCAACGATGGTCTCATCCTTCACAAACTCTGCCCCCATTACACCACATGTCATCCGCTGTGAGTTACACACCAGAGTCCTCCTACAGCATCCATGATGTCATCAATGATACACAACTACTCGTCAGAATAATATATATATATTTCTCAAAAGGAACAAAATGGACATATCACATTTAGTCCTGAAACCCTCCGTACATATATATTTCTGAACTAATGTTGGAGCATCATAAGCACATCTCCTCCGAGGCCCATGTTCTACTTTTGTAGATGGCCGATCTCCTACCTGAGAGAACTTTGATTGATGCGCTGTGGGATGATATAACAGTAATAGTCATATGCAGTTCTGTTTCATTTCTTTTACATGTTCTAAGCATTTCAGAAAAGAGTTTTTGATATAACGTTCACACAAGTATTTACTGAAAATAACTCTTTAAGAATGCATCTTTGACAGATTGATGAAAACTTAAAACAGGTCTTGGTGATTAAAAAAGTCAAAAAACAGTTGACTTTACACTTACTCTCTGACAGCAGTCGGCTGCAGGTGGCAGCACCCATCACCCTCGTGTTCAGCCTTTCTCTTTATCGCCCTCTCGCAGTACTTCTCCTCGCGACGCATCCTCTTCTCAACACGCTTCTTCTGCTTCTCCTCCTCCTTCTGCAGCTTCCTCTTCTGCTTCTTGTGCGCCTCGTCCTCACCCAGGGGGTAGCTGGGCAACATCACGCAGGTGAGAAAGGGTTAACATCATGGTGGTGGACAGGTGGTCATGAAAGGGTTAACATGATGGGGGGGTTATAACAGGGAGGATAGAAGTGGTTGTAAAAAGGTTAATGTAACAGAGTGGTGAGTACAGGATGGATGGAGATGGTCATGAAAGGGTTAACATCAGAGGGGTGACAGGATGGATGGAGATGGTCATAAAAGGGTTAACATCACAGGGGGGGGGCGAGGACAGGTAGGATGGAGATGGTTGTAAAAGGGTTAATGCAACATAGGGGTGAGGATGGAGGTGGTCATGAAAGGGTTAACATCACAGGGGGGCGAGGAGGTAGGATGGAGATGGTTGTAAAAGGGTTAATGCAACAGAGGGGTGAGGATGGAGGTGGTCGTGAAAGGGTTAACATCACAGGGGGGGGGGACAGGTAGGATGGAGATGGTTGTAAAAGGGTTAATGCAACAGAGGGGTGATGATGGAGGTGGTCATGAAAGGGTTAACATCACAGGGGGTAAGGGCAGGGAAGATTGGGGTGGTCATGAAAGGGTTAACAACAGAGAAGTTGATAAATTTGGCCATAATGTTGGTTAGACAAAATATTAATGGCTATGGTCAAGAATATGATGGGTTCTGGGTAAGACTGGTGACCGTGATAATAGCCAATGATGCTAGCTATGATAAGAAGAAAAACTGTGGATATGAGAAAAATGTTATCTTAAATATGCCAGAAATTATAACAGGTGGAATGCTGTTTTGTAATTTATCTATGACAATTTCAGTTCAACTGGAATAACTGCAACAAACAATTTGTTCCAACAAATCCCAGTCTCTGGTGTTTATACTCTCCGACAATTACAATGGCAACAAGTATTTTTACAGTAACGATTAACGAGACAACATATAGTGGCTGTAATCCTGACAAACTTATGGAGATGCTACTGTAGACGACCTTGAGTGACCTCTGCCTCACCTGGGGCCCGGGCTGTCAGCCTCCAGTGTGTAGAGGTTGCGCTTCAGCAGTGGCACCAGTTTACCATTGCGTTTGCGTCCAGCGTTGAGCACTGGCCGTCGGATCTTGACGAATGTGTGGTCAGTGGGGTGAGTGCCGTCCAACGCTTCACATACGTCACACAGGTCAAAGTCGTCACAGTTGCTGGCACACAGAACACCACGGTGATAAAGCAGTAGTCTCTTGCGGGTTTTGCGTAAAATCCACACATCAATTGACCAGTGTAGCTTCATATAAATTTAGGTTTGTATATATGTTACACAAAAAAAACATATCAACTGATGCATGCATTTTTCTTCTAGTCCACAAATATTGTTCCATAGCAATTCTACAGAGGTGTATCGTTAGAACCATAAATAATCAAGATTACATTTTAAGTGAAATTCCATATTTCTCAAGCCTTCTTACATTTGCATAAGTGAGACACTGCTAATGAATATTTTATGCATTTTTTAAACTGATTTTTAAAATATTACCAACTTATTATATCATGTTCAAAATGTGTACAGGAAAAATATTTGGTAAACAACAGTTAAGTATGCAATAAACCAGATGTACAAACAATTAAAAATCATAAGAAAATTACAGAAATCACATAAGGACATACAGTGGAACCTGACTATTATTGAGATCACCTGTGAGACTGGACAAGTGGTGCAATTAGCGAGGTGACCGTATTAACTGGATTTCCATTACTTCACTATAAATTAAACAAACTTGGGACTATCTTAGAGTGACGTTAATTGTGAGGTGACCACATAGCAAATTTCAACTATATCACACTGCTATTTCAAAGCCATGGGTATGTGTATGCATGTGTACATCCATGAATACGTACCCGCACTTGTAGCGAGTGCCGACTATCTCCATGTTGCAGTTGTCACAGACGACACCAGCGTGATGATAGCGCGCTGAAACACAACTCACCGGTGGAGCCTCATGGTCAACAATCAACATGCAGACACAAATGTGGACAAACTCTGACCACCTCAAAAGCACGCTGCAACTATTTTTTTTGTCTCCGTGTGCCACATGAACGGTGAGGGCAGCACTTGAGGTACCTTCAGTTGTCCTCCATCCCACCTCTCTCTGTATCCCTTCCCGTTATCTTCCACACCTTGCTCTCCATACCAATGCTGTCTCTTCTATCTCTATTGTCATTGTCAATCTTCACCACTTTTGGTATCCTCTTGACTTCCATCCCACTCTTCTGCTATCACCTGTCTCTTTGCTCCCAACCTGTCCTCATCTATTCTCTGTCTATGCCTGGGACATTAGAATATGTTCTGTGCCTTTCTCATAATAATATTTCTTATTTACCATAATAACCATTATTTATGAAGCGTTGTACATCCAGAATACATCCTATTTAGCACATAAAATACAATATTATTAAAAAGTATATAAACTAACCATAACTATCAAATACGATGTATAAATTATGTATAAATATTTATTAAATGTTAATTAAAATATGTACATAAAACGCAATAAAGCAAAACTACAAACCAGTAAGGCATTTAAGACTGTATAAAACCTAACTTATCAATAATAAATTCATCATAATAAAATACAATATCCACTAATATAATATAAGATACAATATGGGCTGGCAATAATCTTAATCTTTGCGATTATTTCATAAATTTTACCATCAACTCATGAATAAAATAAATTAACAAAGTTAGCAGTTACTGTAACATCCAGGTCTGCCATAACCAAACAGAAATAAGAAAAGCCAGCATATGTTCTAAACCACAATTTCAACATACCTGCTAACAATACAATAACAACTCTACATAAAAAAATGATCACAAATTCCTCGATTACAAATAATAACTAGCAATGCCAGCTGACAGTTTCAGCTGAAAGTAGGATTTTGACTTACGGATGCCGCTGTTACTTCCCGGAGCCACTGCCTGCACCGGAGTGCCCCCTAGTGGTCCACCAGGAACTGATGCGATGACAGCACCCTCTAGGTTGAGGAGCACTTGTCGAGTGACGGTGTGCGAGATGTCAGTGCACATCTGTTTACACATCTCCTTCAACTCGACTTTCAACTGCAGACAAAATCAGAGAGATCTTTCACCTCCCTTAGTTCCACACATGCAATAAGTTTGTCAATACCAACTCTAAGTGCAACAGAAATAGCATAGAGAGGGGAGAGGTGAGAGACCAACAGAGAGACCAAGCAGAGGTCACGCAATCTGGCTACAAATGGACACAACAGAATTGTCACAAGACATCTAGGATCATGGAAATTGGAGTCGCGATCACCTACACCTGACTGTGGCAACTGACAACGATGAAGGTATAAAACCAGTAATAATTAAACTCAACAAACTGCAATTACACATACATCGTCCATGTAGTTCCTGAGATCTGGGCAGCCTCCATCCTCTTTGGGTTGGGCCACCTTTTCACACTCCTGGTGGGGGCGCAGGTTGCCTGCCTTGAACCCCTTCAGACGCCCCTGGCTGTGAAGTCGCCCCACATTTTGGGCCAGCTGGGTGTAGTAGTCCTTCAGACGCGACTTCTTGGTTGGGCGATTCGCCTACAAAAATTAGATCTTTATGATGTCTACACAAGTACAATGGAACCCCATTAATTCAAACCACAGCATCCAGACACCATTTCAAGGGATCAGAATTTCCAAATGCAAATATTTTCTCTAAACTAGACCTCTCCTTAAGGAAATACGAATAAATAATTTTGCGGTATTTTTTGATAACTTTTGGATGGGACTGAACCACAGACTGGTTATGATTTCAAAAAAACAATTTGACAACAAAATAAACACACTTTCTAGCAAACCACATTAAAATTTTTGTGTCATTCTATTTAAAGTTCTATTCAGACAAATATAAAAAAAAGGTTCTAGTGATTTTTAACAACCTTCTGGACATAACAGAACCACAGATATTGTTGTATATTATTAAACAAATTGCCAACAAGGCAGTCAGACATACCCGGGATCCAGTGGTTGTAGCTCCGGCGTCACTCTTCTCCATATCCTCGACACTCTGAGTTTTACTGAAACATCACGTATCAACTGTTATTTTATACAGAAAATAGTTGTAAATGGTAAAATAACGGTACAAAAGTGATAAATGCAGCCATGTGACAAAACAAATACTAAAATTTTGTTTTAAAATATATATTGTTGTACTTCACTGTTGATTCATCTTGAAACCTCAATATTCGCAGAATATTATATTATTATTTAATGTAACTATGCATACAAATTAGTATTAATTTCATCAAAACGAGACTCGGTATCCCAATTATGTTTAATTAATGATGCAGATAGGCCTAACAAAAGTACAACATTTTCATTGAAGTTTTTATGATAAAGAAGAAAAATACGAAGTTATTTTTGTAAATAGTCCGAGAATTTGATAAACTAATCCTTCTGAGGAGTTTAAATTTGCTGAATTTAGTGAATTACAAACCAATCTGAGATTGGAAATGTCCTACATCTGGCAAATTAACAACAGGATGCAACTTTCTATGAACGTAACTTTACATATAATTACATTTCTAAAGAGCCTGTTTAGCTATACTCACAGAAGCTCCATGTGCCAGATTTGACTGCGGTCCCCGGTGTAGTTGGTGGCGGTGACGCGGTGACCTTCGACCGCACCTATCACCCACTTGGGGTTGAATCTGTTCTCCACCCTCTCATCCTTCACCATCCACTGCTGGCTCGTCTTCTCTCGCTCATACAGCCGCAGCACAGCCATATCACCTGTCACATGTGTCATTAGAATGACATGTCATCTGTCACACATGTCACCAGAATGACATGTCACCTGTCACACAGGTCACCTGAATGACATATCACCTGTCACCTGAATGATATGTCACCGGTCACATGTGTCACCACAATGACATGTCACTTGTGTCATAAGAATGACATGTCACTTGCCACATAGTCATGTGTCACTAGATTCACATTTTTACAATCATACATCTCACTGGGATGATGTATCACCTGTCACACAGTCACATATGTCACCACAATGACATGTCACCTGTCACAGTCACATGTGTCACCAGAGTGATATGTCAACCATCACAGGCACAAACATTACCACAATGACATTTTATTTGTCACTCTGTCACCAGAATGAAATGTCACCTGTTGCATAGTCACATGTGTCACCAGAATCATGTCACACTATCATACATGTCATCAGAATGATGTATCACTTGTCACATGTGTCACCAGAATCACATGTCTGAACTGATGTACAGTTGGACCTCACTGCAAGGTCACCTCAGTAATACAGCCACCTTGCATCTAAGGTCACCCTAAGACAGACCAGTCACAAATAATTTCCATAACAGTAAAGTACGAGTCCTGCTAATACTTTGGCCCAGTCCTAGGTCAGTCTTACGTCACTTTGGCCCAGTCCCAAAGCTGACCTCAGTCTTAGCTTACCCATATTTGTTTTTATTACAATTAAGCTCACACATGACCTAATTGCTTGCATGCAGTAATTATTTATTGTAAATGAGGTCTAACTATTGCCTTAGATGGAAGCTTTTTATGTGTACATGTCACGTTTCTTAGATGGAAGCTTTTTATGTGTACATGTCACATTTCTTTGAATCCACCGATACATTTGATTAGTCATTATTAACAATCCAATCAATTACTACCGGTATTACAGACATTTTGTTTATCTAACTTAAATAAAGTTATATTATAAAAAAAAATTATGCTTTAATTGACACCTATTAATGTATTACTATTATGCTCAGTTCTGATAACAACACTCCTTCTCTAAGCCAGAAGGCCTTGACAGGACAGAGGTAACCAAACCTATGAAACTTGGCTGGTGTCTGCTCAGGCAACACATACAAATCACTTGTATGAATACCAGGACTGTTGCATACCTTTATTGCTAACTAATACTTTTCAGCCAGCGTAGTTCTAAGCTGCTTTAATTCGTATTATCACTGTATAAATACTAGTCCAACATGTCTGTGCCAACCAGCCATTCCACCTCTTGTAGGATCTGTCTGCCAAATCTAATTTATTTGTCTGAGTCCGCATTACGTGGAAACATCCATGGCCATATATATATGCATAGGATATTGTTCATTAGAATGGCTCTAGTTAGCTGTTGATTTGTTTATGGTTGGATGTCTTTATGGTTAGGTGCCTTCCAACATGCATTTTTCTGTCTTTGAAATATGCCTGGAAAAAATACTTCAAATAAACATGTATGTCACAAAATATGTGACTAAAATATTACTACTTTTCAAAATTACAATGATCGGCAGATTAAGCAGTCTTTTCGGGAAATTCAGAATATCACACCAAATCATCCAGTTACAAAACATCAACAGATATATACTTAGTTAACTTACATGTAGATGTGTCACAACGTGGGCATGTTTACATCACATAAATGTTAACAGGTCCAGAGTTTGAAGCCAGAACTATGTCACATAGAGCAGACAAGGTAACCAGCACATCACTATGTCACATAGAGCAGACAAGGTAACCAGCACATTACTATGTCACATAGAGCAGACAAGGTAACCAGCACATTACTATGTCACATAGAGCAGACAAGGTAACCAGCACATTACTATGTCACATAGAGCAGACAAGGTAACCAGCACATTACTATGTCACATAGAGCAGACAAGGTAACCAGCACATTACTATGTCACATAGAGCAGACAAGGTAACCAGCACATTACTATGTCACATAGAGCAGACAAGGTAACCAGCACATTACTATGTCACATAGAGCAGACAAGGTAACCAGCACATTACTATGTCACATAGAGCAGACAAGGTAACCAGCACATTACTATGTCACATAGAGCAGACAAGGTAACCAGCACATTACTATGTCACATAGAGCAGACAAGGTAACCAGCACATTACTATGGGTCTTCAACTTCACATGTTGCTCACAAAAATGTGATATTATAACTAATTACTATCTTACAGCCACCCAATGAGCAACGCACCAAGAGCAAATGTTATCACTAATTATGACAATGCATGTAGCCATTCAATTTGTCCGTTGAATAAAGTAACTAACTCCCTATACGTTTTTTTTTAAACATCGCCAATTGGTAGATCTGATGCTAATTGCTCAAGGAAGTGAATGACCTTAGAAAGAAGGGAGTGGACCTTGGCACCACAAAGTGAATGACCTTAGAAAGAAGGGAGTGGACCTTGGCACCACAAAGTGAATGACCTTAGAAAGAAGGGAGTGGACCTTGGCACCACAAAGTGAATGACCTTAGAAAGAAGGGAGTGGACCTTGGCACCACAAAGTGAGTGACCTTAGAAAGAAGGGAGTGGACCATGGCACCACAAAGTGAATGACCTTAGAAAGAAGGGAGTGGACCTTGGCACCACAAAGTGAATGACCTTAGAAAGAAGGGAGTGGACCTTGGCACCACAAAGTGAATGACCTTAGAAAGAAGGGAGTGGACCTTGGCACCACAAAGTGAATGACCGTAGAAAGAAGGGAGTGGACCTTGGCACCACAAAGTGAATGACCTTAGAAAGAGGGGAGTGGACCTCGGCACCACAAAGTGAATGACCTTAGAAAGAGGGGAGTGGACCTCGTCACCACAAAGAGGATGACCTTAGAAAGTAGGAAGTGGACCTCGGCACCACAAAGTGAATGACCGTAGAAAGAGGGGAGTGGACCTCGGCACCACAAAGTGAATGACCGTAGAAAGAGGGGAGTGGACCTTGGCACCACAAAGTGAATGACCGTAGAAAGAGGGGAGTGGACCTCGGCACCACAAAGTGAATGACCGTAGAAAGAGGGGAGTGGACCTCGGCATCACAAAGTGAACAACCTTAGAAAGAGGGGAGTGGACCTCGGCACCACAAAGAAGATGAATTCACAACACTCAAAAGTTAACATATTGATATACAGACTATACAAACTTGACTCACCATTTGCTTCAAGACAGAGGTCGTTCATGACACACCGCAGCGTGCCAGTCTGAGGGTGCTCGTAAAACAACTGATTATTGAGGAACTCGTGTGCGCCTTTCTTCGGCGACAGCCTCAACACCTTCGCCGTCGGGTCGCCATTCAGCTCCATGCCCAGCACTAGGTCGTTGGTGACGTTCTTTAGGAAGAAACACTTTGACTTTCTCCCACTCTTCTGGAACACATCCGTGGTCGTCTGATCATCATCCATTGGCGTGGGGAACACAGCTATCCCGTCAACTTTCACCGCTTTGTGCTTCAGAGGGGTGGGGTAAACAGCAATGCCATCTATTTTAACTCTGATGGGGTCTACGGATGCACCGTTTCCCTTGTCTGCTTTCTTCCCACTCGCCCCCTCCTTGCTGGTTGGTGGCTGGTCGGCGGGACTGTTAAGTACAAACTCTTCGCTTATTGTGTCCATCTGAAGCGGCTGGCTACACAGGACATTCATGTGTAGGGTGTTGTTGAACTTCCGAGCCACCTAAAAAACAAATCCATGGTCCATTTTATTTTAGTTCCAGTAGATCTTAGGACCAATAACAGGCCTTTAATGTGTCTTCTCTAGAGTTAACAAGTTCCTGACAGGTTTTACTGTTTTCCTGCACAGGATACTTCACTTGCCTGGCACAGATTCCAGGCAGAAGGGACTAAATGGCTTTACAGTTGGGGACTCCAACCACTGGACAACTCACTGCCACACACACTCTTCAACTGTAACTTTGTTATATTACTTTCAGTTATTCTAAAGCATGCACTCCTGTGCTAAATAATCATGCTGTGAATAGATGCATAATTAAAAAAGATTAATTTATGTTATGGTATACATACTATCTTGTTGATGCATCTGAATCAAGCTATAACTCGTCCTGTGCACTATCATATTGCACATTTGGACCTTTGTAGATTTAGACCACTGCAGATAGCCTCTGTACATAATTGGTCATTATGCACGGGGGTCACTGCAAATGACTGGCAACCACAGCTTATTAACCACGGATCCAACCCAGAACAGAAAACAACATTAATATTTGCAAGTTTAATCAGCATTTTCATTTAGGTAGGCATCATACTGATTACGAAATAACAAGACAATAATTATTATGTTCTGCCATCACAGATGTACACTGGCTGCCAATATGTAATTATTTCTAGCACTAATACTCAATAGTATGGAAATTCCCACTCTTTTCCAAGAACAGATCAGGAGTTTCCTTAAAATATTTGTTTTTGGTGAAATATTATGTCAATGCTTCTTGAATGTATGTTGAATTGTGCCATTTACTACCATATATTATGGCAGATTGTTAGACATTAACTGAAGTTTGAGGTATCCAGTGCAGGAAATGCATACTTTAATAACATGTTGTTTTTGTCTTTACTTTTTATACACATAAATGAAAATGTAAAAAAACAGATTAGCGCATGCTGGAAAATTTATGGCAGAGTTAAACTGCTGCAAGATGAGATATCTTTAATTATGTTGATGACTTTTGATGTTAACTGTTTTGTAATTATGGAAAATTAAATGTCCACATGTAACGATATTACGCATTACGTAGTGTCTCATGGTTGGGCGACGGTCTCAGCATGTCGTTTCCAAATCTGCCTGTCTTGCGCTATCCTCTGCCAGATGGTGCCCTTCCAGTACTCGTCTAGTTCATCTCTCCACCGTCTCGGCAGTCTTCCTCTAGATCATCTCCCTTTATAAGGTCTCCAGGTAGTTATATCATGTCTATGACCTTTGTCTTCTCTCTTACCCAGATGTTTGTTTTTCTCTCCCGATATGTGATGTTCAACATACTTCTTTCCATCTTTGTTTGTGCGGCTGCTAGCTTGTTCTTTGCCTGGATGGTGAGTGCCCATGTTTCCGCGTCGTATGTCATCGCTGGAAGTATGCATGAGTTAAAGACTTGTCTCTTCAAGCAGGTTCCAAAGTTACCCTTGAAAATGTCACGGTGTTTGGCAAATGCTGTCCAGCCGGCAGTGATTCTTCTTTGAATCTCCATGTCTTGGTTTTTGTTTCTGTACTGTATCGTTGTCCTAGATAAACGTAGCTATCAACATTCCTTATCTGTGTGGTGTTGATATATATTGGTGTCATTTTCTAGCATCACTTTTGTCTTTGAAATCTTCATCTTCAGACCTTGTTTTTCACTTTCATCAGCTAGCTCCTGCAGCATTTTTTTTAGTTCTTGCGGTGTAGTAGCGCATATGAGATGTCAGTGATACGAAGATGACTGAGATATTCTCCATCTATCCTCAAGCCTCTGGTTTTCCCAGGTGATTTATACATAAATGAAAATGTAAACTATATATTACTGCTTGCTAGAAAATATATGGAAGAGTTAAAATGTTAAAAAACAGATATCCTTAATTCTGTTAATGTTCAGTGCTAAATGTTCTGTCCCACACAAAATTAAATGTCCACAAATTAATTCACATAGTCAGCCATAACTGGCAACATGTGGAGCAGACAGAGCTCTGCTGTCACTCACGATCACCCCCCTCCGAGCAACATGACCGGAGATCATATCACCACAACAGAAATCATGCTGTGACCTGAATCTGCCACTCAACCTAACTGTATTGTCTTATAAAAAAATGTCAAAATGCAGCAGTCACATTGTCCCAGTCTCCCTTGCTATGTAAACGCTAATAAAACTCCAGGGTAAAACTTCACCAGAGTCATGCTGAAGTTGACAAGGGGAGCAACCATAAAACCTGGAGAAACTGGTGGAAGCTACAACCTAATCAAATTAAATTGTTATGTAGTTGAAATTGTGTTTAAATGTTCAATAGTAATATAAAAGTAATAGCTCAATTCAATAACATTATTCCGGAATATTACATCCATATAAAAAGTAGACCAGACTATGACTGACAAATGTTAATATATAGCATTTTTCGCCAGTGACGACACAGCAGTGATATGTATAATGTATCACTATTCATAATATTCTGTAGTATTGCATTACCCGATTTAGCTACATATTTCATTAAACTATACACATTTTTTCTGATCAACATTTTGCAGGTGATTAAGCCTCGTGATACAAACATATAACTAGCGCTACAATCTCTAGGTTCATTGCACAACAATCATATAACTAGCACTACAATCTCTAGGTTCATTGCACAACAATCTAGAGACATTATTGTCTGCTACACACAGTTTCCTAATTAGTTCTGCTCTGTATTTACTAGTACACTGGTTCCTATTACAATTTAATTGAGTTTTTACTCAACCTATTACTATTACTTCAATATTTGTAATCGTTACTATTACATATTACTATTAGCCCAGGCCTGCCTCTGAGGCTCTGACCTGTTTGCCTGGTGGCAAACAGGTCAGGTCTTTAGATTTAATCTTCAAAACATTAGTGGAGTGAATTATTGTGCCATTGTTATATAAACAACCTAGTTAACTAACTAATTCCCCTCTATCTTGCACTGCTCTATCCACCAACTGTCTCCATTCCCCTCTATCTTTTGCTCTTGTTCTCCACTCCTCTCCCAATCCTTCCAAGTCTCTCTTTATGCAGTCCCCCCATCGCAAAAGTTAAAAGAGTTTACACCAATTACAGAAATGGTTGATTAAAAGTTTAATTACCCAGGTAAGAAAAAGGTGTCATGAGGGCCTTAAACAATTCTATCATAACAGAAAACCAAAGACTATGACATTATTACCATGTGTCAATCTGTCATTAATAATTATGTATAATGACACTGTATTCTTACATATTTACTGTACACATGTGTGGACCATCTGTAGAAATGATTTAGTTATGGCACTGTAGCCTGGCCTTGCCTGTCTGTATGATGAGACATCATGTGACTATGAACATTGGCTATATTTAGACCGACTCATACACTGGTGGATCTTACGTACACTGAGTGAGTGTCACTGTGTGTACACTACTGACCAGCTGCTAAACATACAGTAAGCTGTTGACCACTGACATGTCATGTAGACTCTGTGTTATGATTACTCAGCTGCCTTACACTGTATCCCTCCCCAAATCTCTAACATACAAATTCAGGTCACCCCTAAAATCTAGTGCTTTTAAAATGGAAAGCTCCCCCAATTCATCCAGCCCACCCTTCATTCTGATACATCACGATTGCTCCCTGGGTCTAGAATAAGGCAAAAGCTGAACAAAAAGAACAATTACATTACATTGTTACATAATCTGTCTCGGTTCTGAATAATTGATGGATCTGCTAGACTGCGGTTTGCCTACGTCACAATTAATATTTTGTGCACGACCTCCGTGAATCATTCCCTTTGCCAACAATGTTGATAACGGTTAAAAACATGTGATTTACGTTACTATAATGCTGCATGACATCTCATAAACCAAACATTCTTACACACAGTTGCTACTTTAACAACACTGTCTTATGTTTATATCATAAAGAAAAACTGTTAGGGCCAGAATTTCAAAAAAATATACAATGCAACGTTTGAATACTTCACATATACTGCATCTATTTTTTGATGGCTTGACAGACTTTTCTAGGCAACAGGTTACATTATGGACAGGTCAATTATCATCTTTGGGCAAACACAGCAGTAATATAGCAGCCAGCATTCACTTACAAACTGCAATAATGTGAACATTATTCAAAATTGCTGCATACATATCTGCAAATGACATTATTACACTTATGTTTCATGAACTAAACTTTTTGGATACATATCCATGCTGTAAATGTTAAATTGTAACAGATTGATTTTAATAAACCACAATTAACAGTCAACAGTTATTCTTAAATGTGGTTAAATTTCAAGATATTACAATATAAAGTTTACATAAAATAACATGTTTTGCAATAACAAATAAGACTTTGTACCTTTAAGAAACTTGAATTGTTCAGATTGTTCCCGAGTCAGAAACACCTGTGAATCTGCTGTGTTCCTCACCTTGAATGCCTCCTGTAGTTCCTCATGACTGCTCACTAATACACTCTCGTCATCATCGTCAACGTAGGTGACAGCAATCTGAGTCTGGTCTGAGTACACCTTCAGCTAGCAAAGGAAACACACGTGTTACTACAAGATTAATTTTCAGTGAGTAGCACCCATCTGGTATACTCTTTATTATGCATAGGATTAAAATAACATGTTACATTTACAACATTATAAAAAAGAGCATGGTTCTGTGTTGAATGTTTGCGTGTGTTTGATTATCTGTGTAAGTTTTGCCTGTCACTCCTATATACTGCATTCACAAGGCGTGCTTACGTGCCATTTCTGCCAGTGTGTTAAGCAACAAAGTAACAAATGCCACTAGCACTGTCCAGTGTACACATGTATTAGAAACATGTTGTTGCTCTGCTCCTTGTTCCCTGCTGTACAGGGGTGAGGGTTAGGTAGAGTAAAGCCAAACCACTCTCTGTGTCTTTTCCTTCCATAGTTTTCTGTCCATCGCTCCCTCTTTCCATCTTTCATCCTCCCCTGATCTTCTCATATCCCCCCTCACGCAGTTCTCCCATCTCAGCTGTGGCCTTCCCCTTTTCCTGTCCTTTATGTTGTTCCGCCTCTGCTCTCTCTTCCATTCTCTCTCTGTTGTCCAACCCACACCACTTCTGTCTTCTCCAGGCTCATTCTTAGTCCGTGTTTCTTGAACACCATATTTCATACCTCCAACATGTCTTATAGCTCTTGTTTGCTTTCTGCTACTATAGCCAGATCGTCTACATACATAATCTTTCTGAGAACATCCGTCATGTTGATCTTCCTGCTGATTAGTTCCAACTTCCATCACCATGATAAATATTAATGGGCTTAGGGGACTTCCTTGCTTCAATCCGATGATAACGGGAAACTTTTCCGACATCCCAGATCCACGGATGTCGCAAACATATAGCCAAAATACGAAATTGCAGATCGATGTCATTCTTATGAAACCTTGTGACTTGAGCAAATTGACTTAATCTGATCTACCCTTTCAGGAAATTATCAAAGTTGGACATCCGAGCATTCATCGTTATTTATAGTTTCATACTCTTCATCTTCGCTATTGATGGTTAAGTGACTGTGTTATAATCTAAACCCTTCCCTTCATTGGTTGGTTGCTTTACATGATTATGATACTATGCCCATATCAAGAATAAACAGATTATTTAATGAAATGATCTTATCTCACCGGGCAATGCCAGGTTAATTCAGACAGTAGCATATATATATATATATATATCAAGTGTGGAAACATAGCTTATGCCACCTTAATCCAACCAGTTATTCTACTTTCCCCTATTAATAAAGTCATTGAAACAACTTCTCCTAAGATATCAAATTTTATGTTTGTTAAATTGCACAGGAAAACCCAAATATATACAGTGGTGGAAAACTTAAACTTTTTTAATAACCTGTCTGCAGGGGCTTATAGCCAGAGACCAATCTGCCAGTCTTGAAGACTGGCAGATGACTGGGCAAGACTGGTAATTACAACTGATAAGACTGGTGGAATTTAGTGAGGACTGACTGGTTACTAGATTAACTAATTAATAGTTCCAAGTTTATGGGCCCATATTAATGACAGTCATTGGTACATGGCAGTGAAACATAGAATGGATCAGTATTAAATGAATAATTGGCTCAAATGACACTGGTTTGTAAAATAAATAAACTGGCCAACAATGGCTGCGATTCATGTGAATGGGTTCCATGCAAGCCGTTCGCATGCTAAGGGCAAAATATTGAGTAATTCAAGACTAGCACCCAATTATTTCTGGCTAAGGGAAATTAGCCTGTCTGACAAATAAGTACAAAAAAGATGCATTAATTTCTCAGCAATGTAATTCCTTCCTGTTGATTGGCTAAGAACATCCTTGTCGTAGAGCACAAAACGTGTTGGGATTAAAGTTCAATGTTTGAAACACAGAGGCCTGTAGATTGCTCACAAACTTCAATAACAACTAATTAATGCCACAATTACTAGGTGACAGTAGTAGAATACATTAAAGTTTGCATTGCAGATGTAGTATAAAAAGGGGTGAAGTTTCCTTCTTTATGGAGGTTTTGTTCGCAATTGTTTCGTATCACAGGACTGCTTTTTCCACCTTTTCATGATTCTTTTCCTCCAAACGATTCCTTTCAGTCACAAATAATTACCTGATTCTAAAGACTATACTTATTACTGTTGTCCTCTGTCTAGAAATTATGTCAAGTGCTACAAATACATGACTAAAACTACTGGTTTTGGGTTAATATTTTGTATGGATCCATTTCTAAAATACTATGCCTAAAGAATGCATAAAATGACACCATTCATTGACCTCGTTTCAAAATAATTCAATAAATATTGGGAGACACGTCTCCCATAGCATCTCTCCACAGTACCATGTGCACTGCAATCCTCAATTCCTTAATATTTTAGTAAATAAAGAAGAATATGTGTCATCTTAACAGAGTTAATTTTTACTTTGAACTCCTTACTACCTTAGAAAGCATATATATCAATTGTTTGATAGAATTGTAGGAATGTGTCAAGAAAATGAATAGTAATATACATTTGTAATTAAATTACCATAATAATTTAATAATTAAGTGAGATAAATATAACTATACATATGTTCTACGTAATTATCTCATGAAATATAATTAGATTATTTACATACATCAGTACATGGCCCTTTGAAGAAAACATTTATATCAATATCATTTATTATGCTTCATGGACGCATGGTTGATGTCTCATGACCTATAAATAGCCATACCACACGTTTGCGTTGTCATTGCCACATTGGACATTGCTACATTTAAAGTCCAAATTAGGAATGCATATCGCCCGAGTTATACGATCTGAAGCAAGCACATTTAAAAAAATAGCCATTGGCTCTTCATTAGAGAGACCAGAAAAATGACAGGGCACACAATCTAAATATGAAGCGATTGCGGGTCAATGTTTGTAAACATGCACAATGTCTGCGTAGCAGCATACCATTAGTTCGAAATCTTCCCACTGTATAGTCGCTGGAACAACTTGGATGTGTCCAGCGTTCTTTTGCGCACCATCGCCACCTTCAAAATCCACCGTGATGACAATGTCTTCTTCCATTTCACTTCGTTCTCGCTCGTAATCTTGCAAAATGTATCGCAGGCAACGTTCTTCCCGAAGTCTAGCCTACTGCGAAAATGTCGAAAAACACTGTCTAAACATTAGTCGCCCTGTTTGTTTTGTTTTGAGCCCTCGCACCGATCGCTGATTCCAACGCGATGGCATATAGTGCAATATAAATAATGCGGATCAACGCATTATGCTCCAAGCCTATACAATAATCGTGGATATTTTCAACTGTGATTTGACGTGTTGATAATGCATATTTCCGAAAATGATGCACATTGTGCATAATAACGGTTTGAGTAAATGCGTAATCATTTATCAAGCAAATATAGTTCTGGTCAGGATGACACTTAATTCGTGACGTCAGCTGTCAATCTTCAAGGCTGCGAGATTTTTGCGAGAGTGGCGCGAGAACAGCCATCGAGAGATTTTTCGATTTGTCACCGTACGTGCGAGAAATAGTTGGTGTGCACGTATATGCAACGCGTCACCGAGTATTTCGGTCAGCAAGATGCATATCCCGTCGACGTTTAAACCAAAAAAGTCGGAAGTTCTAACTGAATCGGAACTCGAGGTGAGCCGGCTGTGTATGACGGATATAAAATGTGACATTTCTAAGTTGACATTTCGTTATCCAAGCCTAGGTTTGAGTGACAGATAGTCACATACTGTTCACGCGTTAACATGACCGACGTGGGTATTCGAACAAACTCTGACATTGTTAACAATTAGTATTAGACCGTTGTTATTGTATGTAATAAATATCATTGTTGTCTGATTTGACGTCAGCGTAGATAGTCTAACTAGGTCTAGCCTCTGAGTCTGAGACTACATCAATCGGCGGCCACACCATGTCCATGACATAGGCATAATCAGAAAATACCGCCAAAACAGGCAAAAGCGTTGCGCATGAGCCATGACAGAAGTGAATTGCGTCGCATGAAAAGCAATTCAGGTCAACTTCGACTTTGCGACAAAGGTGACTAATCACCACATTAGTCGCAACCAAGGGAAACTGATGCAAGGTCTCAACTAAAATAAACATGTGTACTGGTACATGTCGCATAACTAGTTGTAAGTAAGGGAAAGTTTCCATATTTTATATATTTACCAAATCAAACTTGGTAACCATTAACTCGTAAGGCATAACATTGTAAACATAATAATGATGACATAACTTTCCATTTGCCTGTAAATATTGCAGTAGTCATAATTTTGTTTTATATATATATTTATTAATTAATATTTAATTAATGATATGTCAGTATTGGTGAAATGTAATTTATAACTACTAAACTTGCAGTATATCCATGTTTTATAAGTTACGTGGTCTGCCAGCTTGTCGCCGACTCGTCATACTAACTAACTGGTATATTTAATCTTCACTGTTTCTTGTGAAAACTTTCATCAATTAAGGATACATGTATCTCTGTTGGCATATTTCCTTCACAATGTTCACCCGGTAGTTATATAATTATATTGATGTCCTGTCACTACTCTGGTATCATCTTCACCACAGGATTTGAGTCATCTGGAGTTTGCCGAAAGACTTCGGAAAACCCTTTATTATGGGAAGGTTCCATCAACTGACCGACCATCATTGCCAATGACAGGTTGGTTTATTCTACTGATTTTTGCAGACATGTATTTGTATGAATGGCAACATGGAGTCGGTGGCAAAAAGCTGTTGTGTCCTCTGTTTGTATGCAAATTATTTTAAATTATTTATTTTAAAATAGCAAGAACAATTTAAATTAGATAACATCTGCAGAATTATAGAACACTTGTTTGGTTTTGAGTAATATTGTATTGATAGATATCAATTCCTTGTAGAGTTGGCAGTTGATTTCTTTCGAGATGCATCACCCAAACAACTTGGTCGTGTGGACACATACTGGGCGTCTTCTGTTGGGCGGTAAGACTGCTAGTGAACAGCGATTTCTTTCCTGCTGTACATCGTTCACTTATTTGTGGATGGCTAAAATGCAGGAAATTGTCCACTCTTTACAGTGAGGCTTCTCCGTCACGCTGGTTTGTTGACCCCCAGCGTGTTTTTGCTTATTGAGTGTAAGCTGCCATTATTGAACGAATATCTGTTCAATTTACAATTTTACACACGAGTTAATATTATAATTGTACTGTAACACGTGAATGAAAAATATAAGTAATTTTTTATTTATGTGAAAATTTTCCTTTTTAACGTTTCTTGGTGAGCAGTTTGAAATGATGCATTAGAAATATAGTTTCTGGATCCTTTGATTTTACCTTGTTCCAGCCGGGCCTGCGTTTCACCTTGTTCAATGATGCTTGGCATGATGTACATCGAGCGATTGAAACACCGCAACCCCGAATACCTCCAGAACACACCCTCCTCCGACCTCTTTCTCATCTCCATGGTGAGTGAACTCTCAAAACCACTCATCTCCATGGTGAGTGAACTCTCAAGATATCTTTCTCAACTCCATGGTGAGTGAATTTTCAAAACCTTTCATCTCCATGGTAACTCTCAAAACCTCTCATCTCAGCGGTGAGTGAACTCTCAGAACCTCTCATCTCCATGGTGAGTGAACTCTTAAAACTTCTTAAGTCTCCATGGTGAGTGAACACTCAGAAGCTCTTTCTCATCTCCATGGTGAATGAACTCTCAAAACTCTTTCTCATCTCCATGGTGAGTGAACTCTCGAAAGCTCTTAATTTCTATGGTGAGTAAACTCCTAACCTCACCTCCATGGCAGTTTATTTTCAAAACTTCATGTGTTCATTTCCTGTCTTTCTGTTAGGGGCAGGCACCCATTAAATTTAATTTTGTATGGTCCTATGAAATGTGTCAATATATATTTACTTTTTGAAATTTGAAAACTAATTAATTTAGGCATCGTAAGAATGATGTGTAAGTAGACAGCATGTGTAAGCATTGTTGGACTGTTTTCCCAGATGGTGGCGTCTAAGTATCTCTACGATGAAGGAGTGGATGAGGAAGTATTCAATGATCTATGGGCAGAGTCTGCGAAGATTGAAGTTGACGAGATCAATGAAATGGAACGTGACTTTCTCGCAGCAATTGTAAGTATTGGTATTATATCTCGACTTTCAAAACTAAATACTATGCGTCGTATTCTTTGTCCATGCTGTCATTTTCCTTTTAATCATCAGTTGAACCATTTATAAAAGAGAGGTGGTCTGGATACCTAACACTATGTATGGACACTGTTGCCTCTTTACAAACAAAGTTGATAGTCTTCATGCACCTTTTTGTATTTTAAAACATACCTTTAGTATATTATGTATGATATTCTTAAGATCTGGCGACTGACATTTGAAGCACTACTTTAATTTCTGTTGTTATTGTTAATTTTTATAGGTGTTTTTTGTTTCCTGCCTGTATTTGTCCAGTTGCACTGAACGGACATTATTTTTACTAGGATTGGAGTGTGTTTGTCAAGGCAGACGAGTTCTGGACTGCACTGACTATGATGGAACAAAGGTAGGCGTGATCAATTACGTGGCTCCCTTGAACATCCTGAAAAGACAGTTACCAAGCAGAGTAATGCCACAAAATAATTATAATATGTCAAATTGTGCAACTGCATGTTTATTATCATCACCTAAATTATGATACAGACTCATGCAGTGATTATTGCCACATTTGTACCTTGTATGGACTCATCAAACACACCTCTGGCATACAGTGATTATTGCCACATTTGTACCTTGTATGGACTCATCAAACACACCTCTGGCATGACACCAACATTTTAAACTGTCAGAATCGCAAGTGTGATATTCTGGTCTCCTGCATTGATGCAGTAAAGTCTACTATATATTTACCTCTGTGTTTAATTTTCTATGTGTTGTATCCAATGAGCCAAGAGAGAATAGATGGTTGTCACAATTCAATGGACGTGAATGTACATTGCAGGATAGCGTTGAAGGAGGGGGTCGATCGAGGCTTCTTTACCTACACGGACGTCATGGTGCTGTCAAATAAGGTCAATTCTGCCGCTCTCAAATACGCCTTGGCACAGCTGTGCAAGGTAATGATCGATGTCTCGTGGCTATTTTGGTTTACATGTTATGTGATACTATGATACTATTTTATTGGAGTAGGATCTTCTTACTATTGTCAGTTAAGTTCAAATGGTGTTTTCTGATTTTGTTTTCTTACTGTAGAATTGCTCACTTCATAGTTCTACCAAGATTTATCTCCTACAAAAGTGTTGAATATAAATGAAAACAGCCATATTATGGAATAATAGTAGATTATCAATAGAAAAAATTGGATGTAACATTAAATTGATAAATAATAGTATTGGATCACAGCAAGTAGATGGGTAGAAAAGATTTGGAAATATTACAAAACATTGATAAGAATTGAATGTATGAACGTACCTGGTAATATGAATAACAGCAGATTAGAAGGACCAGACTATGAAGTACAGTAAACCTTGCCTAAGTCGGTTCTTTGCACAACTCGGACAGAATTCCAAGGAACAATTGATTTGTAATGTATTTCCCATAAAAATCTTCATGTAAGTCAGACCTTCGCCTAACACAGAATAACTGATAGGTTTGTAGTATTTATGCCAAATAAATTCATTCATTCAACTGAGTCGGTCCATTTGATCCGAGATAATGTGTTTTTTCTCGCCTAAGTTGGATCGCAGCATTCAACCAAATCACATGGTTGCTTGGAGTATATGCACCAGATGAACTAAAAAGTTAAACAGCTATTCAAAAAAGTCATCCAGACAGCCGTACGTAGGCGTCACATCTTCACTCATCTAATACAACTAGCATCACCAAGCCAATGAACGCTGGTATAGCCAAGAACATGACCTACCATTACCGGTACGTCCTAACCACCAGGAGACTAGAGGCATCAGAAGGATTCGCACCGTTTTCTCAAGAAGTTGAACTATGTTGGACGTCGTCATTGCCGTGAAACCAGCATGGAACAAACTGAAACCGGAAACACTTCTAAACTCCTACTAAAAATCTGGATTCGTCTAAGGTGTTGAGCGTCAAGACGATGATGAAGACAAAGCAGCTCCTTCATTCAGAAACGTACGGAATAAGCTCCACGAGATGTATGGAGATGTTTGCATGATGGACGACTGTGTTGGTGTGGACGAGACAGCAGAAACGTTGGCTACTCCAAATAACGAGCAGATCATTGAAACACCCCGACCCAGCCTGTTGGTTTACTGCGCGATGATGAGGGCGATGAAGTCTCGGTGTCTGAAGATAAGATAACAAAACTCAGTGGCACACATGCTGCTTTATGGACGCTAATTAAGACACTCTGGTTTGACGCTCATGAAATCGAAGAATTGACCGACAAGTAGAGGCCATTATCATGAGATAGAAGATGACTGACATTTACAATCAATAATAATTACTAAGCTATAACCTTAGAGATTTGTGCCAAAATGAAGCACAAAACTGTTCTAATACTGCATAATGTTGTATGTTGGTTGTGGACATCAACATATGTAGAATTACTGCGGTATCCTGTCACTTTCGTTATTCACAGTTACCCAAGGGCTTTTAGAGGGTTGCCTTTGAAGCGGCTGGGATATGTCATCTTTGGCTAACTCAGATTTTCGTGTAATTCGGATTATATTACTTGGTCCGATTGAATCTGACTTAGGCGAGGTTTACTGTACATAGAAAAATTATAATTGCCTGTTTTTTTCATACAAAAATTACGACTGAGATGGATTTCACAAATAAAAAATGACTGACATATTTGTTATGGTTTGTTCCCATGTGACATGCTACACGACAGCTGAGAATGTTATTTGTTTGTTTCAGCTTGTCCTGGTCTGTTCCGTGACATACACTGCGGGGGTGTTAGTGCTCGTCGGTTCGGTGGCCACGCTGTCCTACCTCAAGGCGTGCTCCCCCACCAGTCTCGTCAACCTACCCCTCACCCCCGACGCCCTCTCCCCAGGGAAACCTTCCCTTGTTGGTGGCAGCAACTCACACCTTGTTGATCTCCCTTTCTCCCCGGATGCCTTCTCTGCCAATCCCACTGGCAGTAATGAATCTCTCGTCACTGACTCCACTACAATGGACAACGCCAACAATGTGACTATGGAAGCTGGACTCAATGCGTTTACCACCACACCTGATGTGGATAGCGACAACACTATTCATAAGGCGAATCTCCGTTTTGCTGGTCTGCTCACCTTGACCTTAATCCGGGACACCGTGATTCTCTTTCTGAAGAGTGTCTCCGAATCTCACTACCCAGGATACGAATCACGACATGCATCAAGAACCGAGGACGAGGTCGATTTCATATGTGGCAATGGCGTCTGTACGTGTGGGGAAGACATGGAAGATCGGTTACGGGACTGTGGAATGCTGGGATGCGCAGCTTGTGGGGAAGATGAAGAGCGATGGGTCAGAGGTCGGGGTTGTCGCAGCGGGGTGCATTGTGGAAATTGTTGTTGTTGGCAAAGGGCTGAAAACATTTGGGGTGTTGGCGATGTTGTGTGGAGGTCAAGGGTCACCAATCCGCCATTCGCTGATGTGACTGTCGGGTTTCATACCCATGTGGTGACAACTACTGGCTGATGACATGTCTAGCGGGTCACATAGTCTCGCTTACCCCAGACATTGTCAAGTTTAACCATCGACCAACATTGTCAGTTACCTTATTTTCTTAAAAATTTCTTTTCAACTAAGCCAGTTACAAATTGAAGCATAAATGTGTATCTTGATAACCCTTTAAGTAGTTTTGACTATTGCTGCATCAGCACCTTAGAGACATCAAAACATCCTACATATGCTACCCTATGGTACTCTTACTTTTAAGGGTAGTGTTATATATATTTAAAAACTTATGTATGATATTCATCTACTATAACATTAGCACAAGTTAAGTGTTTCAAAGATTATAGTATCAAATATATCCCACGATCAGAATGTGGGTCACAGACAAAAAAGGTTATGAACCGCTTACGTCCTGATAGGCTATTGTTTCTTCTTCCAAATACTGGACTGGGCCCTTACCGGGCGTTATAAGTCCAACAAAGTTTATGTTTGCCTTTACTGATTTACACATTATTTTATTACTTTATTTTGAACATCATCAATTCAACTTTATTACTTGTTTCTGTTCAAACCATCGTAGGAACCATGGAAGGCTACAAAATAATGTTGCTTTCTTTCTTTCTCGGAGGGCATTTAAAAACAATCGGACAGAAATTTGTTGAATAATAACTCTTTGATAATAGTTTGTCTCGAATGTGCAGGTGAAGTATTATGAATAGGGCTGACTGACCAGAAATGTCTTATCTGTGATGTGAGAATAGTTGCCATGAGAAGATCTTAAGAGATTATTTTACAAAGGATAATGTAATAAATTCAGTTATTTTCAGCAGTACCTGCGTGGTGTTTCATGTTAGTGATGAATGAACAGTGAGAGCGCTATACTAGAGAAGATGTAGCCTGTATGTATGTTCACATACAAGCTAGCACGCACGCGCGCCTGTGCGTGGCGAGGAGAAGTAGAATGAAAATGAGATGGAGAAGAATGAGAAATATAAGAACAATGGAGGAAAAGTTAACCCGTAAAACAACCTATAATTTACCTTACGAATAGGCTGGAGTGTTCGAGATATCACCGTAGGTATTTCCCCCTTCCGTATTAGATTATCTGTTTCCTAGGAGGTCTCGTTGAGGATATAATTTTTATGTTCCGCACCATGGCAGCCAGTAGAAAAGATGGGACTCGTCTCCAACAATGACCAGTAGGCTACTGTTTAAAAAAAAACATCTCGGTAATGATACTCCGTTGTTATTACATGTATGTTGCTATGTTAGCGCGATCAGGATAGGGAGTCGAGATCAGGGCGCTTGCAGACACTCTAATAGCTATTATAGTTTGTGTCTCCGTATCTACTTCTAGTTCACTTCCTCAGTTTGTCCGTCATCTCCCGTGTCTTCACTTCCCCGAGTTCTATTGCATTCTACCACTCCGACACCTACACTCTCGCTGCCCTCTCGCTCTTTATAACTCCCTCTTTGCTAAAGCAGTACGAACAAAAGCAATGTTTGGGAGACGCGGACGACGGCCGTTCCGGCATGGGAGGCTTTTGTATTTTACACCCGACACTCGCATGCAACAACACCAAGGCGCAAAAAGAAGAACAAATTACGTTTCCTCTGTTCTATTTTTCTCATCCCGATTATGCCATTGTCATTCCACCTTATTCCCTACATGTGCCTTGTCCTACATAACGTCCCAGTTATGTTATTGTCCATGTAGGTATAGAGGTGTAAACCCTGAGTATCTATTATCAATGAGATAGATCAGATATCCTTAAGATATGCAGAAAATCCTTACAAATTTAGCGCACAAAACACACCAAAAAGAATACAAAACAAGTATAGTGAATGTGCACTGCATTGGCCAATTTATTGGGCGCCTGTGGGCAGTGTGGAGTGCTCCTGGTTCTACTGGTGGTATGCCCGCTTGGCCTCGCGCAGCATCTGTGGCGTCACGTCAAAATCATAGGAAGCACTGTCACGGTAGTCCAGTCAATCTATGCCCAAAAGAGGGTCAACCTCAAACAAATTGCAACAGTAATTATGACAGTGTTTTTATTTAGTACTATATGTTTACATTACCAGAAAAAAAGTCCACCGAAATCCACGTGGTGGAACATTGTAATTTTTGACGACAATGACAAGTGGTCAAAAGTCGCTGCCAGTGACGTTTTGGCTTAGTGAAATATAGGGGTAGGCGTTATTTAGGCTGTGATATATATTTTCTTTGCATACTTCATACACATTTTGCATACCATTGGTAAGATAATGGATTAATCTACCCAGCGATATATAATAAGTATAAATTCGTTGAATATTGATGTGAACAATGGTTTTTAAACACAGTGAACCCCGAATGTTAGCCGCTATGGGGGAGTAGCGTTGCGATCCAACATTGACTTGGTTCATTTGCAATTGAATAAATGGATGCTCTATAAGTATAATGTTTTTGGTTTGATTTTTCTATCCCATGGTGTCCCTGAAGCCATTCAGTTTGATTGTCCTCGGGACAACCTAGAACATTTTTTTTCAAATATGCAAATCAGGGCCTTCATTACTGAAATATATATGTTCTTCAATAGCTTTGCTTATTACATGCTTATCTCCAATGCGATGTTTATGGCTATCTCCAGTTACTTTGATTCGCATCCCTATAATAATAATAATAGCACAATCAACAACAGAAAACACATTGAATCTCGTTGTAATATTGTTGCACAACACAGGATAAATAGTTATCAATCCATATAGTTGACACTGGTTGCATGCATACAACTGTAATTTGCTTGTCAAAATCAATTTTTTTGCATGAATGTCATCTACTGTGTTTCAGTCAGCAGAAAATTTGAGGTGGCAATTTTTCTTTTTAAAGAAATGGCAGCCATTTTACAAAATGGCAGCCACTTTACAAAAAAGTCGCCAAATCACATTTCCGCATATCTTAACAACAGCGTCACCTACAACCTTAATATTGGTGTAAAAACATGGGTTTTAGAAGCCAGAGGTTTCAAATATTTTATGTTTGGCCTTCTCCGACTTTCGGATCTGCCATTTTTTAAAGATGGCGGTCGTCAAAACAAATTTAACAATATCTTACTAAATGTGTCATGCATGTCTATGTTAATGTGTAGAATTGTGACCAGCAATTTAAAATATGTTACGACCTTTGCTAACATTCACATATCCGCCATTGTTAAAGATGGCGCCCATCAAAACCATACATAAAGCCATACATCAACTAGACCCGTAATGTTGATGCCAAAAGATAGATTATCAAGTGCGATGATTTCAAATATATTACATACGCATCGTCCCCAATCGTGAGAGGGTTACAACACCCATCGCCAGCTGTGCACGTGCAATATATGGTACATGACATATTATTGCCGTGGGGACTGCAACCGTCAGTGCTGCGTGCCTTGCTCTCTGCTTTCCAATCACAGCTTATGACTTTAGTTAGACCTGGAGGATCCGAGGGTCCAAAGTCAAAGCTGGGTGACGGGATAGCATCCTTCACCCACACAAACTGCGTGATGTCCAAATGAAGAGGACCTTGATAACCAGCCACCTTCCACAGCATCATGTGAAGATGAGTGTGGGAGAAAGAATGGGAAGCCAGTGCACACCATGGCGTTTCCTCATACAGATTATGTGCAGAGGGCACAACATCAGATGATGCTGTGGAAGGTCAGCAAGGTCTTCCTCCTAAAGGAGGAGTTGTTTGGCCAACAGAGAAACCAAGCACACATTCATCAACTTACTGAGCAATGAGCTTTAGAAAGCTGGATGCTGTTGTTTTCATGCAGAGGACGCTAAAATAATTATCGTTAGACAACACTGAATTAATCAGGCAAAATCGACACTATTCTCATCAATGAAGACACCGATTTGCTAGTGCTGTTGTGTTACCACTTTCAACAGGAGCTCTTTGGTGTATTCTTAATGCCAGAACCTAAACAAAGCATAGTACAACAAGTAAATAACGATCTGGTACATCAGAGCTCTCACAAAATATCTGGGCCCAGCTGTGGGCTAAGATATGATACCACAGCAACATTTGAAGAATTGGTTACTGCAGGAAACCAGGCCATTGTGTGCTTCTAATGTGGGAACATTGGCAAAAACCTTGATGGTTTGCTGTACAAGCACTTCATTGAAAATGTAGCATCAAGCGCAGCTTACTCACATGCATAAATGTACCCCGTACTTCAACTGCTTCCCACTATCACAGCCGCAGGATCAATTCTCAGAACCAACAGTGGAAAGGATCCAAGAACACTCTAAAAGCCACGGACTAGAGCTGCATTGTGAAATACAAGGACCATATTCCAAAGATGACTGATCTCCCAGCAGCACCAGCCCGTATGCTGTCGGTCATCCATTGTGTGGGACAGATTGTTCGCTTGTGAAGATCAGTGGGAAGATCCCCGTCCCTGGAGGAGCGGCGGCACGCATTCTGGTGGTTACAGAGGCCCATCTTGGATTTGCAGGCTCTGGAGCAGGTTGGGCAAAGGTTTTCTTGGTCTGAAGGTGCCTGAGATCCAGATTCTTTCCTCCACCTACGCTTCTCCCGTCTGCTTCTCTTCTGGAATGCTCAACGTCCTGGGCAGCTCAGATGGTAGTCGCTCTGTTGCCAACCTTTTTGGTCTTCCCAGGGTGAGTTGCCTTTTCAGCTGATCCTTCTAGCGCCTGTGGGGCCTTCTATTTCGGTTGCCTTGACGTAGCTCATCATAAAATACAACTTATGGCATTCTGATGTCATCCATGCGCGAGACGTGGCCTGCCCAGCGGAGCTGTCTGAGCATCAACATGGTTTCGATAATCCGGAGGTTTGCCTTTTCCAGGACTTCTTTGTTGGAGACATAGTCCTGCCAATGCAGTCCCGTGATGGAGCGCCGACATCGCTGGTGGAACCGTTCAAGCAGTTGTACTTGTTTTCTGTAGAGGAACCATGCCTCTGCCCCATACAAAAGGGTAGTGACGAGTGAAGACGGCAGCCTTGTATACTTGTATCTTTGTTGACAAATGCAGCGAGTGATTCTGCCATACATATACATTTCAGCAGGCGACCGGGTGAACTGTTGGCAAAGACAAACTACAATCCGTTGGGATGTAGTTGCGGAAAGAACGGATTTGAGTATACTTCTGTGTGTGCGTGATGTGTCAAATTGCAACTAACATCTCCGTGGGAGCTCTCAACGACAGCAGTGTTTGAAGTTTGAACGTGTCATGTATCAGTAAATAATACTAAACTTGCTCATATTAAGCAATAATAAGGATGTACGCACACACCTCACTACAATTTGTATAGCGTATAGTTTTGGTGAAGATAACTGATATTGAAATAAGTACCTGAGTTAAAATATCAACCAAATACAAAGTATTCTAACATATACACGAAAACGGTGTTACTATTTTGAAACAGTAGGTAAGGACACAAACTGTGTTGAAATAAACAAGTTTATGCCTATACATGTAAGCACAATTTGGTTGATTGCAAAGCTTCTCCCCATGGCGACTAACATTCGGATTTCACTGTGTTTAGACAATTATTTTCATGTTATTAATAAATAGAATTAAATTTGATGTATATCGTTGTATTAATCTATCCATACCACTTTCAATGGTGTACACAATATAGAATACTCAGCTTAAATAAGTCCTTTCCCTAGATTTTATAATGACAAAAGTGATCGGCAGCGACTTTCGACCACTTGTCATTATCG
Organism: Paraescarpia echinospica; assembly: GCA_020002185.1. NCBI lineage: Eukaryota > Metazoa > Annelida > Polychaeta > Sabellida > Siboglinidae > Paraescarpia > Paraescarpia echinospica. The sequence continues at coordinate 21,407,579 of CM034536.1, read as the reverse complement.
TCAGAAATGAAAATGTACCACCACGTGAATTTTTTTGGACTTTTTATCTAACAATGCAGACATATAGAGCTAACTGAAAACGCCATAATGATTGTTATTACAATTTGTTTGAGGCTGAACCATAGATTGACTGGACTAGGCCGAAAATCGGGGTACATGTAAATTGAGATAATTTTTAAATGTGTTTAGAATACGATTCTGACCTTAATATACATTGCAATCACTCTCATTAGGTACCATTACACAGCTAAATGCATTGCCTTTCCAATGATATACATCATCTTTATAGTATTCTCACAAAAACTAAGTTATACAACACTAATTACGTGTACCCCCTACATTTCAGTGAGACCTACGACCATTTGGCAATATGCGAAAATGACAATGTTCCATCAAGTGGATTTTGGTGGGGGGTTTTTCTGGTAACATAAACATACAGTAGAATCTAAAAATGCCTCAAAACTTACTATTGCAATTTGTTTGAGGTTGAACCATAGATTGACTGAACTACAGTTCATCTTGCATTGCATGAAAGCAGTAATCGTGTCCGCGTGCAAGTTCTTACGTGCCTCGGTGTGCATCTTGCGAACCATCGAGAACGCTCTCTCGGAGTCTGCGTTGCTGTGTGGCAGACTGAGCAGGGTCTGCAATAGGCGTGCCAGGCAGGGAAAGCGCATTTGCTGTAGTCAGTGTAGAGCCGTCTTCAACGCTATCACATCAACACAGATGGAATCACAAAATATGTGACCGCCCTCGCCTTGAAAAAATTGGTACGTGTTGTCGCGCCGACTTCAGTTGCCTGCATGCAATTTTGACTTGATAGGCTTGCGAACATCATGTACGCTCGACGCCGCGACCTTCTCGTCGCGCAAACACACTCGCCAAGCTTCGATCGACTTGGTTATAATTTGTCCGCTTCTTTGTTTGTGGAGCATCCATAATTTTCTAGCGCAGTGGAATGTACGTGGTCAGGTTCTAAGAAATGAGACGTAAGCGAGGTGCCTTACAGTGTTTCAAAATATGCCTTCAGAGGCGCCGCCACCAAAACTAGCAATCGTCAAGACCGCGCCGCGCGCCAAAGACCCTGCGGAGAAAAGATGCGAAGCACGGTGCACGCATTTAGAGTAATATATATGTTGGTAATGGATAGCGTAGCAACGACTTGTAAGAAATTCGGGGTCCACGGCCGACCGCGCCATATCTGAATCTGCGTTGTGGCGCGTTATAACGAGGGTTGAAAAAAAATATGAAAATAGTAAAATTAGACATCCGTGTCCATCGTCTCTCATACAAAAATCGTGAGACTCACGAATAAACCGTGAGACTTGACACCTCGGAGTATTATGAACCTCATTTCATAATTGAGTCTTTGACCAACTGTTGTGTCTTTGACAACTTGATCTCCATTCACACTGTTCCAATGTCTCCAGGATGACAATCAACAAAGTCGGCCACCCTTCCCAGGGGTGACCATAAGTCCTAAATAATGCAGTAGAATCAGTTATTTCTTTCGAAAATTGTAACAACGCTCTAGACATCTATATTATGAAATAATCTGATAGACGTGGGACAGAAAACCAAATAAACGGTAACAGTAAGGTAAAGAGAAGTTATTACATAGCGCAGTATCCAGTCCTCAGGACTGCTGAAAGTGCTTTACACTTTACTCCCTGGCAGACCTGTTCAATCGACTTCTCTGAGAAGCACCGAGCTGCAATAATTATTAATACACGAAGATTATTCGTACACAAATATTCACCACTGTCTATAGCCAGGTACTCATTCATACAGCTAAGTGAACTGGAGCAAAGTACAGTGAACAAACGTTTGCAAGGTTGGACGCCGCAGCACAGGATTCGAACCAGGTTCTTTCGGTCGATTGTCCGAAGCTCTAGACACTGCACCGCTGCGCTCCACGGTGTGTTGGAAGCCTGCATGGTACCAGTTTGTATATATTGGTTGTGAACACTGGCAAAGAATGACACGTGCAAAGAATGAACGGAGACAGACTGGCAAAAAGAGCATGGAAAGCAGAAGAGGGTGGCAAACGAGGCAGAGGAAGACCAAAGCTGAGATGGAACGACAGCATGAAAAGGGACCTTAGGAGGGCAGGTGTGAACAACTGCGGATGACAAACAGAGGGAAATAACGAGAAATGCAGAAGAATATATGGAGTGACGTGCTCCCCATCCCACAAGGGAGCAAGGGGAGGAAGATGAAGAAGAAACTGACAGCATTCTTCTTCTAGTTGCCATGTCTGTTGCAGGCATTCGAGAACTTTGCCCTTCAAATTTAACGGTTTTGTGTGTCGTACATTCAATGTTGGCAAGCGGCGCGAAATGACACCACAAAGTCACTTATATTCATACAAAATCACACATTTGTAGACGACACCAAGCTCTACACAGCATGACATACATCAACTCCTCCAATTCTCTACAAGAAGACCTGACAAAGCTACAAGACTGGTCGGATACGATGCAAATGAACTTACATCCTGACAAATGTCACGTTCTACACATCGGACATTCAAACCCACGAAATGAATACCACCTGAGAAGGGACAGTGAAGGCAGTCATAAGCTTGATGCCGTGACCTCAGAGAAAGACCTCGGAGTCACCATCGGCCTACAACTCAAGTTTTGTGACCACATCGAGAATAGTGTCAAAAAGGCCAATCGAGTTCTGTGATGTCTAGCCAGAACATTCCGGCATCTCAACAAGGAGACATTCCTACTACTCTACAAGGCAATGGTCAGACCACACCTGGAATATGCATCCTGTGTCTGGTTCCCTCACCTAAAGAAAGATCAAGACCTCATCGAACAAGTCCAACGGCGTGCAACACGACTAGTGCCAGAAACAAAAGGACTACCATACGGCAGCAGATTGGAAGAATTAAAACTCCCTACACTGTACTACAGAAGACAAAGAGCTGACATCATTCAAACTTTCATAATTATCAAGGGACTCGACCAAATCGACCAGGACTGTAAATGCCAACTCTGTCCACAAAAGCTGATGTACCTAAAAACCACTAGAACAATAAGAGGTCAAAGAGAAAAACTAGTTACACAGACATCAACAGGAACCAGACATTCTTTCCTCTCCACCCGTTTAGTAAGATCCTGGAATGCACTATCAGAAGACACAGTCCAAGCACAAACAATCAATCAGCTGAAGTCCTGCCTCCAAAGAGACTGGAGAGACCATCCAGACCTCTACAACTACAATTTCACATACTAACACACGCACGCACACACACACAGTCAGTGCTCAACTTGGGCAATTATTGACCGTTCTTAAGGTAAGAACTCGAGGTAAGTTGTCTTAACGTCGCTTAGGGCCGGTTAGGATTTATCTCTTGGAATTAACTCCATTGGACAACATGAATGACATCACTTGTCAGTTGTCCAATCACGGAATCTGTTGTCTCCAATGTTGACACTGCGGAGTTTCGACATACTAGAAATCTAGACATACATGTAACATGGCGACTAAACGGAAACTACGTTTGGGAGACATGTGGAACTCGGAGAAAAAAGAAAAAGAAAACGGTAGTTGAAATAAGTTGTCTTTTGCGCTCAATTTTACTATTAAAGTACGGCGAAATCGAGGTGGATCCGGATTCGACACAAGTGCCCACAAGTCTATTAAACTAATATTCTATGCCGTTAATTGTTTTAGCAAAATAAGCTTATAACATAAGGAATGTGATTCGTAAGATATCTTTGTGCTAAATATATAATATATATTCCGACAAAGTCGTGCAAACAAACTTTTAGGAAAGTTAATTTGAGTGAAGTACTTACAAATATAAAGCACCGAAGTTCACATCTCATAAAATATGCACATTGCCCAAAACCGTGTATACTAACGGGTTATCAGTAACTTGGGCTAGACAATGATTATGTTTGCACAGAAGTTGGATATATTAAACAACTTATACTGTTTTATAAAAAAGGACATAATTTAATAAACGTTCTAGCGATTAATAGAAACATAGTTTTATGGCATTCCAGAAATGACTGTTTAATGCATAGCCATAGCCAGGCATAGGCATAGCCATAGGCTATAGCATGCTAGCAACAAATAAAATATAATCTTTGGAACATAAACCACCAATTTACCATAATATTACGATATTATAATCATTTAAAGGTGATGATGAACGAGTCTTCAGATGATACCACTGGATGCTTCCCAGAAAAGTCGATATGGGTTTCGACTGAACAGGTCTGCCAGGAAGTAAAGAGTAAAGCGCTTTGTCTTTGAGCAGTCCTTAGCCTTAGGCTTAGGACTGGATACTGCGCTATATAAGAACTTACCTTTTACTGTTTTGTACTGACTCTGTCAGCTTGGTAACAAGGCCTGGGGTTAGGGTAAGAAAAACATCACCACAACCAACTACCATTGGTAAAGTGGAAACCACACCTCAACACGATGAAACAATTATGATTACCGACTTTTACCAATCATGATTACTACATTTACAAGTAGTGTCTTGTTGTTTTATATCTCCCCTCTAAATTCAAGAGTAAAGGTTAAAACATACCTCAAAATGCACTATTTTACGCTACTCCGGGAGCATGCCCCCGGACTCCTAGACTTTCAAGTATTTTCACTGCCTGACATCCTCAGGCTCAGCATATATCTTTACCGCGATCGTTATGACTTATGTTACCAAAATACAAACAAAAACTGCTGAGGATTTACATCATAACCAATCGTCCAATGGCAATGGCAATGACCGTTAGTCGTTACGTTACTGACGGCTGTTGGACTGCGAGTCGTGGATGAATTATCGTGTGTTTGTGCTCGTGTTGTTGATAGCCGACTTGTCCGAATTCCTCATCACTGAGTTTTTTTTTCTTCTGTTCTTCTTCCTTCCTTTCCTCAATACTTCAGGACTAAGGCACACGCACACATGTACACGCGCGTACACCTTCTCTCACGTAAACTTGAATCCGTCTGATGGCGCTGCTAGATTATCATGGGTTTTAAGGCTCGAACTGTTTTAATCTGGCGTCTACTTCACACATATTTTTGATCCGTATATTGACTATCAATACTAGTATAACGTCCGTGTTGTCTGTGACATGGATAATCTGCATTATGATACTAACGTTTATGCACAATAACCACACTTTTTCTTGCGCGCGAGTGGGGGCCACCTTGAGCAGACGAGTCAGCAATACAGTATGTTCTTGTACATGCTGTTCTAAGTCACTACCTATACCTACAAGGGTCGCTGTGGCAGCCATCTTGCAAAAGCTAGCCCTTGTTTTTCCCTGCATCTAGTGTATGTCCTATTGTCTGCCGCACACTTGAGATCAGCTGTCACAAGAAGCTTTGATCCCAACTATGTGCCTAAATAAATTACCATTTTAAAGAAAGGTTGTCTTGTTGTCATTGAAAGTTAAGGAGGCATGAGGGGCAGGACTTGGGGGGAGCAAGTTAGAATAATTGGGGAGGGCAAGTGAAAGACCTGTGGGGGAGCGGAACAATGCCCCTGTTTTGTATGTAAAAAACGCCTTGAAATGTTTCCTATCCTCGGTGTTCGCTAGCAACATTCTCTAACATTAAAAACGATGAACCCGATTTCATTCAATTGATAAAAACTATGATATTATCATGTTGTGTAATGACTGAGCTACTCGATTATATGAGAATATCACGTGTATGGCCGACGTGATCTTAAAATGGTGCTTAGTTTATTCATACATACGCGGGTTTTTTTTTCTTCGTCAACTTAAAATTAATCCAGTTGATCGTAGTACCTTTAAATTAATGTTTACCGAGATTGCACCTCCGTCGGGACGTCGGGAGACAACAGTTTGCGTAGGTAATTAGGTTAATTATGGAAATCCGTGTCAGCAAACCATCCCTGAAGAACAGTTAATGCCCCACCTTGGTTTTAAGCCCTTCTCAAGAATTGAGAACACTCGAAACCATGCCTACAGATTAGTTGGATGCGCAAACAAAGTGTCTTGTCATTATTCACGACAGATGTGTGTGTGTGTGTGTGTGTGTGTGTGTGTGTGTGTGTGTGTGTGTGTGTGTGTGTGTGTGTGTGTGTGTGTGTGTGTGTGTGTGTGTGTGTGTGTGAACGAGTTTGACGACTTCAACATAGTGTTTACATGTGTGGGTGTGCTGGCGTGCGTGCGTGAGTGCATGTGTGTGCGTGCGGGTGAGTGTGCGCGCGTGCGTGTGTTACTGTGTGTTTATGCGTGCGTGCGTGCATGTGTGTGTGTGTGTGCGTGCGTGATTGAATGAGTGTATGTGTGCGTGCGTGCGTGCGTGCGTGCGTGCGTGCGTACGCACATTCTTAGATCAATTAAAGAACAGGTAGGTAAACCCAATTGAGATAAGATATTGTGCCTTTTTTCATAAGAATTTGGATGTGCAAATGGGGGTCAGGTGGAAACAAAGCAAGGAGTAAAGTCGCCCAGAATGGACACTCTGCTGTAACATCAATCAAGGTCATCGAAATAATTGTTTCACGAATTCCAAGACGACGTATGTTCGACGTGCTGATGCTGAGGGAGGACATTATCTTGCAGAAATATGAATTAATTCATGATCACAATTTGCTTCCCTTTAATACGGAAGACAACAGCTTCGATGGACCTCGACTGGTGTCGACAGTGTTACAACGTACCGAAAATCATATACACCCGTGCGCGCGCGCACGCACGCAGCCACACACACACACACACACAAATCACACATAAATGCATGCATGCACGCACACACGCGCACGTACGCAGTCGCACGCACGCGCGCTTCTTCGAGATTCTGGTTCATTCGGATGCAGTTACGTACTGCCTGTCGTGACATTCCAAGAGATGCCACCTACGGATTTGTCAAGGCTCGCCAGTAATGATTTGTCAACAAAATTAGTATCATACAAAATGCCAAAAAAGGATAAACTCATATGAGGTCAAACACATCCTTAGTTAATAGCTGGATCCATTTTGTATAGCCTATATATTATTCAGGTGCATGTGTTTGCAGTCTTGTTAGCGTTCACGTGCACGTTTGTTCACGCATTCTATTACAATAAGAACAGGGGCGAGACCACATTAGATTTCCCCATAGGCGGCCATTATAACGTTTCCTACATTTCCTGTAAATTTTACCCAAAAGTTTTCTTTAAATTTCTACACCATATTTACCCTCTGTTCATACACATGCTGTGCAAAATTCGTAAAATTCTCATACCTCAATTTTCCATAAACCACTTTCAAACCTGAGAGAGGTGATTTGCCCTAATGACATCATACAGCCAAATGACACGTGTGTATACGACACATTTGACGAGACAATGGTGACACAAGATCGAAGGATCGGTCGACTATTTCTATCCCGGAATGCGGATGTATCAAACACAAGGGTTGTTTCATCAGTTTCTGCTACGTGAAACCGTTTTGCAATTATCACGGTTGGACGTTCATTGAAGACAAACAGACGATCATCACATTCAACATGTACACCCTAGACTACACTCTCCTACTATACTTTATTTGTCTTGTAACATGCGATGTGCCAAGTATTCAAGTATTAGTATTTATTTCTATATGTTACCGTGAGGAGAACATCACGTTTTATTGCATATAAAAGTGTTTGTTTACTTAGCATTTATTATTCATAACTATATTTGTTGGCGCTCTCGACCTACTCCATAATACAAACAGATACCATCGAACTTTAGGGTCGTTCAGAGAGAGGGGTCCGGGACGATAACACTGGGTGAGCAAACTGGCTAATTGTAAAGCCACGACGGGTAAATAATATTAACACAATACATTAATGTAACGTCAACGCCAAGTGAACAGGACTATGCAGAGACACGTGTTGAACGAAGTAGAGCTTACTTCAAGTGTTACTGTCAAACTGAAGTGCTGACGCGTTGTTGGTTCTCCTGAGGTATCGTTGGCCTCGTCGACTTGTGATACAGTCGTGTGTTGTCAGGTGTGAGTTGGGTGTTTCCTTCCTGCAAGAACAGTTGTGTCAACTGGGGGAGGAGATTCCTGTTGCTACATGCCCATTTGAAAAAAGGGACCACCTGTTTGGATGACGGTTTGTGCATGTTGTCGTAAGGTAATCAACCGTTTGTAAAATGCTAATACTGCCGCATTGTACATAATATATTTGGCGTACTTTGGACGCTCACAGCAAGGACTGTGGATATTAGGGACGTGCTTATGGTGAATAACTTTAAAATCAATCCCCGTCCTGTCCTGCGCTGTTATGTGTACGGAACTTTTATTAAGATGTCCACGCCCCATACATGGTGCGGATATTAAGAACAGAGGAGTGCTTAGTCCCACCAGTTTATTTGAAATTTGCATCCAATGTATATTAATTTGCTGACTAAGAAAACAGGAGACAATCGCTCATAATGAAATATTGTAAATGTTGCAAGAGTGTATTGCCTTTTAAGTAAACGTTTTTCGCCATTAGAAAAAAATATTAACTGAAACCGTTGTCTTTTTTGTTTCGTCATTAACCTAAATGAAACCCAATGAATCACTTGGGTTATTGGTACATTGTGATGGTCATTCTTGTCACCAAACAGGCCACAGGACAAACTGTACGCTAAAGCCACCACGTTACAAATACCTTAAAACGACTGTGTGTCCGATAGATGGCGTGTGCCAAGTGACCATTTCACTATTATGTCTCCGTTGTAGATATCATTGGCGGCCAAATGTATATCCATGCAAATACATGTAGTGTCATCAGGATTCAAATATGCCAACCATGAGTGAATTACATCTGCACGACTGGTAGAAGAAGTCCGTAAGATGGAAAACGAATATGCACGACTATCAACATCTGCTCTTTCCCCCGGTTTGCTCGGTGGCAGCAAGAGATGCGCTACGGACTTGCTATGTACTAATGTTGTTAGTAAGGCATTTGACTAACGGAATACTTTATCACATCTGATGGTTGGACGGTTTATCAGCAGGCATGTTTACAATACAGATAACTTTTTGCATATTCTTTTCAACCGGCAGTTAAATGTTTATGCATCATAGTTCATTAAGTTATATAACTCCAGACTATTTATATATCTGAAAGTAAACACAACTTACTTTACCTCGCTACCCCTCAGTGTATTTGTTATGCTTCAAGATGCGTTTTCTTGTAAGAGGGAAGTGACACAGAAACATGTCTCATATCGTGCGGGAAGACTCTGTGTACGAAATGGCTTCAAATATCTGTGACGATCCAAACTCGCTTGCTGGTTCAAGTCAAGATGGCGACCAACATTGTTACGACAGAGACGACGCCATGATTTCACCGGCTGCGGCATTTCCCGTCACTGACGAAAGCGATGGTACTTTGCTAGATTCAGGATTGTTTGCCGTAGATATGAGTTGTGAGAACGAGTCGTTGGGTTGCACAAACACGGCGTACTTCTCGGAGCTTGATGACCAACAGGACCATTCGAACGTCTCCGACAATGAACAACAGAAACATTCGAGCGTTTCCGACGCTGAACAACAAATACAAACGAACATTTCTGACGTGGAGCAAATAAAACAGACATACGTTTCCGACGTTGAACAACGAAAACTGTCGGAAATTTCCGCAGATGAGGAACAAAAGTTATCGAACTTTTCCAATGATGAACCGCAAAAACAGACGATTGTTTCCGATGTTGAAGAACGGAAATTGTTGAACGTTTCCGACGTGGAGCAAATAAAACAGCCGACTAATCCCGAAGAAACACTGACATCGGTGACTGATTTCGAATACATGCATGACGTCACGTGTTCCTCTTCCCAAAGTCAGCGACATGACCTGATATCACGTGACAACGATTTGACGGATTATCAGCTGAACTTCGTGGGACGAAGAGGAGAGAACGCCGCAAGTTCAGATGGAAATTGTCGTTCCTTGAGTAACCACTACATAGAGGTGGAAGACTACATTGTACCGTTGAGTTCTCAATCGAGGTAAGTAGAACTAACTTAGTGGATAGAACAAATTAACAAATTATATTATTCTATATTGTATATTACCTGGTGTTCACAAAGCACATTGTAGTATTTTCAGGTATAAATTATAGCTACCTCAGCCCCTTTACAAACTTACTTTGTGCGGCTCACCCTGGTCGATCTCGTGGTTAATTTTGAAGACTAAACGAGCGCCATTGTAGGCCTACACAGTCATGTATAACGCACTCACCATGCGAAAGACCTGTCCTAAATTGACGTGCTGTAGGTCTATTGAATAACGAGAACTTGTACAACTAATTTCAGGTTTTTATTGGCTTTCTGTACATTGCAACAAGAACGCTAAAACAAAATTATCCCCAAATATGATGTTTCATTGTTTTAACTGATAGAATGCGCAATTGGCCTATGTGAAAGTTAGGCTATTCTGAGCACACCCGATTGAATGCCGTTTGTCTCTCCGTTCCTCGCAGCCGTCAAGACAACGCGACCGCGTGGGACATATTTCGTGTCGTGCCCCCCGTCTCCATCAGCGATATCAACGAGTCGTTCTACGCCGTCGTCAAGCAGGTCTTCCGAGTGCTTGCCGTCCTCGCTCTATTTACCCTCACCCTCTCCGCCGTCATCGTCAGCCGAGGCACGCTCCTCTTCGTCGCCTCCAACATCCACCACCCACCCGTCCTCAAATGCGTCGACTTCACGACAGGTAGGGACAGATCATATTTTGCGCGGTCTGTTACGTCTCTGAGCTCAAGTTCATGAGAGTGTGTAGGCGCTGAATATAGAAATATAATATTATCATTGTTATTATTTATGACGTAACTTTTAGCGAATGTCACAGCGCGTGCATATCGATTGTTTGATTACGTGTTACGTAGTAAACACATGAAATTTACCCTTAAAACACCAATAACTCTTTAAATATGGCATACTTTGAAAACTAGAGGGGCTACGATAAACTTAATTATTGGCGGTCGTAGATTAATCCCCGAAAGTTTGGCGTCCGAGTTTCGAGCCGTGTGGGAGGAAAACTAACATATTATATGCACATGCAAACTCGATTATGGTTAGATTCATTGTCTTCCCTGGGCGGCCATGTTCATGTTTTCTAATGTTGTACACAAAAATATCGATTCAGACTTTATCACAGTGTTCCAAGCTGCTGCGCGTCAAGCCACTAACTTGTTGTTGAGTTTTCGTTAAAACCTGCGTTTTCTCTGTAGAAAATCAACATGACAGAAACATTTGTCCAGTGCTAGAATTCCTAACCAAGATATGATACCTACACTCAAAATCAAGGGCACTTTATTCTGAACCCAGAAGTTATTTAATGATCTATCCCCAGGTCAGCTGCCAGGCGAGCAGCATACGAAATGCGTTGCATTTCCGGAATTGTACGTGGGTGGCATTACCGGTGTGTCGTGTCTGAAGCCAGATGGCGCCACAATTACGCGAACGGTGTACCACAGTGAAATGTGCGATGGCGTCTCTGTACGCTGGATCTGGTGCATGTTTGTCATCATGTGCACGCCGTACGCCTTTGTATTCCTACGCTGCGCGTGGATCACCTGCTTCAAGCGGAAGAAGACACCGCACGCGGGCGTTTTGTTGGTGGTGAGCGTGTTACTGTTTTATTTGTGTATGGCCTATTGAAAATAATTTACTAGAGAGGGCACCCTTTGAATATATGGTCTGGGGAATTGGTGACGGATGAAGTTGGAGGTCGTAATCTGTGGTGCTCAAGTAATATGTGTTTTGTGTGAAGTAAATCTTTGAATGATTTGGATTTAATTATAGTTGGTCATTTGCAAGGTAATATGTTATTACCAAACGTGACTCTCTGGCTATCTCAGCAGACCACTTTGCCTAATTTAACCCAAATATGCTTAATTTTTTATCACACGTAGAACATGTATATATATATATAAATTCGCAACACAATCACTTGGTGATAAGCGCTGCATTCACGGAAAGCGTTTCATAGTACCACGCATGACATTCGTATAGTAGGCCATACAGCTTACAAACATCAATATAGCTAGATTTACCTATAATCGGTTACCGCAGCTCGTATGATTTGCAGAAGTTCCTGCGTTTCGTGTAAACGATCGACAGATATGCGTAAACGTATCTCATTCGACAGGTCCTCAGCGTCGAGACGCTGCACGTGATCGGCGCGTGCATGTTCGTGTACCGCGTGCTGTCGCGGCTCGACAACGTCATGCAGGGCGAAATGCTGCTACTGGGCGTATCCGTCCTGCCTTCTCTCCTCAACGTGCTCGAGTGTCACCGGGGTCAACGCTACTGGAAGTCGACGATAGCAGCCAACTTCCTCGCCTGGTTCGCCCAACTCTCCGTCCTAGTCGTCTACCCGATCCTGAAGAACACCGTTGACGGACTGGGCGACGTCGAAGTGGAGATAGCGTGGACGTTGCCCATCTCGCTGCTCCTGATATCACTTGGCTGGTGGGAAAATTACATTGACGCAAACACGAGGTTCTTCGGGATGGCGCCTAGATTGCTGGCGATCCGGAACCGGATCTGCCGGACTCGCACAAAGATGTATCTGATCGTAAGCGCCTGGAAGATTGTCGTAGCGTTCCTCTTCATGCTGGCGTTCGTCTCGCGGGATTTGGTTGTGACGTCGTTGTTCAGCTTCGACTTCCTGTCTTGCGCACCTGACAAGATAAGCCTGTCACAGGTACGTGTCACTGAAGTCTACTGGCGGCTCGTTGTTGCAGTAATAAAAAGGCATACACGTTTTAATCAAATGATTTATACAAATAATAAAACAACTGCAACTAAACATATGACGAGGTATATGTGTATATTTTGACGAGTTCTCGCAATAACACTCGAACTGTTTGTCTGCGCGTCAGATTCCCCAGATGAAGTTGGATTGGATATTTATCTGCTGCACAAATGTGGCCGCCGGTCTGCTGTGCTACATGTGCGCACGCACGTCCGCTAAACTGCGGGCGCAACGACTTGGCTACGCACTTCCACTGCTGTTGTCGACGCCGATCTTATTCGCACTGTTGATTGCTAGTTGCGAGAACTGGAACAGCAATCCATGTCAATACCCCGACCTTCTCCCCGGCTACACCTACTTCAAGTGCTACAGGTAGAGCGTCTATATATATATATATATATATATATATAAATATATATATATATATATAAAACGAGACAATTGGTAGTCGTACGTTTCAGGGAGGGGTCTTTGTCGTGTTTAGTATTACAACAGATAGAAAAGACCAACACAACATATCGCAAAAGACAAATGGTGGCCAGGAGAGTCAGGTTGGGTGATGAGAAAACAGTCTATTTAGCTATGCCAACGGCTAACCAACAAGAGCTAGCACCAGACACCATACGTTATTGAACACACATTTATACAAGCTTCCCATTTTCTTCAAGATTATCTCGTCATTTTTGTGTGACCAGTTAGGATTGGAACTTCAAATTGTAATGGTGAAATGGTTGAACGAAGTAGATCCTGCAGTTTTGTCATCTTACAGGCGGTTAGTGGACGCGACATGGCAGCAACATTTCTGGTTGGTCGGTCTCTGGTGGGTTGCTCAAGTGTGGATCACCCGGCACATTTGGTTCCCCAAGTCTGAGCGTCTTGCCAAGACTGACAAGTGAGTACTGCTGTATGTGTGTGTTTGTGTGTGTATGTGTGTGTGTGCGTGTACGAGAGAGAGAGAGAGAGAGAGAGAGAGAGAGAGAGAGAGAGAGAGAGAGAGAGAGAGAGAAAAAGAGAGAGAGAGCGAGAGAGAGAGAGAGCGTGCATATGCACCCATGCGTCCGAGTGCGTCCTTTGCGTGTGTGCATGCTTGTGAGTTCGTGTGCGTGTGTGAGTGTGTGTGTGTGTGTGTGTGTGTGTGTGTGTGTGTGTGTGTGTGTGTGTGTGTGTGTGTGTGTGTGTGTGTGTGTGTGTGTGTGTGTGTGTGTGTGCTCGATTATATTATCTACTGCCCAGCAACTTATTTGAGACGATGTTATCTCCCGTAGGTTGTTTGTTCTGCCGCTGTACGATGGGATATTTCTGGAGCAATCGCTACTGCACAACCGCAATCGGCGCGACGATCCGGAAACACAGTTTCGTCAATCTGTAAGTATGTTGCAACATTTCTCTTTAAATAAACAAATACGTGGCAAATCATTAATTATAAGTAGAGTAAAACTTACGAAATCATATCTGAAGTTATTAGTGTTATTGTTGCAGATGTACGACATCGCAAGAAAATGCCCTTGCGACAAAACTATTCAACCGGAACCGTGCATTGCAACACGCACGCGCAGTGGAACACCCATGATCTACATTTGCGCTACTATGTGGCACGAAACGGAACACGAAATGACACAAGTGCTGAAATCGATTTTCCGGTGCGTGTCATATTTCCGATGTTTTACAGAAAACACAACGATATAATTTAGACCTATACACGTGCGTGTTTTGATATGGTATGCTTTTCTTTATGTCCTTTCTTCTAACTGAGAGAATTGAATAATGATAAACTCGCCAGATGACGGCAATATTGTAATCGAGCTTACAATCAAACAGTTGTGTAATGCTGCCCTTCGTTTGTCCCCGCTCCATGTGTGTTAGCTGGCTGGCTCTAATGCTGCCCTTCGTTTGTCCCCGCTCCATGTGTGTTAGCTGGCTGGCTCTAATGCTGCCCTTCGTTTGTCCCCGCTCCATGTGTGTTAGCTGGCTGGCTCTAATGCTGAACGATTGCTTTTACGGTTGTGGAACTGCCGTTAGTCGTCAACGATCTTCCTGCTGATATCGACAACATCGAACTCGACCACTGTTTGGAGATGGTGTACATGGTTGGTGAGATTATCATATGATATACCTGGTTGATGAGATTATGAGGTGGCGTGCCTGGTTGATGAGATTATGAGATGGCATGCCTGGTTGGTGAGATTATGAGATGGCACGCCTGGTTTATGAAATTATGAGATGGTATGCCTGGTTGATGAGATTACGGGATGGTAGGCATGGTTGATGAGATTACGGGATGGTAGGCATGTCGATGAGATTATCACTGTACTTATATTTATAACTGATAAGCTGTGTTGTGTTGTCATCCGTATAAAGATTAATCTATTTTGTCATGCGCAGTCTGGACATCGACCAGAGTGCCCGCAGAAATGCAGAGAAACACCTGAACGTGGTCGATCCAGGCTACTACGACTTCGAAGGTACGTTTCTTCATTATCATCGTGTGGTATGGTTATGATATCGTTGAAGGTGATTATACGACAGGATAACCCGATCATGATATTTACTGTACTTTAACTTTTTTAAAGATGTGATTGCCTCATCCATTAAACATATTCTGTGTATAGACAACAGAACACATTCGTTACAAGTGTAATACAATACAACATGATTGTGACCATCACGAAATTAACTTCATTGCACGAACATTAATTTGTGATGACACTGGCCGAATATGAAACTAGTAGATTTTATAAACTATCTATTTTATACACAAACAAGCTATATGAAAACATGATTTTAAGGTAGTGTATCTTAGGGCAAACACGTGAATTCGCAAGTCTTAAGAGCATGATTTCTCAGTAATGTTTTTGCAAGTACCAAGTTAAACAATAAATAACTTTGCACACGATTCATATAATACCACAGCGTGTTGGTGTCATTAGTAAGCTCGTCTTCTCCGCTTTCACGTGGTGTCAATAACTAGAAAGGATGGGTTGTGTAAAGAGACTCATTAAATTTCGTGGTGGGGTTTATATATTTGTGCTTCATCGACAATCAGTTTTTGTTTTGTCCGGATAAATATGTTATGGGTTCGTGCAGTGTTGTAAATAGGCGCTGTAGTGTTCGGAATCAAAGAATATAATTATAGTTTTTGGTTGTTTCGACAGCTCATATTTTCTTCGACGACGCAATGGAGGAGCACGAATCGACGGAACACGATTATCGCGTGAATTCGTTCGTGCGTCAACTCGTCAATACCATAGATAAAGCTGCCAGGTCAGTTGTCACATCGCGTTGATAGTTGCTGTGGTGTTGACATATGCTGTGGTGTTGACAAATGCTGTGGTATTGATAGGTGCTATGGCGTTCACAGGTGCTGTGGTGTTGACAGATGCTGTGGTATTGATAGATGCTGTGGCGTTGACAAATGCTGTGGTCTTGATAGATGCTGTTGCGTTGACAGGTGTTGTGGTGTTGACACATGCTGTGGTGTTGACAGATGCTGTGGCGTTGACAGGTGTTGTGGCGTTGACAGATGCTGTGGTATCGACAGATGCACGCTGTGCTAAAATCAATGTAGAAGTATGCTTTCATTCAGCCAGATTCTTGCCATTGACTCCAGTGACAGTTGTTATGAAACGTGTCGGTGAATTTATTACCTGTTGATACAATCATGTATGTTTTCAAGGTAACTTCTAAAGTGTAGTACTTAATGTAGTGTACGGTATTAAATAAATCACAGTTTTGAATAGTTTACATATGCCATACGACATATGTAACTGTCTAATATGTTTATGATTAGGAGCATTTAAGCATTGTAAACTATAATTTCATAAACGCCTATTGACATGTTTAATTAGTTTGTTAGTTACACTATTTGGGTGAATTTTGGAAGCATATTAAACATTTACGGTTATGATACGTCATACAAAAATGGTAATCATGTCATTCTCCAAGTTGTAAATTGTTCTTTTCCGGTAAGTCTTGTTCTTAGAGAGATTCTCACAATAGAATTGTATGCATTTCACCGTGCTTTAATTTTGGTTGCATCCTCGTAGAACTCAGTGCACAATCACCACGTACATGCACTGCCCCTGTAGCAGTAGTTAACGTAATTCTGAACCAATGTCTGGAAATGTGTCTAATTGCAGCGAAGCCCACGAGGTGAACATTGCCATCGGGAAGCCGGCGGTGTGTCCCACTCCGTACGGTGGAAGACTAGAGTGGGAGATGCCAGGGCGAAACACGATCGTGGCACACTTGAAAGACAAACATAAGATCCGCCACAAGAAGCGTTGGAGTCAGGTGGGTGTTTCTTTCCTACACGACGAGGATCATTATGTATGCAAATACAGAATACACCGTGGCACATACAACTAGTAAACGGTACCGGACCACGTACAATTATAATTAAGGAACCATACCATATATATATATATATATATATAATATATATATATATATATATGCATGTAGAAATATCTGTACACGTAGAAGTAGTTGTACCACCTATAACTAGAAGAAACCGTGCCATATATAAGTAGAGGTAGTCGTACATATAACTAGAAAGAAACCGCACCACGTGTTAATAGATGGTGCCGTCCAAAGTGGCAATAGAAGTAGCCGTGCTACATGAGAGTATAGGAGGTGTCATTTAACATACAGGTAAACGTTCCACATGCAAACAGAAGCGTCCATACTATGTACGTATGTAAAAAGTGCCACACCACATGCAAGTTATATATACCATCCTAAATACAAATAGAAAGAACCCTTCCACATACACGTAGAATGGACATTCCCATATGTCCTACATTTCCGAAGATCATTTACACATAATACAACGTACACATTATGTCATAGTCCTTTATCCAAATTAGTAACTGCACTAGTCTATTTGAAATACCGTCTCCCTTCAGAAGACGTTTCCATATCTACAATATGCTACGGTAGTTGGCAAAAAAGCATCAACACATAATCTGCTCTCCTGATGGTTTCAGGTGATGGCTATGTATTACTTCCTCGGCTTCAAGTTAGGGTGTTCAGATGCTACTGTCCGAGCGAAGCAGGAGCGGGCAGACAATACGTACATGCTAGCGCTTGACGGGGATGTTGCCTTTAAACCAGAGGCTCTCTCGCTACTTGTCGACCGCATGAAGAAGAACAACAGGGTCGGTGCCGCATGCGGACGTATACACCCAGTAGGCAGTGGTGAGTGCGTAAAAATACAATACTCATTGTACGGTAATCCGTCCGCACTATCCGACCGTCTATCCAACCAACACACGCATGCTCACACGCACGGTGTGGTATATGATGTAGGTAAATCAACTTCAATATCTATGATGTGAGATGACAATAATGTTCACGGTCGTTGATCATTACTGAAAGAAGAATTGGAAGAACAGTCGTATAGCATCATTTAACTATAATTTCCAATATGTCTTTGTTAGTGCCAGTAGTGTTATACATTTGGCCAATCAACTCCAGTATTTGATCGCACTTCTGTCATAAGACCGGTGATGCCGTATCATTGGACATACATATTCGGTACTTATGTTGTAAGACCAGCTATGTAGCATCACCGGACACACATCTTGCGTGCTTGTGTTGCAGGCCCGTTGGTGTGGTACCAGACCTTCGAGTACGCGCTGGGCCACTGGCTGCAGAAGGCGACGGAACACGTCCTCGGCTGTGTGCTCTGTTCACCCGGCTGTTTCTCCCTCTTCCGCGGCTCCGCTCTCATGGACGACAACGTGGTAAGGAAATACGCGACCCAGTCAACGGAGGCGAGACACTACATCCAGTACGACCAAGGTAAACAGCTTCATACCTTTGCTCTCTTGTGGTGTTCCGTTTTGTTTTCTTCGTTTATTCTTTCAACCTTTCTTGGTCTTCTGCGATGGTCTTCCGCCCTCGGCCATTCGTGTTTGCCATTTCGATATCGGGCTTTATACCGTCTTTCCAAGTTAGTTTGGGTCTTCTTTTTATTCTACCATCCTCTTTTGTTTTCCTTACTTTTTGTCAGTCTTTCACCACTGATTCTCTGTGCATGTCGTGTCTATTATAGTATTATCTTTGGTAGAAAGTTCAATTTTTCTAGCGAATTGTGTTGTGATGTTGTTCAGTTTCATGTACTACTGCTATCTCCCAAGTATATATATATTAATACGTTAACTTTGGAGAAGTTTGGGTTCATCTCCTCCCAGGTGCCAAGGTCCACTCACGTCTTTCTGTGTACACTCGCTTTCTTGGACCATTGGCGTTAATAAAAACCACAAACGGTACTTATTTATAGTTATTTAATTACGTGTGTTTGATAAACAATTTCATCAGTCGGAGAAAGATGAAGACTTTGGGCGATTGGAGTGAGGATCATTTCTGCAGCGACATAGCGCCACTGTAGGCGAGTGTAAGATCGACATATTATTTTGGTGATCAATGTTGCTTTTGGTGTGTTGTTCCATGGTCGAGCTCAAGGTAGAAGGTGTCTAGGTACTTGTGTAGAATCCAGACCCACTTCGATTTCGTTGTTATAATTATATTTTTGCCTAAATTTGATACCTCAGTGCATTAGTTCTACATTCTACATAATCGCCAGGGATATTTATGTTACGAAAATATCGCGTTTTATTGCACGTTTGAAACCCAAAGACCAACCCGGTCTGCGCCAGTCTGAGCCGCTGCGGCCGTGCGTTACCGCAGCGACCGATATAGCACTCAGCGTATGTTGATGCAAACAGGAACGCTATTTACGCCTCAAAAGTACGCTGTAAGACGCAACATGTTTAACCGTAAATATGACTGCGATGCTGTTGAATGATGGAATTAACGCACTGAGGTTTGAAATTTGGCCAAAAGTGTAGTTGTAACAGCGAAATCGACGTAAGTGCGGATTCTACACAAGTACCGCTGACTATAATGTATATCTGCAGGAGAAGACCGCTGGCTGTGCACTCTGCTCCTGAAGCAGGGCTATCGCGTCGACTACTCTGCCGCCGCCGACGCCCGGACCTCGGCGCCGGAGGGCTTCGGCGAGTTCTTCAACCAACGACGTCGCTGGATCCCGTCGACCCTGGCCAACGTCCTCGAGCTGCTGGTCGCCTGGAGACGGGTGGCCCGAGTCAACGACGACGTGTCGTGTCTCTACATTGCCTACCAGGCGGTCTTGTTCGTGTCGGCTCTACTCGGGCCGGGAACCATATTCCTGATGACGGTCGGCGGACTGCAGGTGAGGATGGAGTGTCCGTGTCGAGTCAGGTGGTAAAACCCGGGACTGTTCTTTAAAGGGAGGTCGTCTGTTCTGTCAGGTAATTATTAATAGGAAGTTCACCGACTCAGTTGGACCTTGTCCCAATTTGGTCAGGAGCGTGGGAACGAGCCAACCAACTTCAAAGCAATACGTGCCAATAAGTGCCGATACCGGATATTTTCAAATGGAATATTTTGTTTACAGTCTAAACATTCAGCTGGCACAGCTTTAACAATTTCTGACCACTAAGTGAGTCACAAAGGCACGAAATGCATTCGTAAAATATAATGACGTGTGTTATGTTTTGCAACAGGTTGCAATGGACGGCCTGATATCGACATCAACGTCATTCGCCATCAATCTGATTCCTGTCTTGGTCTTTGTCGTGTTGTGTTACGTCGCTAGAGCCGAGACTCAGGTAAGGAGAGTGACAATATGATGAAGACCACCGTGGTGGCGTCATGCGGGCGGGCAGGCGGGCGGGCGGGCGGGTGGGCGGGCGAGCAGAAACAAACGATGTAAAAATGATGATGACATTGCAACAACACAAACAATGATAACGAGACTATTTCAAAGACAGTGGAAGCGATTACGATCAAACCCACGATAGAAAACATAAATTCAGTAGTAAAAGAAACGCCTCGTCTCATTGAGTCACACATATCGTTTTTATGACGGATAATCCTATTTCTATACCTGACGTACCCTAACAAAACCCGTGGGCTTGTTCCGTCCAAATTGAAGTTTGTACAGATGAACGAGGTTGTCCACCAGAAGGCACTAACTATGTTTGGCATGTAGACCCGGGTTTCTATGTCGTTGATCAATCGTCCCCCAGTTCTCGAAGGTGAATGAAATACTTTATGATATGTGGGATCTTCGGTCGCACGTCGCCTTCAGGGTGAGATTCATTGCGGGTCGACTCGGCAGCTTGGACAACCGGCGAACATGCCCTGGTTGTTGCCGAGAGAAGACGCGGAATCTGAGATTGTCCATTAGATGGCACGTGCTGCTTGCACGAAGACGACCGGCTTCTGGTCCCCGACTGACACCGTGTATCGCGGGCCGACAGGTGACGTTCTGGTGACGCGCCTCGTACGGGGCGAGGAATACTCGAATGTCGTCGCTCTCTCTTCTGAACAGGAATCGGTTCCAACTCTGTATCCGAATACTGTTCAAATTCCGGTCCGTCGCCGTGAGAACTCACGTTCTGTCCTCTTTCCGCAGTGATCACCTGTTTAGCTTGTGGGGCTAATGCCCTCTCCAGCAGCTCAAATTCCGCGTCGGATATCCGATCGAGGTACTCGGCGACGTAGGCGCGCGTGCTCGCATCCCACCCGTGTCTAGCACTGCAGGCGAGACCGTCAGTCCTGTTGGGATTAACAGCGACACCATAGCTGTGAAGTTGTTTGCTAACACCGGATACGCCAGATTCGTTTCGGTGCAAACCGTCGCGTTCGGTGGACGTTATTATCTGTTGACCGGCCGCGTCGAACACCTTATCGTTGTCCAAAGCATCGGCGACGGCGTTGGTGACACCGGCACTGTTTTGGAGCATAACTCCACAACGTATAGACAGGCTGTTCCCCGTGCCTGCGTCGCCGTGAAGCGTCCTTCCAGTCGGGGTTGTAGACCATGCCCCCTGCAATCCGCCTGTCGCAACGACATTGTTCCAATCCTCATTAACACCACTGATGTCGTCTTCTCGTCGGTGAGACGACGCCATGGGTGTGGCGAGAACACAAAACTTGTTGAATGGCGCAAATCTCTAGTAGAAACAACAAAATAGATGCTATGGCCTGACCTATCTCCGATGTTCACGGTCTTACTTGCAATTATGTGCTTTGTAGACAACGCTACGTTCTCCTTTTTCGTTTACCCGACTTTAACGAAGATGAAAGCGGCGGAAAGGCAAGAAAGGAGCGGCATTGCCCTTTCATATCCAAGCAACTTATGCGCGGCGCGTAAATACATATTGTGACGTCACCAACAAACCTTGTTTTGAGGACTTGACGTTCACGTCTGTGTCAAGAACGATAACGCGTAAACGATGACGCATAAAGTTCGCGTTATTTTGTTTTGTCCGATAACTCATGAATAATCTCAACATTCACTGCCATATTTATATGAACATGTTTCATGAATGTTTATTATCAAAAACGTTATGAATTTGTCATAGTGTTGATAACGCTGTCTGTGGCGTTAGTATCGATGTTGTTCTAGTAAAAAAAAACTACGGCTGCTGCAACATAGTTATCACTACTGTCACTATATCACTATAAGCACATTCACCATTGTGATTCGTTGTTTTCGTCATTATTATCATTACCACTAACAACAACGACAACAATGACGACGACAACAACCACATCATCATCATCATCATCATCAACATCACCACCACCATTAACAACAACAACAATAGCAACAGCAACAACTGTGACATCGGCATCAGCATCTTCCCGTTTGTAGCACATGCACCGGGATACATTTGTAAACACCATGAACTCATGTTATGTTCTCTACAAACAAAGACGTCAAGACGTGTTTAGTGATGACGTCACACTAATCACAAACATTCTCCTGTTCAACGCCGCCTCCTCTCCACCGTCCTTGCAGCTCAACTTCGCCGCCGCTCTGTCGGTCGTCTACGCCATCGTCATGGTCCTCGTCCTCGTCAGCGTCAGCCTCAACATCGCCGCCGACGGCCTCTTCTCTCCCAGTGGCGTCTTCTTCTTCGTCGTCGTCACCACCTTCCTCGTCAGCGCCCTGCTCCACCCGCAGGAGTTAACGTGCGTCCTTTACGGGGTCGTCTACTTCCTCGCCATCCCCACGACGTGCATGCTGATGATCGTGTATGCGCTCACCAGCATGCACGTCGTCTCGTGGGGCACGCGCGAGGTGCCGCGCACGCGCAACGATGGCGACCGGCGGGAAGAACAGGCCGTCGCCGGGGCAACTACGTGGGGCGGACTCGCTGGCGTGGTAGGGGTGCGTAAGAAATGGTTTGTTGAAATAATCGGATAGGTTTGCTGATTGGCAATGACCGTGGAGTATATAGCGCAATTGTAAAGACATTTTGGAAATTCGCATTAATGCAAATTTGTTTTTGTTTTTGGATGTTGAAGTGTGTATTATTAATAACTAGCTTACGTACATTCACCAACGATCGAAGCAACAAACCAAATGTAGCAGTTACCTTTTCTTAATCTCGTTCCCGTTGGCCACTTATCGAAATTAAAGCCACAGCGGCGCCCTCTCGAGAATTCAGCCTTTCTCTGAAAGGTAGAAAAGAGTATCAGGTAAACTACATTGACGTGTTTAATACATTACCATTTTGTACACCAGAGACCAATGGTCAAAGAAAGCGAATGAATATAGAAAGAGGCAAATGGACATCGACACCTGGGATGAGATACAGTCAGACTGCCCCCAAAGTTAGCATCATAGATATCGTGAATTAATTTTTGTTATCGAGGTGAATGCCGGATTGTTCACAGGGTGTGTACGCCCGGGGAGGATTCACCATCAGCCTTAGTAGATTCTGCAGTCTCACCTGCTGCACGTCGGAGAGGGATCCGGAGCTGAAATGCTGCTCGTCGGAGAAGGATCCGAACCTGGTAACAGTCAGCTCGAAACAACGTGACACGGAGTTGGGGCTCGGCCAAGAAGCTCAAGGGAACGACAAACTGGGTGACGGGCGACGTGATGCTGACGACAACGAACTGGGCAACAGGAGTGAGGGTGATAGCGAAAGGGGCAACAGGCGACAGGGTGCTGGCGACGGGGCTGACTCAACGAAGACGCCGAGAGTTTCCTTCTCAGAAACCGTGGATGCAATCAATCGTGAGTTTGACAAATGGTGAAACCCGATGAAATAAAAAAAAATGTAGCGTTTTAGAACATTTGGAAAAGTATCATATAATGTGAAGACAAGGATGCGTTATGACTTATCAGTGCTCCACAGATTGTTTACCAGCTGTGTACTGATTCCTGTTTTGTGGTTCTTTTATTAGTAGTGATAGCATCATACTATACTATAAACAAATATATATTGAACTAATTATTATTACAATTCACGTGTCACCTGGATGTCCGTTTATTGGCGCAGGCGAGCAGCGTGAAATATCGGGCAATGTCGATGACGCGGCCGAAACAGACGACTTCACCAACCCACAGTGGCTGCTCGATCCGGCGCTAGGTGGCGGTACAATCGGCCACCTGTCGGATCAAGAGCGCATCTTCTTCGTAGAACTGATCGAGAGGTTCCTCTTCCCGCTGGAGACGGACCCGCTCAGAGAGGAGCGAGTCGCAGCCGAACTCCTCGCTCTGCGCAACAAGACGTGTCTCGCATTCCTCTTCTTCAACGCCGTGCTGATTATCATTATGTTTACGCTACAGATGCACGCCACAAGACTGGCCGTGCCGTGGCCGTGGGGCCGCGACGGTCTCTCGCTCAACCCTCTCGGAGTCTTCTTCCTCGCCTTTTTCGTTGTCATGATGCTTCTGCAGACACTGGCTATGTTGCGGCACCGGATCGGTACGTTGATGCACATCGTCTCGGCAACGTCCCTGCACTGCTGTCGCGGTTCGAGGCGACTCGGCGTCGGCAGCAACGTGGACAACGCCGTAGAACTCGCTAAAGACCTCGGCCGACTGCAGGTTGGTAGTAATAATAATAACAATAATTATTAGTTTTATTAGTTTAATTTAATTGTAAAGTGGTGGGAAGTTCGTTCCAGATTCTGGGCGCACATACAGAAAAACATTCTTGCAGATTTGTGTTTTAAATATAAAAAGTAGTGTAGTGCTACGAAATCAATGTTTTAGTAGGTAGGACGGAGTGATAACTATTAGGACCGGTTAACCATTGCCAAAGGGCTACACAGTCCCAAATCTGGCGCTGTGTATTCTTATGTCCAACATGCTTTCATTGCATTTCTCGTTGTATAAAAAGTTTGTTTTATTTTGCTTGGACAGCACAGTATGTGATATGGTTTAGGATACTTTAATATTGTTGTTCTTTACTTTGGACAATATGTTGAAATATAATTTCTTGTAATTGTCATGAAAGATCTTAGTAGTTCTCTTTGAGAACATACTGCTTTCAAAGAAGAAAGGCATTCCACAGCAGTTGAACACGGACTCGACGGTGTATAAGTAAATAAACTTGTTTTCAGGTTGAACCCGACGACAGCTCGGTGGCACCCTCTGCTGACAATAAAGGTGACAAGAGGCCGCGACGGAGCTGGATGGTATTCGACCATGGCTCAGATCAAGGAAAGAATGATTCAAGAAATGATATCATCACTTCAGTGGACGACGCCTTCAATCAGCGCTTTGTCAGCTTGGCCAATCAGCTTGAACGCGACAACTGCAGTTCCAAAGAAATCGAGCGAAAGGTGATTGGTTATTCGCGATCATGTGGTTTTCACCGGTGGAAGTCGCTCGCCGCAATTGCGCAATTGAAGAAACAGCGGCGCGCATCCGGAAGTCGTCGACTGTTCGCTGCGGCGCCGGATGACCAAGCTACATCCGATGTCTTACCTCACAGCTATAATCCGTTCGCTGGAGAAATCGGCGGTTCAAATGATGTTCAACAGAGGCGGCCTGCTTCGCTGCCGAATTCGCCATCTGTCGACTACGAGCAGATCGACCAGTTGTATGAAAATGATTCAGCTGAAGCGACGAGAAACGTCGAAGAAATCGCCACAAGCGAGGTTATCAGACACCGTCCTTTGTCCGATATGACGCAGTTTGCTCATGTAGACCTACACAGCACAACTGTACGGAGATCTTTACAGTTGACGAGTTTGTAAAAGCGAATGCGCTATAGAGTGTTTGTGTACTGCTGTAGTGTATAAAACGGACGCAGTGGCGTAGATTTTAGAGCACCAGACTCTCAATAGAGACATTCCGGGTTCTAAGCTTGGTAATTGTGTTCAGGTCACGTTGCCTTAGTTCACTCAGTTGCATAGGTTAGGATCTGTTTGCAGACAGTGGTGGACATTTGTCTGTGAATACTCGTCGCGCAATGGTTATGGGATGGCCGAATGCTTCCCAGACAAGTCGAAATGTTGTTCGAATGAACAGGTCAGCAAGGGCTGAAACGAACAGTGCTTTGAGCAATCTCAAGGACTCGATACTGCGCTATATACGAATTTACCTTTTTCTTATAAATGTAAATAGTATGATGTGATGATGTTAACTGGGTCGAACAACATACACGCACGTACGCCCGCATAGGCATATGCAAGATTGTGTACTATTGATAAGATGGTGGTTTCCTTGGTCTCCTAGTATATTGCAAGGCAGCTGTGCGTGTGTGCGTGCGTACGTGCATGCGCGCGCGTGTGTGTCCGTGCGTGTGTGTACGTATGTAATCAATACTACGTACATACGTACGTATGTATATATGTATTTACATGTATGGGTGTATCAGGCTTATTAACGAATGCGTACCATTGCATTCGAATGCGAATCCGTAATTTTATTCGAATGCGAATGTTTATTTCTATGATCACATTCGAATGCAAATGCGAATGTTTAGTGGTCGCATTCAAATGTGAATGTTTGTTTGTGTTACGTCTAGTGTATGGCTGTAGGCCTATATAATATGTACAATTTTGAGCGTGATATATAAAAAAGTTCAATGCTACATATATTTTAAATAATTACGTACAAATTACAAACACGGCATTTATTCTCAAAATCTGCCTACAAACTGTTGAGCAAAACATTGTGTATAGGCTACAATGCCACACACTTGTGCTTGTTCTGAAACACGTAGATCAAAATAAAGTAATAAACAAATCATGGAAATAACAAGTACGATATACAGCTAAACGGGATGCGGCTAAACGGAGTGACACCAATGAGCAGTGCTGGTATGTAACGAAGTATATTTACTTCGTTACAGTACTGAAGTAGATTTATTTTGAAATGTACTTGTACTGAAGTACATTCTAGATATTACTTTTTACTTGTAACGAAGTACATTGATCTGTCCTGTTTTATTTTCTACTTCCATATTTTTAGTTACGTTTTATGTTATAACATCAGGGATGAAGCAGCTTCACCCGGCTTTTGTTTGCATTGGTAATCCTTGACTGACTACACTTTGGAGGAATCGTGGCTTCTTTTGTGCTAGCCCTGATGTTTACAAGCAGGTGATATTGGAACAGTGTGATTGCTGCCTGTCCAAAGGGAATCAATGGTCCTTTGAAGCTTAGTCCTCAGCCAAAACCCCTTTTTCACACAAGGCTAATAGGACATGCCTAATTGGCTTCCCATTCATTCACTGATTAATTGATGGGGAATGCTTGACCAGTACTTCATCATATAATACCAACTTTAGTTAGTGGCTACCTGCACGCCGCTGACCTTACATAAAAATAATGTTGCAATATGCCAGCATTTGATACGCATTCGATGAAGCATTTGAACAGTCAAATGTCTGGCATTCGAATGCGAATGCGCTGAAAATTGAACGGTTGCATTCAAATGCGCATTCGAATGACATTTGCATTCGTTAACAAGCCTGGCGTATATATATATAATATATAAATATATATATACACTGTATATATATATATTATGTACGATATATATGTATGTATTTACGTATGTAACTAATAAAATACGGATGTACGTATGTAAGCAATACTACGAACGTACCTACGTACGTATGTGTGTATGTATGTATATATATATATCGTTTATATATATACATATATATATATACGATATATATATATATACGATATATATATACGATATAAATATTTACGTATATAACTAATACTATAAGTATGTACGTATGTAAGCAATACTACGTATGTATACATATGCATGTGTGTATGTAGGCGTGCAACAATGGATACAGTGCCATGTCCATCCGTAACAACTCGCATGTACTAACACGATCATGTGCATACTTACTGGTGCATGTATTTGCTCTTTCCCTTTTACACCATATTCCTGCGACCTGTGGGGGCTGCATGGTCATTTAATTCGTGACCGCTTATCGTAACAAGCGTGGTCAACATTGCAATCTTTACAACTGTCCCCGTTTGAAGCTAACGCGGGGTCCGCAAGTGTTGTGGTCACTGTAAGTAAACAACCAGTGAGTGACATAATATAATAAATACATTTAATCAGTCAATCGTCTGGTCGTGTCTTGTCCCGTAGCACTGCTTCGGTGCAATTGCACCATCGAATATTAAGTGCATTGCACAAAGTGATGACCATTACATAATGGATATCACATACGAGTCATTATGCTTTTAGATTATCAATTACTGTTCGAGGTATAGGAATGTCGTTAAACATTATATTTATAAAGCCACAATAAAATAATGCATTGCAGAGTGTAAACATGTACAGTACAGTACAGTAAAGATGCAAGCAAAAAATATATATTTTGTCCAATGTTTTTTTCCGGTAAGGGGTAATCCGTTAAGCCCTGGTAGGTTATAATAGTCTGTCCGAGTTGACATTCCTCACTGAAAACGCATCTGTAAGCAAACTAAGTTACAGGGTATCTAAACTGAAGAAATAGGTTTCTGTTGGGTTGATGCATAAGCTATATTTGACTGTTATTAGACTTTCTAATTTAAGATTTTGCAATAGGATTTGACTCCATTTACATTTGTCCTTATTTTCATCACCGTTACCGATTTAGTTTGTTTCCAGTCATAGC
This sequence comes from Paraescarpia echinospica, assembly GCA_020002185.1. Taxonomy (NCBI): domain Eukaryota; kingdom Metazoa; phylum Annelida; class Polychaeta; order Sabellida; family Siboglinidae; genus Paraescarpia; species Paraescarpia echinospica. Next base: position 21,378,921 of record CM034536.1, on the reverse strand, counting down.
TTACAACATAATGCTTTTTAAACGGTAAGTTCTTATATAGCGCAGTACCCAGTCTTTGGAACTGCTCAAAGCACTTCATACTTTATAAATTCCCTGACAGACGTTTGTTTTCAAACGAACCCCATCTCGACTTATCCGATGCATTCAGCCGCGCTACGCGAAGACTAGTTGTCTGTAGTCAGGTTCTCATCCATACAGCTGACTGAACCGGAAGAACGTAGCGTGAACAAACTTGTCCAAGGTTCGACACGGCAGCGTAGGATTCGAACCCGGGTTCTCTCGGTTGAGAGCCCAGTGCTCTAACAGTGCACCACAGCGCTCCACCTTCATTCGTTATGTGGCAACTGTTTGCTCATGACCGCCGTGTCCTGGCGAACACGGCATTTTCTGTGTGACTTATGTAAAATGTCGTCGTATGGTTATTGAATCTCGGCACCGTTTCCAACATTTAGTATATAAGACGCAGTTTTTTGTTGAAATCTAAAAATATTTAGATAATGAAACATTCTGATATATGTAGTTACAATGGGCATTAATAACGTGCCGCGTTTTGCGTAATACCAAGACAAAACATTGACGTGTCAACACCGTTATTATCAACACTTTTACCATGGCTGGAACAGTTTTGAAAATTCATCGCAAAAATTGTTTCAGCTACGTATAAAAAATAAAATACCGTTAAGTAGGCTAACATAAGCATTCATTCACACAACAGGAAACAACCAAAATAGTTAAATGCTATTTACTACACTTTTTGCAACATTTATTTTCACATGGCTTGGTAATAGTGTTGAATTGCTTTGCTCCTATGGCATATCGAATTTCTTAACATGTAAATTTCCACAAATGTATTACACATGCAGAGTAATAATTTACTGTACAATCATATGTATATATCAAACGTGTACTAAACCAACTTGTTTGTGTTATTCAGACATAGTTACCGTGTTGTTTTGTTTAAAACCCCAATTGATGGTGACAACGGATAATGACTCATTCGTAAAAATTATCATCAAGTTGGAAGACAAAATAAAAACGAATTTTCTTATTACACAACTAAGAAATTCGACTCACATCGACTTATAATGATTCGTATGTGTAATGAAATTGAAACAATCCAGCCATGATGAGATATTTAAAATATATTTACATTGGCAGTTTCCGGGATTCGTCCCAGCTCCCTGCGTTTTTACTCAAACTAGATATAAATGTAAACAAATGAAAGTCAGTAAAATGCATCATACAGTCGGTGAGTCAAATTGTAGATACGTATTTTATAAATACAATAAATAAACCAAAGAAAAAAGTAATGTTATATATTATATCAGAAGAAAGAAACAGTTCAATGCCTCGCTCATTGCGACATTTTATGCTGTTAAAACTATCATATTGCAGTAATAATTAATTATGTTATACACATTATAACACGCGCATGTTGAAAAGGCATGTATACCGTGTGGTATAAAGGCCCAAGTTTTGTCCCTGCTATGTCACATCATTAAATACACACTTAAATATGGCAATGCTACAAAGATCACCTAAACTCTTGCAACAAGCTAATATCTCCGGGTGCGACCCACTCATAGATAAGAGCATCGTTATCGCTTCTCTTTTATAATGCCATATACATCGCACACGGACATATAAAATGGGATCGACGAACTGTCTGCAACAAACGTGATCTGTGTCGTCATGGTCAACGCTGACAGACGGGATTGCTCTTGTGGACGGTTTCACTGGGGCAGAGACACGGTCTTGTTGTAAAAGTAAGTGGTACGAGATGCATGCACCAAATGTGGTCGACAACTTCTCACCTTTAGACACCATCTCTATTTCGTCGTGGGCCAATCTTCCCCATCATGTTCCAGTACTGGCGGTATTCTGTAATTTTTTGGTCAAATGATACAGTTTAATAACCTCCCTGAAATTGTTTGTCATTATTCTCTTGGGTCGCCCCCCTCTTCTTTTTCCCGGTACTTTCATTTGCATCATTTTAACAGAGATATTACTTTCAGCTCGTCTTCTGACGAACCCATACCAATCGAGTTTCCTTTGTTTCAGGAATGTTCTCATTGGATATGCGTTGGCTTCTTCTGGAATGTCTTAGTTACTAACACGGTTTTTTCTTATTTTAGCCTTATCAACCTGAGCAATGTGGACGATAATACAGGGTTAAAACATGTGTTTCGGAACAACTTATGAAAATTGTGGACCGGCGATCTCTTAGATACTGCGCATTTCATGTTCTCTCTCTCTCTATCCCTCCCCCTCTCCCTCTCTCATTCCTTCAGTTCATTTGAGTCTTTTTATTCTTTAAGTATCGTTACAAAGGCGCACCATTACCGAATTAAAACGAAGGAGCCAGTCCAGCGGGAGATCAAAAATGAAGGAAAGACTGCAACACCCAACACGTCTTCCCCTTGCTGCCTTGTTCTTTAATGCTCTCCATCTATCTGTTCTTCATTCTCGGCCGTTTGTACTTGCCAGTTTGACAATGTCTTTCCATCTCAGGTTTTGTGTTGCTCTTCGTCTTCTACCACCCTCGTTAGTGTTTTTCACTATTTGTCATTCTGTCCTCATTCGTTATTAGCTAGTGTCCGGTCCATCTCAATCTTCTTCCAATTACTTTCAGTGATGCACACAATACGAATTATTTTTAAATACAGGTCTCATTAGTGCCATTTTGTGCATTCAGTATTCCACATTTATAAATAGAAAAAGTACCAATGTAACCTTGGAAGCCATGCTTCAAGGAACCAGTTCAAGAACAAAGGGAACGTTGGTGATGTGTCAAAATTGGAAAAATTGAATTTTGCTTTAATAGATATTTCTGAATTTGGACTTTAACGGTTCCTGAATTATTTATATTCCATTTATATTCCAATCGGGTATAGTAGCGATGTCGATAATATTTGACAAGGCAATTTGTACAGCTTGTGATTTTGGTCATTCACAAGAAGTGATGTGTATATTTGATGTTATGGAAACTAAACGACGTGGGAAAGAAAGAATACAATACGTTTAGCTTTGCTGATTTTCCTGCAGTTGTATAATTGGAGAATGTTTGCAGACACACTACAACATCATGTTAGATACACAAGAAACAAGTATGAGCAATTCTTCCGTGAACGTTTACCAAGTCACAAACAGGAGCGGCTACTTCCAAGATGACGACGAAAAGATGCCAAAGTCTAGCGTACGAACCTCGGTTGATTGCGGCAGCGGTAACCGTGGGTTCATGTCGGATGAGGACGAACGAAAAGTATTTCATGATCACAAATCATCTGAAGCAGTCATGATAACAGGAGGCGGCAACCTAGATGCATACGTGGACACAAATCGGTTAGTTAGACTATATGTTTAAAGGGTCAATATATATAAATCCAAAATGCATATATCTCATAAATAAGAGAGTCCTATAAATTAGTACTAAAGATTTGAAACTCGGGCATTGCACTGCAGACAATGCCACATTTAATTACTTAATATTTATAAGATATATAATCTTCTGATGGTTTAAGATATTATAAAGACGTGATTTTTAATCTTTCGAATATGCATGATTTGGACATAATTACGCTAGTTTGTACGACATTAATTTCAATGTACTATGAGATAGCCAGAACACGATTTTAAAGAATATTTGTGTGTTGCGATTAAACACGAAACAACCAATAAGCAGCGTTAATCATGGAAAACGTTTAGCATAATGAATCAGCAAAATCGTCACGGTATTGTGTGGGTCTATCGTTGTGTTCATGGAAATAACATTTTATTAACGCAATACAAATGAATTGCATAAACCTGATAAATGTATCCACCAGTGCTCCAAGGGAGACAACTTGATGTAGAATTTAAAAAGGTAAGTTTTTATATAACGCAGTATCCATTCCTCAACTGCTCAAATCGCGTTACACTTTTCTCAGTGGAAGACCTGTTCAATCGAACACCATCTCAACTTCTCTGGCAAGCATCAAGCTACGCTGCAATTAATGCGCGAAGACTATTCGTACACAAATATCCACCACTGTCTACAGCTATGTATTCATTCATACAGCTGAGTGAACGGGAGCATCGTAGAATTAACGAACTTGCCCAAAGTTCTAAACCGCAGCACAGGATTCGAACCCGGGTTCTCTCGGTTGAAAGTTCGAAGTTCTAGTCACTGCACCACGGCGCTCTACAAATTTGTGGTGCCAAATTATCGAGTCTGTGAGTGAGTGAGTGAGTGAGTGAGTGGGTGAGTGAGTGAGTGAGTGAATGAGTTAGTTAGTTAGTTAGTTAATAATAATAATAATAATAATAATAATAATATAACTTCTATTGCGCCTAAATCCTTGGAAACCAAGCTCAGAGGCGCATCAAAACAAAAGGATTGGTCAATATCAAAATCCATAAGTAGTATTCCAGTTGTCAACAGATGGGTCAAGGCGCTAGGGAGCTATGGTGGATAAGCAAGGTTGTAAAGATAAGTTTTTAAATTACGACGGAATTATGTAATATTTTTAACTGATCTAACCTAACACTAAGAGGGAGCATATTCCAAAGTTGGTCCAGTTAGTTAGTTAGTTAGTAAGAATGTAAGAATATATTTAACTCAGTGCTCACTCAAACACATGATGCACTGGTTACAGTGAGATCGCACTGTGGAGCGCAGTGCCTAGGGCATCGGACTCTCAATCGAGAGAACCCGGGTTCGAATCCTATGCTGCCGGGTCGAACCTTGGGCAAGTTCGTCCACTGGATCCTGCGCTATATAAGAACTTATATTTTACCTTTTATCGTTTACTTGCCAGAGCCGACACGCCCCCGTGGGATGTCTTCCGGCTGATGGAGAGAGACGACGAGCGCCCAGGCGAGGGACGTTGTTACAATGTCATCACCAAACTGGCGAGGTTTGCCTTCTGTGTCGTCGCCTTCTGTGTCGTCCTCGGCGGTGCCGTCACCAGCAAGTCTGTACTCCTCTTTATCACGTCGCAGATCCGCCGGGACATCGATGCCGCCTGCGAGCTGAACGGCGCCGCCGTCGTACAGTGTTTGCGTCTGCCCACCGTGGCAACCAGTCACGTGACTCGCAACGTCACGAGTTACGTCTGGCAGGTCCGTAAGGCGTGGTTTTATCAGTTGCCCGTATTCCGAATGAACACGAATGTTTTAACTCTAGCGATGCAGATCGGCGAAACATACATTAAAGAGTGGTCCATAGGGAATAAAACAAAATATATTTTGCATCCGCTGCCTATGTTTGAAGATATTTCTTAAACTTGCTATCCATACCAACGAATACAAGAAAATCAAAAACTCATTATTCTGTTACAACTACAATAAAACATGTTTCTGCCAAGTCACAGTCCATCTTAAAAATTAGTTTTAATTTTACTATACGCAGCTATTTGAAGGGACGTCACCGGAAGTGAACGGCACAGCGCCCCCACCCGGGCAGTGGGTGTTGCTACAGATGTGTGAGGAGGTGACAATGCGGTGGGCGTGGGCGTTGATGCTGTGTGCCGCCACGCCTTGCATCTTTACCTTGCTACGGTGTCTGTGGCGCGTCGTCTTCAAGCGCACAAGGAACCCGACTGCCGGCACAGTCCTCTTTGTAAGTCTCTTCAACGTCCGGACGTAGTCTATCAAAGGGCAATGAATGGTATATTAATCTTTAATGCCACCATTTCAAAATTTGACAAGCATTAAGAAAATCGCACGAACTCATTTTTTTCACATAAAACGGCATAAACGCAAGAATTAATATATGCTTCAAATAAGCACGCACACACACGCACACGCACACGCACACGCACACGCACACGCACACGCACACGCACACAGACACACACACACACACACACACCACATACACACACGCACGCACACACACACGCACGCACACACACACACACACACACACACACACACACACACACACAAACATGCCAGTTGCTTGTGCACAATATTGGAGAAAAAAATAATCGGTTTTATAATAAGCAAAATGTCCTGTTGTGATCTAAATTTAAAATATGTTTATTTCTCAAGGCAAAGACTTGTTTTAGCAAATCTTACTAGTTTCTTCTTTGCAGTGGATCTTTCATGATTATAAAATTATTAAACAAACGCTAGTCGCCGTGATCGCGATATACTTCTTATTTAAACTGTCATTTTACAGGTGTGCGTCGTCGAAACGATCCACTCATTCGGGTTTGTTTTGTTCGCCTTCAAAGTGCTGCCTTCCGTGAACATTATCCGCGGAGCGATATTGATGATGGGTGTGAGCGTGGTTCCCGGCATCCTCAAGGTATTCAGTCGTCTCCGCGACGAGACGTGGGGCGGCGCCAAGATCGCGCTCGACGTGGCGGCGGCGCTGCTGCAAATGAGCCTCGTTATCATCTGGCCAATCACGATCAGTTTTGAAGGCGGTCGCGAGAAGCTTGCTGACATGTGGCCAATCACCGTGTCGCTGCTGCTGATCTCCGTCGCCTGGTGGGAGAACTACGTCGACGCCAATACCAATCTCGGCGTCGTCGGTCGCTTCCTGCTGAGGATGAAACGACGCGTAGCGCGCACCCGCAGTAAGACCTACATCGTGGCGCATCTGTGGAAGATACCGCTGACGTTCGCGCTGATGATTGGCTGTCTCGTCGGTCTCCATGGCTACAACGCGCGGCAGCTTTTCGATTTCTCCGTCAGCGACGTCACTTGCAGGAACGCGCTTCCGGGCGCCGGCGACGTGCGGCTCGAGGACTACCCGCACCTGAACCGCGATTGGCTGGTGGCGAGCCTCATTCAGATCACGGCGTCACTGCTCTGCTACCTAGCGGCGAGGGCGGCGTGCAAGGTTCGGATACAGTATATCGGATTCTCGATCCCGCTCGTGTTGGCTCCGCTAGTCACGTTCGGACTTCTCGTGGGAGGTTGCGAGGTTTGGAATGATAATCCACTGTATTTTGCGAAGGCGTTGCCGGCGTACTTATTTTGGCGTTGTCACGACAAAGACGCGTTGGGTCAGATCGCGATCAAAGACAGCATCTGGGTGGTCGCTCTCTGGTGGCTGTCTGAGGTGTTCATCACGAGACACATCTGGTTCCCGAAGGTGGAGCGACTGGCGAAGACGAGCAAGTAGGTATTGGACACTCTGGTAGCAGACGCTTATTCTTCTTTGTTGTATAAAGCAGTCCAACTAACCAGTTTATACCGAAGTGTGATATGATTTCCTCCTTGATTTCTTACGTATCTACTCAGTCATGTATCTGTCGTAGGTTGTTCGTGCAGCCGTACTACTCTGGGCTACTGCTGGACTACTCTCTCGCTCTGAGTCGACGCAGGAATGACGGCGACGACGACAAACAGGTACGATTACCATACGATTCTCACCAGTACCCAACGAACGCAACATTTTCATAACATTTTAGAAAGCTGGTGCGATTTTCCGGCTACACACCATTTCAAGATGATCTTGACAAGGTTGATCAAATGGTCTGAAAAGTAGCAAATGCTGTTCAATTTGGGGAAATGTAAATGCCTCCACGCAGGACATGAGAACGAAGAGGTAGAATATGCAATGGGGGTTACTGTACTAAGTACTACTGGAAAAGAAAAGGACTTAGGATTAACCATTAGTGCTGATATGAAGGTTTCAGAGCAGTGCGGAATTGCAGCGAAACATAGCGTATAAGAAAAAAGAACTAATAATACCGCTGTACAAAGCAATAGTGAGGCCTCATTTAGAATATTGTATACAAGCGTGGAGGCCGTATTGCAGGAAGGACATAGATATACTAGAAAGAGTACAGAGAAGAGCGACTAAAATGATATTAAAACTGAGGGATCTTAGTTATGAAATTCGCCTAAAAGAATGCGGTTTAACAACACTAGAGACCAGGAGATTGAGAGATCAGATAGAAATGTTTAAAATAATGAATGGTTATGAAAATATTGATAGAAATTGTTTTTTTTCAGTTAAGAAAGATAGAAGGACTAGAGGACATGAAGTTACATTAGCAAAGGAGCAGTGTAGATTAGATATAAGAAAGTTCTCATTTTCACAAAGGACTGTAAATGAATGGAACAGATGATCTGCTGATTGTGTGGGTGCTAGTAGCGTGAATATGTTTAAATATAAAATCGACACATACCTCAGAAGGGCGGGATACACATAGATAAAAGGGTCGGACTCTCGATAAGCCAAAGGGCTTCCTTGTCCACCTGCCACCTAGAGTTAATTCTCTGGGTGGCAATCTTGTTAAATCTTGTTGATATGTTCTCGTGAACGTACATTTACTAAGATATCTGGAATTATTCCTCGAAACGGTTCAGAAGTAAATATAATTTACAACTGCGTCCAGATATTTGCATTTTATTTTTCAGCGCAACGAGTCGATTTCTGAAGAAATAAATTCTAAGCACGACGACTCGTCCTATGGTGATCAACGAATGGACCCAAGTTCTACGAACCCAAGTTCTACGACGGGACGCGGCGGCACGCCGATGATATACATGTGCGCCACCATGTGGCACGAAACGGAACAAGAAATGCGGCAACTACTAAAATCAATATTCAGGTATGACTCTTCTACAACGTTTGGTGTGTTATGTGCATTTTCTTAGATACGGTAGTTCTTATTGCACGATTGTCATGCACTATAAAATATTGCACACTAAATTTGAACGAAAATAATAGTAGTTTGTGTATATATAATAAATTTAACAACGAGATTTAACAAGATTGCCACGTAGAGAATTACATCTAGTTGGCCGGTGGACAAGGAAGCCTTTTGGCTTATCGAGAATCCAACCCTTTTTATCTACGTGTATCCCGCCCAATTTCAACGCTTGTTATATCATCGTCCAAATCGTTGATATGTATTAAGAATAATATAGGTCCCAGTACTGATTCCTGTGGTACCCCACTCAAAACTGATTTCCAGTTTGAAGCCTCCATCAACTACTACCCGGTGTCTTCTGTCAGTCAGCCATTTTTTCTATCCACTTAATTATGCCATGGGCCTTTAGTTTAAGCAGTACTTTTTGATGTGGCACTTTATCGAAAGCTTTTTGAAAATCTAAGTAGATGAAAAATGTAAGTAGATAATATATACTGGTGATCCCTCGTCAACCCACTTAGTGATATCTTCCAAAAAACATAACATATTTGTTAAGCGTGACCTCGCTTTTAGAAACCCATGTTGAGATGGGTTTATCAAGCTATGTTTAACAAGAAAATCTAACATGTGATCTTTAATTAGGCTTTCTAATAATTTGCAAATCACCGATGCTAAGCTCACTAGTTTTCATAATTGTTTCTCGAACCTTTTTTAAATAATGGTATAATGTTTACTTCTTTCCATTCTAAAGGAACCACTTCTAATAATAAGTTGAAAACTGTTGCAAGCGGTATACTAATTTGTTCTACAATTTCCAATAGTAGTTTGGGCGGAATCCCATTCACTCCAGGTGATTTATTATCCTTCATAGCCCTTATTTTCTTAGCTACCATTTCCGGGATTACAACACTGTTTCAGCCCTCTTGAGCTTAAGCCTATGGTACTAACAGTGAACTAATAACTTCCCTGGTAAACACCGAACTAAAATACCCATTCAGGTCATCTGCCATTAAGAATCCCTTTGATATTATATTTCCAGCACTATCTTCTAGAGGACCGACCTTATCCTGAACTCTCTGTTTGCTCCGAACGTATGCATAAGAACTATTGGTGTCATGTTTTAATTACAAGCAATTTTTTGTTCATAGCTTCACTTTGAATTTCTAATTTCAGTTGTAGCTTGGTTACGTGCTTCTTTATAAATGTTGTAGTCTTCATCATTTCCAGTACGTCTATATGACTTCCACATCATTTGTTTGTACTTAATTTTCTAATGACTTCATTCGATAAGTGTTTCTTTCTGTTTCCCTTGTTTTTTTCAAGGGAACAAATATATCGACGATGCACTCAATTTCATAAGATACGATATTCCAGCATTCTATTACTGTCTTAATACTTTAGTGTGTTATTCCAGTCTATCTTTGCTAAATATTTCCTCATGTTCTTCCTTTGTGGAAATTTCTCCTGTACGTCTTTTTACTATTCCTTTCTTACTTTACACAGACGGTAAAATGTATCTGGTTGTGATCACTACTTCCCAGCGGCTCACATATATTGACATTGTCAACTAATTCATTCTGTGAGGACAAAACTAAATCTAACACATTCTCACCCCGGTTGGTTCTAGCACATTTGAGAAAGGAAACTATCTTGTACTAAAACTAAAAACTTGCTGTCCCCACTCCCCATACTCTGTAGAGATTCCCATTGTGTATAACCATGATTAAAAAAAAACATAATAATACAGTCCCGTTTGTTCACTTCCCTTATAGTATGTTGTACTTTTTCATTCTCTTCTATGCTTATGTTTGGCCTTCGATAAACTAACTCAACTGTTAACGTTGAGTTTCCTGTAACTGTGTTACACCAAACAGCCTCTTCGCAATAGGCTTATCTTTCTATTTTTTTATAAGCCTGAATAGATTCGTTAATGTATAAAATAACTCCACCTCGCCTTCTTCCTATTCTATCTTTCTTAAACAGTACATGGCCTGTCAGTCCCAATTCGGATCTGATGTATATCGGTGGTGGCCCATGATTCGGTTATACCTTTTATGTGAGGGTCAATATCTTCTTTACATATCTTCCCTCCCAACAAAGTATTCCCTTAAATCCACGAATCCCCCCCTTTTCTTCACACATCTGCTCAACTAGTGCATTCATCGCCATCCTCTAGCAGTTTCTATATGTTGGCCCCCTTCCTCCATTACTGGCAAAATTCCCGAGAGAATAATCTCATGCTCAACTCTTGTTTTTTACTAAGTGTCTGTACTTCTGTACTATCCCAGGTGTACCCTTCCCGTCTGCATTATTTGTTCTTACGTATACTAGTATAGACCCTCACTTGCCATGCCCCAATTCATTCTCTACCCTTTCAGTCACATGTTTACCCTAGCCCCCGGTAAACAAACATAAATAGCAAAATAAAAAAAACGTAATCCCATTTCAATTCACGATAATATGGGAGTTGGTGTGAATGAACGTCTTAGCTATTGCAATTTATATATTTTTAGTATAACGTATGATCCAAAAATGTTTAGGACGAGCCTGGTTACACATTAATGCCAATCTGGAGGTAGTTGCTCTGGATGTGAATCTTATTTACTCTAATTAAAATTTGTTTCAGGTGCGACACGGACCAGTCGGCTAGAAGAAACGCCCAACAATATCTCGATGTGGTCGATCCAGAATATTACGAATTTGAAGGTATTTTAGTTGTTCATGTTTTATTTCTGATACCAGGCAAACCACATTTTGTTTTCTGACCTGCTTCCTCGTTTATATTTCCAGTTAAACTGTTTGCTGTTCATGTTATTGTTATTTCAAGCAATGTCTCTAAAACTGACAACATGATTTACATGCCTTCTTTAGGCAGTTCTACATCGTTCGCAGTGTCTAAGACAACGGAATCGGCACCATTATATGTCCGTTTATAGTTTATTTTAGGAATGACTATCAGGAAACCATTTATATATATATTTGATTGGCAGAAATCGCAAGCTTTCAAACGATATCAAGATTGTTTTGATCGGACGAACCGTATTGGTACAAGCAATCGTTCAAAAAAGCATTTTTGGGACGTGTTTTCAGTTGTTCATTTTTTGCTCGCTTATCTATTTTTGATATCGGTTAATTATATAATATATAATTAACATTAAGAACACATCAATAGTTCTCAACAAACACGCGTGCGTTTCCATATAATACATTCATAACTTTTTTCGATGCTGGTTACCATTACCAAAGTTTAAGTCAGACCAAAACGAGAAGAAGAAGAAGAACAACAACAACAGTATTTATCAAGTTACTTCTCTCGTCCCGTAGCTCACGTGTTCTTCGACGACGCATTCGATCCGCATGCGTGCAAATCGATCGACTTCCGGGTGAATGACTTCGTCAAACTTCTGATAAAGGTCGTTGACGTCGCTGCCAGGCAAGACTCGAAAGACATAATTTCAGAAAAGATTTTCTTAATTTGGCTCAGTGCATTTGTAAAAAGCAAGACAATTCACTGCGAACAATTAATAGCGAAACATTTGACGTTTCCGATTGTTGTCAATCTTTGCAAGAAGCAAGTCTCAGTAATAAATCTGATCAAATATAATAAAACAAGAATATTTTTCTTCAGACAAAACTTAAAATACAGAACCACACATCTTGCGCGTTACTTTCTAAAAATTATAACTTTTATCTGTTATGCCTGTACAGAAACCGTTGTTTTTAAAGATTTTAGTCGTCGTTGTTTGGTGATGTGCCTTGCAGATGTGCTAGACATATGACTTATATGTAAGCTTGTTGTTATAATAGATCCTAAATGTTATATTATTGTCTAGCCGTTGTTAAATGCACATTGTAACGTTGGACAGTGTGTAAAACCATAATTATTATATTTCAGACTGTTCAAGCCATTGTGATACATTGGGTGTTTATAATATTCGAATGCTTCATTAGCAATTAACTAGAGTAAATGAAGACCGTACAACATGTTTCTATGTAGAAATGCCATGTTGTGACAATGTCAACGTGTTCTAAAGGTAGCGATGACGTGAAATTGGTATTGAAATCACCATGTTGTAACCATGTAATTGCGACCATACAAAACCACATAATTTCTACGTAAAATGCCATGTTGTCACAACGTCAGCGCCACGTGGCTGCCATATGATAACTACGTGAATGTACTAGCTGGGGCTGTTATTGTACATAATATTGTGTTCATCTTGGTGGAAACCTCGGCATGTTGACCTATTGTTGTGACGTCTCCAGTGCCGTCCACAAGACGACTATACAACTACATAGGCCGACCAGGTACACGACTCCGTATGGCGGCCGACTGGATTGGGTCATGCCCGGCGGCAACCGGCTCATCGTCCACCTCAAAGACAAGACGAAGATACGACACCGAAAACGTTGGAGTCAGGTGCGATAACTAATATAATGCACGGTTGAAATAGTTCGATGTTTGATAGTGTCAATGCATAAGGTAACATGTGTATTTATGTTGTACAGGTGTTAAGAAATGTTTTGTTTTGTCCCCTTTTGTTGCTAAGGTCTTGGTTCACCATCTGTTCTCTGCTTCTTGATAGGGCCTAATTTGTTGCTCTTGTATTCCCGCTTGTAAATTCCATTATCAAAACCCGCGTTTTTTCGATTTGTCTTCAGACGGACTCTGAAGCATAGTATTCATCTTCTTTCGTTGCTTCTTTTAACATCTCTATTCGTGAATTCTCTTAACGCATCTGTCTATCGCATAGTCTAATATGCACCATGACATTCTCAGTCAGAATCTTCTTTATTCTAATACATTCTCTCCTATTCTGTCACCCGATTCATCCTCGGGGAGTCGGAGACCTAGCTGTTCCCCGTAAGATGGTCTGTCTTCTCCTGCCTATGTGTCAACGCCAATGTCCCAGTGCTACTGTAACATCCGCAAACGTGACCTCGTAGGCTTAATTGACACACCCAAATTCCGGGAGACTGCCAGGACTTGGCAGGTATACCTTACTAACAATTTTTACATTACGTACAGTACATTAAGAGGGCAGCTTGACATCTGCCTGCTCAATGGATCCCGCATACCCTTCTCTATTAAACAACGTTTCCCTACTTTTTGTCGCAGAGAAAACATCCGGGACTGGATTTCAACAACATTGGTAGGACACGATGGAATATCCGACAGTGCCACATGTACGGCAGCCATTTTGTAAGCTTGACGGATCTAGCTGCTAGGTAATTGGTCAATTGTAAAGCGGTCCCATGTTTAGCGAATAAAGTGTAATATTCCCACCTTTCCACCACAGGTGATGTATCTCTATTACTTGCTCGGACACAAACTGTGGACGAAGGTGGCTGGCGAGCGACACCTGACGAGTGCGGCGAGCAACACGTTCATTCTGGCGCTAGATGGCGACGTCGACTTCGAGCCGGGCGCCGTGCAACTGTTGGTGGATCTGATGAAGAAGAACGAGCAAGTGGGCGCCGCCTGCGGCAGGATACACCCTGTCGGGTCAGGTGAGAGGGCAGACACGGTGATTAATCAACGGGAACGATCTGTCGCAATTGCCGTTCGTTTATTTAACGCTTTTATTATATTTAGTTTTAAGGGTCCATTCTCGATTTCATACCGGTGTTCTTGTTATTTTTCGTCCATTATTTGTTTATTCATTCCGTCATGCTTCATGTACGATACGGTGTTTTAATTCCGAATTTACCTCTTCGTGTCTGAGCAGATTCATACACACCACGCACAAAAGTATGAAAAATGCATATTTTAATGTGTTGTGCATATGTTATAACTATGCTGAGTGCAACATCAATGTATGAAGTTATGAATGAGAAATAATTAAATTGTAGGCTACAAACCAATCATCACAGCTATGCCGTAGTTTTTGGAGGCCCGTGTTGATTAAACGAAAACTCCTACACCGATGGGTTAAGGGTTTCAATGTTTGTCTTTTGTGCAGACGCAGTGGTTATTGTAACGGTTCGAGTGGTTCGTTCAATAGTAGCGATGTCGATAATATTTGACAAGGCAATTTGTACAGCTTGTGATTTTGGTCATTCACAAGAAGTGATGTGTATATTTGATGTTATGGAAACTAAACGACGTGGGAAAGAAAGAATACAATACGTTTAGCTTTGCTGATTTTCCTGCAGTTGTATAATTGGAGAATGTTTGCAGACACACTACAACATCATGTTAGATACACAAGAAACAAGTATGAGCAATTCTTCCGTGAACGTTTACCAAGTCACAAACAGGAGCGGCTACTTCCAAGATGACGACGAAAAGATGCCAAAGTCTAGCGTACGAACCTCGGTTGATTGCGGCAGCGGTAACCGTGGGTTCATGTCGGATGAGGACGAACGAAAAGTATTTCATGATCACAAATCATCTGAAGCAGTCATGATAACAGGAGGCGGCAACCTAGATGCATACGTGGACACAAATCGGTTAGTTAGACTATATGTTTAAAGGGTCAATATATATAAATCCAAAATGCATATATCTCATAAATAAGAGAGTCCTATAAATTAGTACTAAAGATTTGAAACTCGGGCATTGCACTGCAGACAATGCCACATTTAATTACTTAATATTTATAAGATATATAATCTTCTGATGGTTTAAGATATTATAAAGACGTGATTTTTAATCTTTCGAATATGCATGATTTGGACATAATTACGCTAGTTTGTACGACATTAATTTCAATGTACTATGAGATAGCCAGAACACGATTTTAAAGAATATTTGTGTGTTGCGATTAAACACGAAACAACCAATAAGCAGCGTTAATCATGGAAAACGTTTAGCATAATGAATCAGCAAAATCGTCACGGTATTGTGTGGGTCTATCGTTGTGTTCATGGAAATAACATTTTATTAACGCAATACAAATGAATTGCATAAACCTGATAAATGTATCCACCAGTGCTCCAAGGGAGACAACTTGATGTAGAATTTAAAAAGGTAAGTTTTTATATAACGCAGTATCCATTCCTCAACTGCTCAAATCGCGTTACACTTTTCTCAGTGGAAGACCTGTTCAATCGAACACCATCTCAACTTCTCTGGCAAGCATCAAGCTACGCTGCAATTAATGCGCGAAGACTATTCGTACACAAATATCCACCACTGTCTACAGCTATGTATTCATTCATACAGCTGAGTGAACGGGAGCATCGTAGAATTAACGAACTTGCCCAAAGTTCTAAACCGCAGCACAGGATTCGAACCCGGGTTCTCTCGGTTGAAAGTTCGAAGTTCTAGTCACTGCACCACGGCGCTCTACAAATTTGTGGTGCCAAATTATCGAGTCTGTGAGTGAGTGAGTGAGTGAGTGAGTGGGTGAGTGAGTGAGTGAGTGAATGAGTTAGTTAGTTAGTTAGTTAATAATAATAATAATAATAATAATAATAATATAACTTCTATTGCGCCTAAATCCTTGGAAACCAAGCTCAGAGGCGCATCAAAACAAAAGGATTGGTCAATATCAAAATCCATAAGTAGTATTCCAGTTGTCAACAGATGGGTCAAGGCGCTAGGGAGCTATGGTGGATAAGCAAGGTTGTAAAGATAAGTTTTTAAATTACGACGGAATTATGTAATATTTTTAACTGATCTAACCTAACACTAAGAGGGAGCATATTCCAAAGTTGGTCCAGTTAGTTAGTTAGTTAGTAAGAATGTAAGAATATATTTAACTCAGTGCTCACTCAAACACATGATGCACTGGTTACAGTGAGATCGCACTGTGGAGCGCAGTGCCTAGGGCATCGGACTCTCAATCGAGAGAACCCGGGTTCGAATCCTATGCTGCCGGGTCGAACCTTGGGCAAGTTCGTCCACTGGATCCTGCGCTATATAAGAACTTATATTTTACCTTTTATCGTTTACTTGCCAGAGCCGACACGCCCCCGTGGGATGTCTTCCGGCTGATGGAGAGAGACGACGAGCGCCCAGGCGAGGGACGTTGTTACAATGTCATCACCAAACTGGCGAGGTTTGCCTTCTGTGTCGTCGCCTTCTGTGTCGTCCTCGGCGGTGCCGTCACCAGCAAGTCTGTCCTCCTCTTTATCACGTCGCAGATCCGCCGGGACATCGATGCCGCCTGCGAGCTGAACGGCGCCGCCGTCGTACAGTGTTTGCGTCTGCCCACAGTGGCAACCAGTCACGTGACTCGCAACGTCACGAGTTACGTCTGGCAGGTCCGTAAGGCGTGGTTTTATCAGTTGCCCGTATTCCGAATGAACACGAATGTTTTAACTCTAGCGATGCAGATCGGCGAAACATACATTAAAGAGTGGTCCATAGGGAATAAAACAAAATATATTTTGCATCCGCTGCCTATGTTTGAAGAGATTTCTTAAACTTGCTATCCAAACCAACGAATACAAGAAAATCAAAAACTCATTATTCTGTTACAACTACAATAAAACATGTTTCTGCCAAGTCACAGTCCATCTTAAAAACTAGTTTTAATTTTACTATACGCAGCTATTTGAAGGGACGTCACCGGAAATAAACGGCACAGCGCCCCCACCCGGGCAGTGGGTGTTGCTACAGATGTGTGAGGAGGTGACGATGCGGTGGGCGTGGGCGTTGATGCTGTGTGCCGCCACGCCTTGCATCTTTACCTTGCTACGGTGTCTGTGGCGCGTCGTCTTCAAGCGCACAAGGAACCCGACTGCCGGCACAGTCCTCTTTGTAAGTCTCTTCAACGTCCGGACGTAGTCTATCAAAGGGCAATGAATGGTATCTTAACTTTAGTGCCACCATTTCAAAATTTGACAAGCATTAAGAAAATCGCACGAACTAATTTTGTTCACATAAAACGGCATAAACGCAAGAATTAATATATGCTTCAAATAAGCACGCACACACACGCACACGCACACGCACACGCACACGCACACGCACACGCACACGCACACAGACACACACACACACACACACACCACATACACACACGCACGCACACACACACGCACGCACACACACACACACACACACACACACACACACACACACACAAACATGCCAGTTGCTTGTGCACAATATTGGAGAAAAAATTAATCGGTTTTATAATAAGCAAAATGTCCTGTTGTGATCTAAATTTAAAATATGTTTATTTCTCAAGGCAAAGACTTGTTTTAGCAAATCATACTAGTTTCTTCTTTGCAGTGGATCTTTCATGATTATAAAATTATTAAACAAACGCTAGTCGCCGTGATCGCGATATACTTCTTATTTAAACTGTCATTTTACAGGTGTGCGTCGTCGAAACGATCCACTCATTCGGGTTTGTTTTGTTCGCCTTCAAAGTGCTGCCTTCCGTGAACATTATCCGCGGAGCGATATTGATGATGGGTGTGTGTGTGGTTCCCGGCATCCTCAAGGTATTTAGTCGTCTCCGCGACGAGACGTGGGGCGGTGCCAAGATCGCGCTCGACGTGGCGGCGGCGCTGCTGCAAATGAGCCTCGTTATCATCTGGCCAATCACGATCAGTTTTGAAGGCGGTCGCGAGAAGCTTGCTGACATGTGGCCAATCACCGTGTCGCTGCTGCTGATCTCCGTCGCCTGGTGGGAGAACTACGTCGACGCCAATACCAATCTCGGCGTCGTCGGTCGCTTCCTGCTGAGGATGAAACGACGCGTAGCGCGCACCCGCAGTAAAACCTACATCGTGGCGCATCTGTGGAAGATACCGCTGACGTTCGCGCTGATGATTGGCTGTCTCGTCGGTCTCCATGGCTACAACGCGCGGCAGCTTTTCGATTTCTCCGTCAGCGACGTCACTTGCAGGAACGCGCTTCCGGGCGCCGGCGACGTGCGGCTCGAGGACTACCCGCACCTGAACCGCGATTGGCTGGTGGCGAGCCTCGTTCAGATCACGGCGTCACTGCTCTGCTACCTAGCGGCGAGGGCGGCGTGCAAGGTTCGGATACAGTATATCGGATTCTCGATCCCGCTCGTGTTGGCTCCGCTAGTCACGTTCGGACTTCTCGTGGGAGGTTGCGAGGTTTGGAATGATAATCCACTGTATTTTGCGAAGGCGTTGCCGGCGTACTTATTTTGGCGTTGTCACGACAAAGACGCGTTGGGTCAGATCGCGATCAAAGACAGCATCTGGGTGGTCGCTCTCTGGTGGCTGTCTGAGGTGTTCATCACGAGACACATCTGGTTCCCGAAGGTGGAGCGACTGGCGAAGACGAGCAAGTAGGTATTGGACACTCTGGTAGCAGACGCTTATTCTTCTTTGTTGTATAAAGCAGTCCAACTAACCAGTTTATACCGAAGTGTGATATGGTTTCCTACGTGATTTCTTACGTATCTACTCAGTCATGTATCTGTCGTAGGTTGTTCGTGCAGCCGTACTACTCTGGGCTACTGCTGGACTACTCTCTCGCTCTGAGTCGACGCAGGAATGACGGCGACGACGACAAACAGGTACGATTACCATACGATTCTCACCGGTACCCAACGAACGCAACATTTTCATAACATTTTAGAAAGCTGGTGCGATTTTCCGGCTACACACCATTTCAAGATGATCTTGACAAGGTTGATCAAATGGTCTGAAAAGTAGCAAATGCTGTTCAATTTGGGGAAATGTAAATGCCTCCCCGCAGGACATGAGAACGAAGAGGTAGAATATGCAATGGGGGTTACTGTACTAAGTACTACTGGAAAAGAAAAGGACTTAGGATTAACCATTAGTGCTGATATGAAGGTTTCAGAGCAGTGCGGAATTGCAGCGAAACATAGCGTATAAGGAAAAAGAACTAATAATACCGCTGTACAAAGCAATAGTGAGGCCTCATTTAGAATATTGTATACAAGCGTGGAGGCCGTATTGCAGGAAGGACATAGATATACTAGAAAGAGTACAGAGGAGAGCGACTAAAATGATATCAAAACTGAGGGATCTTAGTTATGAAATTCGCCTAAAAGAATGCGGTTTAACAACACTAGAGACCAGGAGATTGAGAGGAGATCAGATAGAAATGTTTAAAATAATGAATGGTTATGAAAATATTGATAGAAATTGTTTTTTTTTCAGTTAAGAAAGATAGAAGGACTAGAGGACATGAAGTTACATTAGCAAAGGAGCAGTGTAGATTAGATATAAGAAAGTTCTAATTTTCACAAAGGACTGTAAATGAATGGAACAGATGATCTGCTGATTGTGTGGGTGCTAGTAGCGTGAATATGTTTAAATATAAAATCGACACATACCTCAAAAGGGCGGGATACACATAGATAAAAGGGTCGGACTCTCGATAAGCCAAAGGGCTTCCTTGTCCACCTGCCACCTAGAGTTAATTCTCTGGGTGGCAATCTTGTTAAATCTTGTTGATATGTTCTCGTGAACGTACATTTACTAAGATATCTGGAATTATTCCTCGAAACGGTTCAGAAGTAAATATAATTTACAACTGCGTCCAGATATTTGCATTTTATTTTTCAGCGCAACGAGTCGATTTCTGAAGAAATAAATTCTAAGCACGACGACTCGTCCTATGGTGATCAACGAATGGACCCAAGTTCTACGAACCCAAGTTCTACGACGGGACGCGGCGGCACGCCGATGATATACATGTGCGCCACCATGTGGCACGAAACGGAACAAGAAATGCGGCAACTACTAAAATCAATATTCAGGTATGACTCTTCTACAACGTTTGGTGTGTTATGTGCATTTTCTTAGATACGGTAGTTCTTATTGCACGATTGTCATGCACTATAAAATATTGCACACTAAATTTGAACGAAAATAATAGTAGTTTGTGTATATATAATAAATTTAACAACGAGATTTAACAAGATTGCCACGTAGAGAATTACATCTAGTTGGCCGGTGGACAAGGAAGCCTTTTGGCTTATCGAGAATCCAACCCTTTTTATCTACGTGTATCCCGCCCAATTTCAACGCTTGTTATATCATCGTCCAAATCGTTGATATGTATTAAGAATAATATAGGTCCCAGTACTGATTCCTGTGGTACCCCACTCAAAACTGATTTCCAGTTTGAAGCCTCCATCAACTACTACCCGGTGTCTTCTGTCAGTCAGCCATTTTTTCTATCCACTTAATTATGCCATGGGCCTTTAGTTTAAGCAGTACTTTTTGATGTGGCACTTTATCGAAAGCTTTTTGAAAATCTAAGTAGATGAAAAATGTAAGTAGATAATATATACTGGTGATCCCTCGTCAACCCACTTAGTGATATCTTCCAAAAAACATAACATATTTGTTAAGCGTGACCTCGCTTTTAGAAACCCATGTTGAGATGGGTTTATCAAGCTATGTTTAACAAGAAAATCTAACATGTGATCTTTAATTAGGCTTTCTAATAATTTGCAAATCACCGATGCTAAGCTCACTAGTTTTCATAATTGTTTCTCGAACCTTTTTTAAATAATGGTATAATGTTTACTTCTTTCCATTCTAAAGGAACCACTTCTAATAATAAGTTGAAAACTGTTGCAAGCGGTATACTAATTTGTTCTACAATTTCCAATAGTAGTTTGGGCGGAATCCCATTCACTCCAGGTGATTTATTATCCTTCATAGCCCTTATTTTCTTAGCTACCATTTCCGGGATTACAACACTGTTTCAGCCCTCTTGAGCTTAAGCCTATGGTACTAACAGTGAACTAATAACTTCCCTGGTAAACACCGAACTAAAATACCCATTCAGGTCATCTGCCATTAAGAATCCCTTTGATATTATATTTCCAGCACTATCTTCTAGAGGACCGACCTTATCCTGAACTCTCTGTTTGCTCCGAACGTATGCATAAGAACTATTGGTGTCATGTTTTATATTACAAGCAATTTTTTGTTCATAGCTTCACTTTGAATTTCTAATTTCAGTTGTAGCTTGGTTACGTGCTTCTTTATAAATGTTGTAGTCTTCATCATTTCCAGTACGTCTATATGACTTCCACATCATTTGTTTGTACTTAATTTTCTAATGACTTCATTCGATAAGTGTTTCTTTCTGTTTCCCTTGTTTTTTTCAAGGGAACAAATATATCGACGATGCACTCAATTTCATAAGATACGATATTCCAGCATTCTATTATTGTCTTAATACTTTAGTGTGTTATTCCAGTCTATCTTTGCTAAATATTTCCTCATGTTCTTCCTTTGTGGAAATTTCTCCTGTACGTCTTTTTAGTATTCCTTTCTTACTTTACACAGACGGTAAAATGTATCTGGTTGTGATCACTACTTCCCAGCGGCTCACATATATTGACATTGTCAACTAATTCATTATGTGAGGACAAAACTAAATCTAACACATTCTCACCCCGGTTGGTTCTAGCACATTTGAGAAAGGAAACTATCTTGTACTAAAACTAAAAACTTGCTGTCCCCACTCCCCATACTCTGTAGAGATTCCCATTGTGTATAACCATGATTAAAACCCCCCATAATAATACAGTCCCGTTTGTTCACTTCCCTTATAGTATGTTGTACTTTTTCATTCTCTTCTATGCTTATGTTTGGCCTTCGATAAACTAACTCAACTGTTAACGTTGAGTTTCCTGTAACTGTGTTACACCAAACAGCCTCTTCGCAATAGGCTTATCTTTCTATTTTTTATAAGCCTGAATAGATTCGTTAATGTATAAAATAACTCCACCTCGCCTTCTTCCTATTCTATCTTTCTTAAACAGTACATGGCCTGTCAGTCCCAATTCGGATCTGATGTATATCGGTGGTGGCCCATGATTCGGTTATACCTTTTATGTGAGGGTCAATATCTTCTTTACATACCTTCCCTCCCAACAAAGTATTCCCTTAAATCCACGAATCCCCCCCCCCCTTTTCTTCACACATCTGCTCAACTAGTGCATTCATCGCCATCCTCTAGCAGTTTCTATATGTTGGCCCACTTCCTCCATTACTGGCAAAATTCCCGAGAGAATAATCTCATGCTCAACTCTTGTTTTTTACTAAGTGTCTGTACTTCTGTACTATCCCAGGTGTACCCTTCCCGTCTGCATTATTTGTTCTTACGTATACTAGTATAGACCCTCACTTGCCATGCCCCAATTCATTCTCTACCCTTTCAGTCACATGTTTACCCTAGCCCCCGGTAAACAAACATAAATAGCAAAATAAAAAAAACGTAATCCCATTTCAATTCACGACAATATGGGAGTTGGTGTGAATGAACGTCTTAGCTATTGCAATTTATATATTTTTAGTATAACGTATGATCCAAAAATGTTTAGGACGAGCCTGGTTACACATTAATGCCAATCTGGAGGTAGTTGCTCTGGATGTGACTCTTATTTACTCTAATTAAAATTTGTTTCAGGTGCGACACGGACCAGTCGGCTAGAAGAAACGCCCAACAATATCTCGATGTGGTCGATCCAGAATATTACGAATTTGAAGGTATTTTAGTTGTTCATGTTTTATTTCTGATACCAGGCAAACCAAATTTTGTTTTCTGACCTGCTTCCTCGTTTATA
Organism: Paraescarpia echinospica; assembly: GCA_020002185.1. Lineage (NCBI taxonomy): Eukaryota > Metazoa > Annelida > Polychaeta > Sabellida > Siboglinidae > Paraescarpia > Paraescarpia echinospica. Next base: position 21,355,826 of record CM034536.1, on the reverse strand, counting down.
TTTCCAGTTAAACTGTTTGCTGTTCATGTTATTGTTATTTCAAGCAATGTCTCTAAAACTGACAACATGATTTACAAGCCTTCTTTAGGCAGTTCTACATCGTTCGCAGTGTCTAAGACACCGGAATCGGCACCATTGTATGTCCGTTTATAGTTTATTTTAGGAATGACTATCAGGAAACCATTTATATATATATTTGATTGGCAGAAATCGCAAGCTTTCAAACGATATCAAGATTGTTTTGATCGGACGAACCGTATTGGTACAAGCAATCGTTCAAAAAAGCATTTTTGTGACATGTTTTCAGTTGTTCATTTTTTGCTCGCTTATCTATTTTTGATATCGGTTAATTATATAATATATAATTAACATTAAGAACACATCAATAGTTCTCAACAAACACGCGTGCGTTTCCATATAATACATTCATAACTTTTTTCGATGCTGGTTACCATTACCAAAGTTTAAGTCAGACCAAAACGAGAAGAAGAAGAAGAACAACAACAACAACAGTATTTATCAAGTTACTTCTCTCGTCCCGTAGCTCACGTGTTCTTCGACGACGCATTCGATCCGCATGCGTGCAAATCGATCGACTTCCGGGTGAATGACTTCGTCAAACTTCTGATAAAGGTCGTTGACGTCGCTGCCAGGCAAGACTCGAAAGACATAATTTCAGAAAAGATTTTCTTAATTTGGCTCAGTGCATTTGTAAAAAGCAAGACAATTCACTGCGAACAATTAATAGCGAAACATTTGACGTTTCCGATTGTTGTCAATCTTTGTAAGAAGCAAGTCTCAGTAATAAATCTGATCAAATATAATAAAACAAGAATATTTTTCTTCAGACAAAACTTAAAATACAGAACCACACATCTTGCGCGTTACTTTCTAAAAATTATAACTTTTATCTGTTATGCCTGTACAGAAACCGTTGTTTTTAAAGATTTTAGTCGTCGTTGTTTGGTGATGTGCCTTGCAGATGTGCCAGACATATGACTTATATGTAAGCTTGTTGTTATAATAGATCCTAAATGTTATATTATTGTCTAGCCGTTGTTAAATGCACATTGTAACGTTGGACAGTGTGTAAAACCATAATTATTATATTTCAGACTGTTCAAGCCATTGTGATACATTGGGTGTTTATAATATTCGAATGCTTCATTAGCAATTAACTAGAGTAAATAAAGACCGTACAAAATGTTTCTATGTAGAAATGCCATGTTGTGACAATGTCAACGTGTTCTAAAGGTAGCGATGACGTGAAATTGGTATTGAAATCACCATGTTGTAACCATGTAATTGCGACCATACAAAACCACATAATTTCTACGTAAAATGCCATGTTGTCACAACGTCAGCGCCACGTGGCTGCCATATGATAACTACGTGAATGTACTAGCTGGGGCTGTTATTGTACATAATATTGTGTTCATCTTGGTGGAAACCTCGGCATGTTGACCTAATGTTGTGACGTCTCCAGTGCCGTCCACAAGACGACTATACAACTACATAGGCCGACCAGGTACACGACTCCGTATGGCGGCCGACTGGATTGGGTCCTGCCCGGCGGCAACCGGCTCATCGTGCACCTCAAGGACAAGACGAAGATACGACACCGAAAACGTTGGAGTCAGGTGCGATAACTAATATAATGCACGGTTGAAATAGTTCGATGTTTGATAGTGTCAATGCATAAGGTAACATGTGTATTTATGTTGTACAGTTGTTAAGAAATGTTTTGTTTTGTCCCCTTTTGTTGCTAAGGTCTTGGTTCACCATCTGTTCTCTGCTTCTTGATAGGGCCTAATTTGTTGCTCTTGTATTCCCGCTTGTAAATTCCATTATCAAAACCCGCGTTTTTTCGATTTGTCTTCAGACGGACTCTGAAGCATAGTATTCATCTTCTTTCGTTGCTTCTTTTAACATCTCTATTCGTGAATTCTCTTAACGCATCTGTCTATCGCATAGTCTAATATGCACCATGACATTCTCAGTCAGAATCTTCTTTATTCTAATACATTCTCTCCTATTCTGTCACCCGATTCATCCTCGGGGAGTCGGAGACCTAGCTGTTCCCCGTAAGATGGTCTGTCTTCTCCTGCCTATGTGTCAACGCCAATGTCCCAGTGCTACTGTAACATCCGCAAACGTGACCTCGTAGGCTTAATTGACACACCCAAATTCCGGGAGACTGCCAGGACTTGGCAGGTATACCTTACTAACAATTTTTACATTACGTACAGTACATTAAGAGGGCAGCTTGACATCTGCCTGCTCAATGGATCCCGCATACCCTTCTCTATTAAACAACGTTTCCCTACTTTTTGTCGCAGAGAAAACATCCGGGACTGGATTTCAACAACATTGGTAGGACACGATGGAATATCCGACAGTGCCACATGTACGGCAGCCATTTTGTAAGCTTGACGGATCTAGCTGCTAGGTAATTGGTCAATTGTAAAGCGGTCCCATGTTTAGCGAATAAAGTGTAATATTCCCACCTTTCCACCACAGGTGATGTATCTCTATTACTTGCTCGGACACAAACTGTGGACGAAGGTGGCTGGCGAGCGACACCTGACGAGTGCGGCGAGCAACACGTTCATTCTGGCGCTAGATGGCGACGTCGACTTCGAGCCGGGCGCCGTGCAACTGTTGGTGGATCTGATGAAGAAGAACGAGCAAGTGGGCGCCGCCTGCGGCAGGATACACCCTGTCGGGTCAGGTGAGAGGGCAGACACGGTGATTAATCAACGGGAACGATCTGTCGCAATTGCCGTTCGTTTATTTAACGCTTTTATTATATTTAGTTTTAAGGGTCCATTCTCGATTTCATACCGGTGTTCTTGTTATTTTTCGTCCATTATTTGTTTATTCATTCCGTCATGCTTCATGTACGATACGGTGTTTTAATTCCGAATTTACCTCTTCGTGTCTGAGCAGATTCATACACACCACGCACAAAAGTATGAAAAATGCATATTTTAATGTGTTGTGCATATGTTATAACTATGCTGAGTGCAACATCAATGTATGAAGTTATGAATGAGAAATAATTAAATTGTAGGCTACAAACCAATCATCACAGCTATGCCGTAGTTTTTGGAGGCCCGTGTTGATTAAACGAAAACTCCTACACCGATGGGTTAAGGGTTTCAATGTTTGTCTTTTGTGCAGACGCAGTGGTTATTGTAACGGTTCGAGTGGTTCGTTCAACAGTGTTTAACAGTTTTAACGATTCCAACAATTATCCTGTTGCAGGCCCGATGGTGTGGTACCAACGCTTCGAGTACGCCATCGGCCATTGGTTCCAGAAAGCAACGGAGCATATGATTGGTTGTGTGCTGTGCAGTCCCGGATGTTTCAGTCTGTTTCGTGGTTCGGCTCTCATGGATGACAACGTCATGCGCAAATACGCGACTGTCAGCACGGAGGCTTCTAACTACATTCAATATGACCAGGGTAAGCAGAATAAAATGAGTCCTCTTGTTAATAACAAGTTTCCAAAATAAATACAGCTTAATAATTTGACTGCGCGTGTCTGCTGCTATTGCCGCTGCTAGTGTCGCTGCTGTTATGTCAATGCATCTTAACTGAGTAACCCGCACTCCTAAACCATATAACTTTAATTTATACTTATGACATCCTCGAGTTAAATAAGTCTATATCAACTCAGTATTTATAATAAGCCGATACATGCAACAAGAAACACATACAGGGCTGACCATTTTGGTGAAGTAAAAATCCTTTACTGTGTCTGGTGTACGTATCATACGTAGATTAGTTGTACATTAAGTAAGTTACTACACCAAGGTACTGTTGTTGTCGTTGACAGCAATAAAATGCATGTACGTTATCGGTCTGAGGCGACGTTCTGACACCGAGTACTACGATTAAGACGATGTCTCCTCTTTTGTCGGTGCCCGCGGCCGTGCCAGGCGAGGACCGCTGGCTGTGCACGCTGCTGCTACAACAGGGCTGGCGCGTCGAGTACTGCGCTGCCTCCGACGCCTTCACCTTCGCTCCGGAAGGCTTCTACGAGTTCTTCAACCAGCGACGCCGCTGGACACCGTCCACTATCATCAATATCGTCGACCTGTTGGTCAGTTGGCGCCGGACCATTCGAGTCAACGAAAACATCTCGCTGCCGTACATCGTGTACCAGGGCGCGCTGATGGCGTCGACGATGCTCGGGCCAGGCACGATCTTCCTCATGATGGTCGGCGCCCTGCAGACGGCTTTCGGCAGCTTCGGCGTGGACCTGTGGGGAGCGTTCTTCGCCAACTGCATCCCCGTCGTTCTCTTCATTGTGGCTTGTTATGCCTTCAAGTCCGACACACAGGTGGGCTGTAGTAACGAGTGCTTGCTCTAGGTGACGCACTGGGGAGGGGGAGAGATAGGTTGGGTTATAGAGAGGGAGAGGCAGATAGTAAGAGAGCGAAACGAAAACATGCACGTACACGCATGCACGCGCACACACACAAACGGGCGCGCGCACGCACGCACGCACACACGCAAGAACGCACACATGCTCACACGCACGCATACACACAAACAGAAATATAGAGACACCAACAAATATGGGACGGATGGACGGACGGGCGGTCGGACGGACGGACGGACGGACGGACGGACGGACGGGTGGACAAAGGAACAGTGAGCAAATATTCAGAATGTCATACAATGTACCACAAATCAATCAACAATTCAATACGAATTAGTATCATCATATAATGTAAAGAAACAAACACGACAAATTATTATCACACGTAAAATTAAAAAGAAAAGCTACTGAACCGCCGCACACATAACTGTCATTTACATAAACAAATCATATAACATATGATGGCTATCAGCATGTCGGGCTTCATCTTGCAGCTGCTGTTGGCCGCCATCTTGTCCGTCGTCTACGCGCTGGTGCAAATACTGGTGGTGATCGGGATCGCGCTGCAGATGAGACGGGAAGGGCTGTGCTCCCCGAGCGCCTTCTTCCTGCTCCTTGTCGTCATCTTCTTCTTCGTCGCCGCCTGCCTCCACCCGCACGAGTTCTCATGCATCGTCTCCGGTGCCATCTACTTCCTCGCCATTCCCAGCATGCACCTGTTGCTCATGATCTACGCCTTCTGCAACATGAACGACGTCTCGTGGGGCACGCGCGAGGTCAAGGTTGAGACGACCGGAAATGGTGGTCCGCCAAACGAGAAGGGAGAGGGAAGAAGGACTGTGGAGGAGGAAGGGATCACGCTGTCGTTCGGTAATGTCTTCCGGTGCATATGTTGCCCGCGAGAAGTGGCCGTGGCGACGGAGATGCCGCGACATGACGTGGTGGTCGATGTAGGGGGCAATAATGGGGTGAACGTTGCAACGGTCAAGGGGCAAACGAAAGACGCAGACGTCTCAGCACAAGTGGAAGAACCAGTTGTCACCACGGACCGTGAATGGAATACGAAGAATGAAATAGTGAATGAGCCACGAGATAATGACGATCTTGAAGGTATTGCTCTTTTTCCAACTATATTTCCTCAGCGCTAACAACAGGGATGTCAGTCACCTCAACAAGTTAACGAGAAATCGTTGGTTGGTTGACGAATTTGTTCTCATAATCTAGCAACGTATTATTGGTATAATATTACCGAAAATACTCGTGTAGCTTGGCTACCCACAGCAAAATAATAATCATTGTTTAATAATGGTTGACTCCAAATGCCGTCCAATGATTTATTTAAGAGCATCATCTAGAGAGGCCTAGACCCTATGTCATACACATGTACTCTCTTTCGCAAGAAAAGAGACATTCAGATCGGATGAAGTGCATGTCGTTTGTTCCAATAAAACTTTCTGTTTGAAGCACAAACTGAACAAACGTCTGACTCAGAATTGCGCCAAGTGGACCCGCTTCCCGAGTTAGGCGACACAGACCAGATGGTCGGGCCCGCGAATCGACTCGATCAAGCGGAAGAGGCATTCTGGGAGGGTGTCGTTAAGCGCTACCTGATGCCGCTCGAGGTAGACCTGGAGCATCAGACGTTGGTGCGCGCGCAGCTGCTCGACCTGCGCAACAAAGCGACCTTATCTTTCTTCATGATGAACGCAATCTTCGTCGTCGTTATCTTCACTTTGCAGGTCAGTACAATCTAGACACAAAACATGTAAAGTGTCATTGCTTACTATGTGTTAATATGCATGATGTTGTGGTATAGAACTACGTGAATAAATACAAATGGTATTTCAACGAGAAGTTAGGCATGTGCAAAAGGTGAAACCAGTTGAGTGATATAATTCTAGGTACTAACAAGACAATAATGTTGTTCACCCACAATACAAATAAGCTAATTTAGTTAATAAAGACTAGAAAACAGCTCCTCGTAATATTTACATTCCAAGTAGTAGTCTACTTGTTAATGGAAATAAAAAAAAATTAAATCAATAATAGCAGGATAAAGAAAATTGGTGTGACATGATCGTCAACGCCCGCGACACACACGGCACGTAGAAGAAGACAAATATGCAACAAAAGCCACAAGAACAACAACATTGGTGACTATTCAACGTCGTCCATATTATACAATTCGTTGACCTGCTGTTGACTGCATTCCTCGGGACGGAAGATTTATTGGCTCTGTCAAAATGACGGAGACTACGTACGAAAGACGGAAAGTTGACATGTATATACTTTTTTCAACCGTTCCTTCGTAGAGCGGTACGGTCTAGTTTCACTGCCCTTACTCTTATTCCTCTCCACTCTTCCCTCCGACTGCAACCGAAACTAACTAAATCTATTCCCCCCATCACAGGTGCAGAAGGGCACGGGCGGTCTCATCCTGAGTCTGCCGTGCTTCACGAGCGGCGGCTACATCAGCGTCGAGCCCATCGGCCTCCTCTTCCTCTGTTTTTTTGTCATCGTCATGGCGGTCCAGTTCCTCGCGATGGTCTTCCACCGGATGGGCACTCTCATGCACATCGTCGCCGCCACAGATTTCAGCTGCGGCCAAAAGAGTCGCCGCCGTCGTCATGGCGACCTCGTGCAGCAGCGCATCGCTCTGGCGCGCCACCTGCAGGCTCTGAGGTCGAATGTCGACGATGACGACGAAGGTTCCGTGGCGCCGTCATCGCCGTGCGGCGAGTCGGAGTACGTGACGATGCGTAGGAAGAACACCCTCGTGAGGCTGGCCAAGACCAAGAAGCCTAAGGTCGCTTTGCATCGAATCGGAACGATGAAGGAAGCGTTCGCGGAACGGTTCCGCGCGCTCAACCAACAACTCGAGGAGGTGGACGGCGAGTGCCCGGGTACTTCGGCAAGACGGGGAGGAGGCCGGGCTGCCTACTGGAAGGGAGGATGGCGGCGTCACTCGGCCCCGGACAAGGAAGCGGTCGAAGACGCGGAGGGCGAAATTCCAACAAAGTCCCGAATTTCGTTTGGTTCCATTAGATTGTCGACTTTGAAAGAACGGGAATAGCAACAACAGGCGGCAGCAGCAACCACAACCGCAACAAATTCCGGAGCTGGCAAATCTATATGGCTAAAAATTTACAATTGTTGATATCATAATGAAACTTCAAAGTATATATTATTATTATCGTCATGCTAATAACCATAATGTTTAATTAACGTAAGATTCTCTGAATGAATCAGCCGTGTGTTATATGGGAGGATATATTATGCACGTACTTATTTCGATAACAGTAGGCATCAATAATAGTATCTGCATGCGCGCGCGCAGAAATAAAGTAAAGGAACAACATTTTATTCTAGCGTACTTTCTTTTCGTAATTGTCAGTTGCACAATAGAAGGGAACAGGAAACCTAAACAAACCGCTACAACCATTAGATTCAACTTGGACAAGAAACACGTCTCGCATACATCCCATGTCTGAATTATAATAATAAAACCGACACTTTTAAACATGACAACCTTTCATGCATACACATTGCACCAACCCTATGTGACAGCGACAATAATATATAAGTTACAAGTATAACAACTATATAGAACCACTGGAAGGGAGGATGGCGGCGTCACTTTATAGAACATGTCAAAATAGTGGTAGGTACAAGATTGCAATAGACGGACGTAAAAAATCGCCAAGTAAACAAAAGGAAGCAACCTTCGTTTTCCATTCAAACGTCAGCAGAATGTTTATCGCTTCTCAGAACGCTTGAGGATTCTAAGCAAATGCCTAATCTGGATCTATTCAAGCGTGGACGACCAGGATGGTTCACTGGTACGACCTGGCATCATGCTTGGCTGCACTCGGTTGTTCCCGTTTACGCCCGGTGAACGTATGGCATTCTGGGAAGATATCTCCATCCGCCCCATGGGGACATTGAGATCGCTGGGCGAGACGGCACTTTGGCGAGACTTGGTCGGCGTTATGTTCTCTCTGACAGTCTCCGGCGTTCCGGTCTGCCGAGTTTCGTTTCGTTGTGATCGCTGCGATTGCCTGGATTCGTTGCAGTCGGATCGATTGGATTGCCTGGATTCGTTGCATTCGGATTGATTGGATTGTATGGATTCGCTGCCTTGGGATTGCCTGGACTGCCTAGATTCGTTGCATTCGGATCGATTGGATTGCCTGGATTCGTTGCACTCGGATCGATTGGATTGTCTGGATTCATCGCCTTGGGATCGCCTGGATTCGCCCCATTGGGATCGTCTGGACTGTCTGGATTCGCCGCCTTGGGATCGCCTGGATTGTCTGGATTCGTTGCATTCGGATCTGTCGGATTGCCTGGATTCGCTGCGTTGTGATCGCTGGGTGTTGGTCTTTTCGGTGTAGCTCTCGTGCCTAAACAGTAGAAACGTCGGTCACGCCAGTTATACAATAATATAATGTACGATATAATTAAGGCCATAAAGTTACGTCAGGGCCTGGTTTATGAGTACCAGATTGCCAACGGAAGCGGGAGCCTTTAAACGACAGAAGAAAGCTGAAGATAACCGCCAACTGCGCAATTCGCAAATAAATATAGGCCTCAATCAGTATCCATCCGTCATTGCAAAATAATGAGTAGGGAAGTGAGGATTCAGTAAAGTGTGTGATTTTGTTAAAGTGATGTACCTGGTAATTTAATGTTTTATGTTTTTGCGCTACTGCATTAGTTCTTTCAGTCGAAGACAATTGACCACGTACTCGTGTATCAACACAATGACTGAAATAATTGACTATTTTATCAGTCAACGAAATCGGAGCGGTATCAGTTATCTTAGTATTATTTGTCTTAAAATTAGTGTTTCTATTTTAATGTTCAGTATATGTCTTAAAACCAATGTTTAGTTTTTAATATACATTTATTTTATCGCTTGTACAGCGCATCGATCCGCTATGCTGGAATTAGCGCTAAAGAAATACCGTATTATTATTATTTGTTTTTATCTTCTCAAAAATGAGGTTCACACACGAGATCAGAAACTGTTTTAATGTGTTGTGAACATTATAAAGACTGTCGTTGGACAAAACTTCCTAGAGAAACGCTATAATTGGGTATTATTACTAGCCACCAATAGCGAAAGGGATTTGGGTCTCACTTCGGATAGGCACAACAAAATTTGCATTAGTGTATACCTGCCAACCCTCCCGGATTTCCGGGAGTCTCCCGGATTTGTTGGGAATCTCCCGGATTCCTGGAACATAATCAAATCTCCCAGAGTTTCGGTGAAAACGAAAATCTACAAGAAAAGAAGGTAATCTCCAGGATTTTTCGCTTCAGGCCTCCAACAGCAGCCCCCCCCGATATCGAATCCAACAAGACCGAACTGTTGAGACTCGCAACACATCTCCAAGAGTAGCCCCCCCCCCCGTCTTCCGATATCGAATTCAACAAGACCGAACTGTTGAGACTCGCCACAAATCTCCAACAGCAGCCACCCCCGTCTTCCGATGTCTAATCCAACAAGACCGAACTGTTGAGACACACAACAAATATCCAACAACAGCCCCCCCTGTCTTCCGATATCGAATCCAACAAGACCGAACTGTTGAGGCTCACGACAAATATCAAACAGCACACAATACCCCCTCTTCCGAAGTCCTATCCAACTTGACCGAACTGATGAGACTCATGAACTATCTCGAATCTCCAGGATTTCGAAACTCAGAAGTTGGCAGGTATGTTAGTGAGAATGTCGCAAGGGCATGCATATCGCTTCTTGAAAATAGGTATGCGAGGCAGCGTAACATAGATGTGGTTTACCTGTTCAGCAACCGCAATGCGTCAAACATGAATAGACTATCTACAAAAGGAAAACAGTCGCAAAGTACAAAGACGCAAATGCATGAGTGAACACATCATAATTTCATCGTGGAGAATTTCCGAACGCTTGTGAAATAACTCTCTGTTCGAATTGAAGCCGAGAGACAACGAACCAATTTATTATAGGTTTGAATCGTAGAAGATACAAAAAATATGTACTTTCTGCCCAGGCATTCTATACATTATGAATCTTACTTTGCGACTGTTACGCAATCTATGCTATTAGAGAGAGTCTGCAAGGGCCCCGATCTTGATTCCCATGCCTTGTTGGACAATCGAACTGAGCGCGTGACGTGATCGGTAATTGGGAAGGGAGTCGAGATCGGGGCGCTTGGAGACGCTCTCTATCATGTGAACAAAATACACCCTACAATTGCGAAACGAGGTTTGCTATGTAGAATCTGGGTTTTACTACACATTCTCAACACAGCCCACATTAGTCCTGTATCTTCCCCGAGAGTCGTTGTGTTTTATCCCAGCCTGCTTTATCTACGTCACATGGTGTCCCTTGTACCACTGCCTTACTTCACACGGTTTAGTTTTGGGAGTTTATAGCATCCTCAAATATCACAACTCATCTCTGGGTTACATATCAAAGTCAACGCGCAGGCAACATGCATGCCATCGTATGAACCATTTTCACCAGCAACTACAGCATGTCTCCATTTTGAAAAGTAATCTACAGTAAATCTCGCCTAAGTCGGATTCAATCGGACCGAGAGATTTAATCCGAGTTATGCGAAAATCCGACTTAACCGAAGATGACATATACTAGCGGTAACAGCAAAGGCGGTCCTCTAAAAGCCTCCAAGTATATGTGAATGACGCCTGAACATGACTCGATACAGTGGCAATTCTACTGATGTTGATGTCCACAAGCAATAAACACAAAATTACACAGTATTGAAATTGTGATGTGCTTCATTTTGGCACAAATTTGTGACGTTATAGTTGATGATTACTTAAACACAAAACTACGCAGTATTTGAATACACGCAGTTCTGTGCTTCCTTTGGCACGATTCTTTAACGTCTTAGCTTATTATTGCTTGTAAAAGTCAGTCATCTTGCTCTGCGTCAGTCTGTTGTGATTATCTCATGAGAATGTCCTCACACTTGTCAGCCAGGAATGGACAATCAGCGCGGAAGACAGAGAGAAAGAGAGGGGGGGGCATGTGCAGAGAATAAGTGAGGAAAGATTGCCAAAATTAGTTTGAAAAACAGAAGAAGAAAATGATAGAAGATGAGAATAAAACTGAGATGGAAAGAGAGCTAAGCATAAGAAGCTACAAGTGATGTGGACCCACACCCCGCAAGGGGAAGAAGACAAGAATAAACCGAACGTGTTTGTAGCATTATCTTTTAACATTTCATGTATTTGTCAGAACAACAAACTACTCTTCACATGTGCCAAATCCCGATTTCCCCAATCCCCGTCCAACACTATTATGACCTACACTGCGCAGAACGACTCATAAACTAGCAAATCTTACTCAGGGTTGATGTACGTCACTTCCTCAGGCTGTTGTGGCTGCTGTTGTTGCTCCTCCTGTAGTTGTTGCTGCTGCTGCTGTATCAGCTGTTGTTGTTGTTGCGTCTCTTGTCGCTGCTTCGTGACACTGTCGAAGCGGTCGTTGACCTTCTGTTGTTTCCTCGACCATCGGGTGTGTTCGTCCTGCCAGTCCCGGCCGTAGCTGTTCTCCATCAGCCGCGCCATGCTCGTCTCGTCGCCCTTCTTCGACGACGTCCGACTGGAAACAAGTACGAAAACCAAGGGTTTTTGTAGGTGCTTTTTCTGGATCATAATGTCGTTGAATTAAAATCTAAGTTCTTCTAATACATATCGAAGTAATCGTTAACATATGTCCTGGTGTAAAGATCACGCTTCAAATATGCTGTTAAAGGTCTGCTGTGTTGAACTTGGACATCGTTGAATATCAAAGGGTATTGCAGTTAACTCAGCCCGACTCGGCCGTATTGCCAATAAATTTTTTTTTGAAACGGGATGGTTTGTTTACTGTTAGAACATGATCCGGGGTTGTACCTTCTAAATTACGAACGTTGTTACGGGCTTATTAAACACAATTTGGCAGGTAATATACCTTCAACATAGTTAGTATAGTCTTAAGAATATTATATTAATTAGGCTACCTACTTTTAAAATTAATGGTTTCATTATCCCAGATTCACGATTATTTCAAAAGCTTACATAAAAGTTAACCTCTTGCAGGGACGGTTCCGGGAATACGACGAATAAGTTCCTGCGGTGTTCTGTCCGAGACGGGCTGCCTTTTGTGTCAACATATAGAGGATGTGTCTTTTAGAGGGTATTTCCCTTAAAGGGATACATGTTAGTGATAACCTTAACTGCTCAGCGGGTTGGCAGAGTTCCTACTCGAGTTTAGCTCATTACCCTGATTTTAGATCAGAGATACAGGGAAGGATAATCGTGAAATCGGGAGGAGTAAAATACACGAGAGAGACGAAAAAACGACGATGATGCGGTGCCAGTCCTGTGTAGATTGTCGAATGTCATCTGGTAATTATAGTTACTATTGCCGATCTCAATTGGAGACGATCCCGGAGAGCCTATTTCATATATCATTCATCGGAATGAACACATCGTAAAATTCTCGTCTTCTGTTCCATTAATTGCGCACCGCCCAAGTGAAAGGAAGGAAGGGAGGGAGGGAGGAAGGGAGAAAGGAAGGATGGAAGGAAGGCAGGGAGAAAGGGGCTCTTTACACTAGGCCCTGCTAAACTGAAAAAGAGGAAGTAATTCGGCAAACGTGGAGAACCCATTTTCTGTTCCTGCATTTTCAAATGTCCGTTATTACAATTTATAATGCCAAATATTGGCAAGACCTAGTACAAGCTTAAGCAATGTCTTTAAATTAGTAGATGGCCCTGCCCATGCACATATCGGAGCTAATGTTTTGTGAATGCGGTTTTCTGTCTGGAACACCTTTCCCGGTCGACGGAGGGTAGTGTCGGACCTCATAAAACAAATTGTAGGGGCCTACGTGACATCTTGACTTCAAAAACTACTTTCCTCCAAAAGGAACTATACCCCAAGCAGAATTATTTTGCCTTAGCAACAGTGCGTACGCACCCATCGCACCCCTGCAGCTTACGTGCCTGCTACCGGAACATTAGTCGCAATAATCACAATAGGTGACACTCCAGTTTCTCAACCTTCTTGTCTCCTCGTCCTCACTAGATGTCGAACCAGCATTTTAAAGAATGGTGCTCCAGTCCATTGATTGGCGCCACTATATAAAATGACACATTTTCTGTGCGTTGCTTCCGAAGCGCCTCCAGGGAAAGATTCCGGAACCAGCTTGGCTTCATTGCCACTATTTTAGTTCCGGATCTCACACTAGAGCCGTTCACAACACAAAGCGCTCAACTCACTGTTTAGTCTCTCGTTTGTTCCACCGGATGTTAGTGACACTATCACTCAACACTACAACATTTACTGAGGATTTTGAAGGAAATGTTGGATTGCGTGGAATTATGGCACACAAACTAATTTCGCAGTCGTTTTCGCTACAAAACATAGTTATCTTTAATTGGATCCATTAACCAACATCGTGGCCCTTAGCCTTAGGCTAACTTGCTTAGGCCTTATGTTAGAGGCATACACCAGTCTTATAAGAGCATCACACATTGATTTACGTATGTGCGTGTTTTTAATAATTATGATCTGATGGTCAAATATATGATTCTGAGTAACTATTCTCATCTTTTTTCATTGAAAAGTCATCAGTAAGAGTCAGTGTTTCGCACCCACCCACTCATATATATAAGCCTACACGAATACCCGGGTTCGAATCCTGTGGTGCAGTGTCGAACCTTGGGCAAGTTCGTTCACTCGACGTTGCTTCAGTTCACTCAGCTGTAAGAATGACTACCTGGCTATAGACAATCGTGGATGTTTGTGTACGAACAGTCTTTGCGCAGTAATTGCTGCGATGCTGGATGTTTCCCAGAGATGTCGATGTGGTGTTCGATTGAACAGATCTGCCAGGGAGTAAAGTGCTTTGAGCAGTCCTGAGGACTGGATACTGCGCCATATAAGAACTTACCTTTAGTTCTTTTGTTACATTCATTCTGCCTATCTATGGTGTACTATATGTTAATAAGAAACTCCTGCAATAACAATCATCTTACTAGTTATTCCTTGTTATTTCCAGCGCTCGGCAACGTTCTGTTAACTGACCAGTCTGTATTATTGTGGTCACGGAGGGATACAGTCCCCAATGTTGAGATGGCAGGCGGATGTGCTAACCACAACACTAGCCGCGCTCCCAATAGACTGTTCTTGTAGAAACCTTACTAGAACATCTTTGGTCTCATATAAAACTATAGGGAGTTTGGCCAGCTAAAGAGAAAGGGGATTGGTCGAGTGATGTCGGTATGTCGCTTTCTGTTAGTCTTGGCGGACTCCTCTCAACATCTATTGAAAGTATTTGTTTGTTTGTTGTGACAATAACTCCTGTCACCCGATGCATAATATACACTAGCAGTCTTCCTAATGGCAACAATTTGATTAAGTGCCCGTCTCCCATTACTAGACATGATGTCATGAATCCGATATGTTGTTCTTACCTTTTCTGACTCTCACTTCAACATACACAGTTTCAAACTTAGGAACTTTGTTCATTCTTCCTATTCCACGAAATTCCAATTGCTGGTGTTTCTCCGTTGTTCATCATCAACCTCTCGGGATCCCTTTCTTTCAAAAGGAGTTCTAATTGTATATCTTATTCCTTACTGTCGGCAACATCTTGAAGAGGAATGTCGCTGAGGAAAGAAGACGGTGAACAAGACAGAGGGCACTAAATTCATTATCGTATTCCTCGTCGTGTTTCTGTCTCTCTGATATCACCTCGGTGAACGAAAGGCTGTCTTTATGATCCACCTGGGCCTTGGTATGCCACACGGGTATCGGCAACACTGTGACTGAACTTCCGAGATGACCGTGCGACAAGTAAGACCAGCTGAAATTCAACTTACTCCATGGAAGTGGCTTTCTTATATACATGTCCCCATTAGGTGGCTATTGCTGTACGTATCATACCATTACCAGGCATACCTCATGACGTAGGATATATCAAAATGAATGTGTTGATATGCCAGAGGAAACCATGCATGTTGAGCCCGTACGTGTGCCCACCAAAAGAACGGATATCCGTGGCCAACAAAATGAAACGTTTACATTCTACCTCCTCTGTGTTGCGCTTCGTGAATGCATACAAGTCTTGAAATCATGGGTTTCCTTAATGTTGTCAGTTTCCATATCATTGGTTGAAGCTTTCGACATGCAGTTTCTCGTACGATTGTTGGCAGAATGGCGCCAGTAGTTGACGGCGGGGCAGAGTGATCACGTGGGCTTGTGTATATTTTGCATGCCTTTTCATTCAGAATGTCTTGGTTGGTGATGTGGTCTGTATGATTGTTAATGCAATGTGCATGTGGCGATATAAATGCACAGAAAGCCTGACTTTTTCTTTCAACTTCAGCAGTGAATGTCCATGTTTTGCACCAATATATACTATAGGTACATTTACATTACCAATTAAAACTCTGTGAAACAGCACGTTTGGTGTTGCTTTCTTTTAACTTTATTTTTAGTCTAGCTAGTATTGTAGAACCGAAGGGCATTGTTCAATAAAATCTTTTAAATTCAATAGTTTATGATCATTGATGCACCTTGTATTAATCAGGATCTTATTAACATGTGGGTTTAGGCGCCACGTTAGACCTGGCCCACTCAATATACAACATGCCTCCTGGAAACCCGTGGATGTGTGGATAACCTCTAAGCAGTGGTACAGTAATAGCTTATATAAATGTTCATACTGTGACATAGCCCATTTCTACAGAATTGATTGATTCATATAATCCAAATTAACTGAACTTGATTTCAGCAACAATTAAATTCACCACTTGTTTTTGTTGAGAAAAAACCCTATAAGCATGGCTACCCATGTGGGAAATAAACGAATACATACACAATTTTTCTTTACGTTGCAGCAGCAAATATAACTGCAAATTCACCCAGGAAACAAACATTTTTCAAACCAGTATACTCAAACTATGTAAGTAGTCATTTCATCTAAAATGTGTCTGGTTTTCACTTTTGGGAAAAAGTCTATTGCGCGTTAAAATGACACATAGTAACAATCAAACAACTGTTTTCTTAACAGAATCGCACAAACTTTATTCTTCACCTAGAAGGCCTAGATTGTAGTAATGGTGCAGTGGTGTACACACAGTATTGTTTTCAAAAATACCATCGCAAAGGCCGTATACATAATAACTACCATGTATTTTCTGTACATTTAAACCAGAGATATGGCCTCCATAAAGACTAGTTTCTACACGTGGTTCTGAATATTACAGTAAAATAAGACTGACATAAACAAACGTTCACATAATTTACAAAATCAACAATGACACAGACATTTCTCAGAAACAACAAACACGTTCTGCATTGTAATATAATCACAAACATTATATAGTGTTACGAACAGGCACTGCATCAAATCAATGAGAAATCAGCCAGAAATGAGCCAAACATTGATATTGAGGTCAACAGTAACCATATAAAAAGAAAATACTGTCTAAAAGTGAAATTTCTTTCACGAAACATAAAAACTACAATGACATACGTCATACAAATTTTGTTCAAAGTAATGTCTACTAAGATAAAGATTTTTCTAAAATAAATTATTTATATATAAAAAGAACGAGTCACAAACAAAACTTCCATAGTTCCCACATAGATTAATATAATATGTTTGTATATAATGTATACAGATTCTAAAAAGACCCACAGTTTCAGCAGATTAATAATATGTACACTGAAATTGTTAAACAAAAATATGACGGCAGCCTAGTTATGTTTCTTTAGTGATTCTTAAATTGTGCATTTAGTGTAGCCCGCCTTTTATCTTAATTAAAACACTAATAAAATTGGCCTTAAAACCACAGCCACCATTGTTTTTGTAATGGTCTCGAGTGCAGACAGATGTTAACACCAACCAAACACTACAAGAGTCAATCTCCGCAAACCTGCAGACTTCCTGAGCTGATCATGACATACAAGAACAAGCTATTATTTAGAACACGGTGTATGCAGGTGTATGCATAGCAGAATATATCCAACCACAGACTTGGGTGTTTATCCAGGGATTCCATCGAACCAACAAACACACCACTAATTAAACAATTGTTACTTAACTGGCATTGGACATAAGTCATCCAAATAATATTGTTTAGTAAAACCTAGATATAATAATTAAAAATAGTCACACAACATTTTGAACATTACCACATGATAACTGGGAACATATACTCGCATGAATCAGAAAAACAACTACCAGCTAGCCGATTTATTACAAATCTTACCAATTCAACAAATTTACACCAAATCATGCCACACGTGTTGTGCATATTCACTTATTTAATACAACACCACACAGAAGTACACCTTCATTATGATTGTTTGAGTATAATTTCCTGAGTTCACTAATGCAATCCGGGTCGTTTTTGTAATTTCAACAGACACCAATTGACCTGATGCCTATGATCTTTGTGTATCTTCAAGTCATGGATGCTGATCAGCAGACAGCAGCCATTTGAAGACATGTTGTGAGCTACTTAATCTCCATTTAGCTAACTGTCCGTGGCTTCTAGGGTTGGTCTAACTTCAAAATTTCCGGCTCTACTGGATTATGCTTGCTTCTTGTCTGTGCCAAACCATCCCCATTCTGTGGTGAAATCACCATCCGATTCATTGGACCTTGAAGATCGCGGGCGGCAGCAGCGGCTTTATGTGGGTTCGTGGTCTGTTTGTTAGACGATATGTTCTCCTTGCTTAGCGCAATGTTCTTGCCGGTCGAGCCATTCTGGGTGACGTCTGGCAGTTTGGGGCCACTGCGGCGTCGGTGGGTGTCAGTCTTAGCGGGCACTTTCTTGAACCTAAACCGTGGGAGTGTTGATCACAACACTGGATGCATTTCCATATGTATATTACCATTTGCCCATTGATACATTATAGTTATAGCTTACATGTGAACAAATCACACTTTGTTGTCATCGCATGTACATTTATAAATCATGTATATATTGCTTTATATATGCGTGCTTTTGCTTTATATGTGCATGCTACAGCAAAGGAATGTTGTCACAACGGAAACAATTCTATACATAGCATTCAACTGGTCACTATCGGTGTGTGCTTTCTTTTTCAAGATCAGAATGTTCTGACTTTTGTTTCAAAATAAGGTGTGTTTTGTTTGTTGGAATTTGACTGATGGACTAAACTTTCAGAATAACTTCTGTTCAGTTCCAGAAAAAAGCAGCTTCATTCAGATATCGACCAGATGAATGGTTTTATTTACATTCGTGATAAACCATTTAAGTTGACACTTCTTGAAAACTTCAAGTCAAGTACTAATTATCTATCAACTCTTGCAGATACAATCAGTCTTGAAGTCGATTACAATGTATCACTTCCAAATGACAGTATACCAATTCCAACCAAAAAACCCAATTCCAAAATTAATACAAATTCCGTATTAAAATACCAGTGCGTAAACATAAACATACTACATGACAAAGATATCATATCTTAGAGCAGAGCTCTTTATTTAACAAATGTAATTTCAAGCTTAATCTTCCATTACAAATGAGTAAATTTTTTTAAAGCTAAACATCACAATTACGTGATTGAAAAGCAATTGAAAAAATCACCAATTCCAATTACATTTTTATCATGTCTACTTACTTTTTACAACATCGTCAATTCCGTTTCTTGATTTAGAGTTTCATTTACAACACAACTGACTACAAGCCAAATCACCACAACAAAGACATGCTGAAGTAAACACCTTGAAACCACACAACACTCCTACGCATCTAACAGTATCAGAGTATTAATGGTCATCTCAAACAGTGATAGATCATTCTACACACGCTGGAATCACTGTGCAATCATTGGTGGTTAATGAAATACTGGAAGACGTTTACCAGTAAAGGGATTAAGAGTCACATGGACTGAAACATATGTAGAATCATCCACCAATGTTTTAAGATGACCACTAAGAAAAGTGTACAAGTGAAGTAGAGGGTTATTAACCTTCATACCAAGAGTTCTACAGAGCAGCAAAAGTGTTACAAAAATAGTAAAGCAACCGTCATTTGTGCACTATGGAAGACCTTCATGCACCATGCTGATTAGCGTAGCCTGAGTAAAATAGCCGACAGTGTTGTGAGGCAGTGTAACGTAAACATAGTTTACCTGTTCAGTAACCGCTGTATGCCAAATGAATAGACTATCTACAAAATGAAAACATTCGCAAAGTACACACATGTACATTCACGAGGTGTTTATTGGTCATGAAGTTTCAGCATGATTCAAACAGCCTCTTCGGGAAATAGGCAGAGACATTCCATGCTGGTTTGGATCTGTTCGTCGCATTTGTGGCTCCGTTGTGCAAATTAAATCTTGAATCGCATTCAGTTCATAAACGGAAAATGTTTTGCATTTTGTAAATGATCAATCATCAATCTTTGCGACTGTTATTCACTGTGAATATCCAGCCCTGGTTGATTTTTGAAAAAGCACAGCTTATGTTAATCACAAATTATAATGCAGTTTACAGGACTGCTGAGAACTGGTTTACTGGTGTAATACATTTGTGATTAACACAAGGTTCTCCTGCATGTAATCTTTGGTCTTCAACAAATTATTAAAGCACAGGCTTAGTTTTCTAACATTCAAACAAACAGTGCAGTTTGGTACAGAATCATGTGCAAAAAAGTGGGCAGCACGCATTCGCGTGTTGTGAACATGCATGGTTATGTCCTGGCATTAACGGCAAACACATGCGCGTTAGCACTACACAGCAAGGATAAACTGGTTTCTGAAAAGTGCAAGAAAGCCAGTTTCAAAAAGCTATCTTTGTTACTACACAAAACGACACGGGAGGTTGCGGTGTTAGACAGGGAATGATGTTACCACCATCATACCTGCTCAGCTTGAAGAGTTCTTTCTTAGGCTCTGGCTGCACTGAATCTTTCCTGCAGTATTACCATAACTTTAGATAACCCATCAAGCTAAACAAGTAAAAATACAACAACATAAAAGTATACAAAGGTGCTTTTTTAAGAATTACCAGGAACACGTTAAATCTTCCGATAGAGATCAACTGGATTTTTTAATGTTGACGAAAATACGATAATGATTATTCCACAAGCAAATCTGTATCACTTAAGACACCATTGTTTTAACTTGTAACAATAAATAACAGGTTCTTACTTTAATCTTGCATTCTGGTTGGTGTTCGCAGCTGCCTGCTGTTGTTGCTGTTGTTCCAGCAACATATGTCGCTCTACTTCGTCCTGTCGTTGCTGCGTGACGTCGTCAAAGCGGTCGCTGACGTTCTGTTGTTTCTCGTACCACCGGTTGCGGTCATCTTGCCAGTCCCGGCCATAGCCATGCTCCATCAGCTTAGCCATGCTGATGTGGCCTTCTTCCTTCGTCGCTGACCTTCGGGGGGAAATACATAAAGCCCACGTGAAGAACAAACTTGATGAGTCACAACACTGACGACGTCACTCGTTGCTGTGTCTCTGATGCATCAGAAGTGAAGGTTCCACTAACTCATACTGTCAATATCCTGCATACTGAGTAGTTGTAATGTAGTAAAGGGACAATCACAATTAAATGGACGTATTTCTTATCATACATTACATTTACATCGTCTGTCTAGAGTCAAATATGTATAAATCCAAAACAGACATTTCCCATAAATCAATAAAACATTTATTTTAAATGACCTGTATTGATACACTTGATTATGAGGAAAGCAGTCAGAAATGATACAGCAATGTTTAACCTGGTGTGCATGTGTTATTTTTGGCCATTTGGCCACACAATGGACTTATTTATGTTTGCACAATAATGCAATTGGACTTAATTAATTTTGATAATTTCACATGAAGACCTGTATATTACTGTAGATTATGAGGTAAACAGTAAAAATATACTGTAATATTACATTTTGTGTGTGTTCATTATTGCAGGCATTTGGCCAAAAAATGACAAACTGTTTTGCACAGCAATATAATTGGACTTTTGAAACTTTAAAAATGTGAAACAAAAATTTGTATTATCAAAACATCCTCTTATTATACTTGATTATGGGGGAAATGGTAAAACATGATAGGGAAATGTCAAACCTGGTGTACATCCATTAATGTTTTGGCATTTGGCCAGAACATGTCCATAATTAACAAGCTTTACATTGTAATATAATTGACCTTTTAGTACCTTAAAAATATGAAACACATCACATTTTTGAACAGAGTCAAGTCTTAACTATCACATTTATTTTCATGTCTCATCACTATTTGCTGTCATAGACTAACTGGTAGCAACACGTGTGATAAATTTAACGTTCATGCAACTGGTAAGACAAGTCCATCAACAAAGCATTCAACATGCGGAATGGGGTTGCATCGCGGCTACCCAGTTCACAGATCTGCGGCATGGTCAGCATGCCGATTCTCTATATGTGAGGTAACTCACTAGATATTAAATTGGCACATTACATTTCACTTGTAAACTCACATTTCTGATAGAGGGCCTCATCTCATAACACCGAGGCCAAACTCTGATGACCCAGCAATGTCATGCAAGTTTAGGCGAAGCGCGTGAGTAATGGACTTTGTGCGATTTTGATTTAAAAAAATTCTGCATCAACATAAACGCCAATTTACATCTATTCGCTAGGTGGCACCACATATACCTTAAGGACTTAGGTTGTTTTTCTCGTGTATCAGTATGTGTTAGACAATTATTTTTTAATGATAATATTTGTTTGACCAAAAATAGACTTACACAGTTTTGACTCTATAGACAGACGATATACAGGTGACAATAACGAAATGTTGGTATTGGTATATAATATGGAATTTATTTATTTGTGACATGGAATTGCATCGTTTTCTGCTGATGGTTCGGTTGGTAAGTGGGTAGGCATGTAAACAGGGCTAGATGGGTAGGTAAGTAAACTGGTATGTAGGTGGGTACATAAATGGGTAGACAGGTGGCTACATACGTAGGTAGACAGGTGAGGATATAATTATCTGGGTAGGTAGGTGGGCACATAAATGAGTATATCTAGGTAAGTGAATGACTATGTAGAACGTTACTGGTAAATGAGTATGTAAGTAAATGGGTGGTGAGGTTAGTGGGGTAGGTAGCTAGATCGATTGTAAGGTTAGCTGTCCATATATGGGTAGGTAAATGGTAAAACCCCTCTAAAGTGGCCATTCTATCAGTCTGTTTTGCAAACGTCTGCACCTCTTTACGTATCTAATCAGCCTCTATAATCAGACCACCCTATTAGTTAATCTCGGTCACTGGGTTGGCCTCTTTAGAGAGGTTCTACTCTAACTGTAGGTAGGTATGTTAGTGGGTTGGTTATAGATATCACAAGACAATGCAAGCAAATATGAGTGCACAATCATATATTTATTGCTAACTCCAACACGTGTGTACAGGTATGATTCCAGTGCATACAACCGTGATAGCCATAGCAAATGTTTTAGCAAACTTCTTGTTTCACAAAATGACGTATTCATACTGAACATGCATTGCTTCACGTTGTGTGCACTGAAAGTATCTGAAATCTGAAACATTTGAAACAATTCAACTTGTCAAATATAAATAAATATATTTTAACAATCTAATATTTAATCGTATGTTGAAAGTTGTGCACTGATATTTTGCTGGCTGTAAAAGAAACATGTTACATGTTAGTATTTCTAAATGCATAACCATTGTTTGAATTTACACGTTAAAACTCCCTCCTTAATTATTTTTACACAAATCAAGTTCAGGGATAATAACATTTATTAGGTTTGAACAGTGTAACTAGTAACGATTTTTTCTAAAATCATCGAAAGAATTTCATTAAAGGGGCCCCGTATAGATTGCGCTATTCCACGGCAGAAGTATTTTGTCGGCTGACGTTTTGCATCTGCGGCTATTTATAGAACAATCTGGTGCAGGGGATATGTTTGCTGTCGTTAGTTCTCTGGAACACAAGACAAGCGTGCGCTGCATCTTGTAATTGTGTTGTTGATAAGGATTTATTTATTTAGTGTTGTTAGTTTGCAACAGTATATGTCATAAATAAATCCTTATCAACAAACACAATCACTTGATTCAGCACACACTTGTCTTGTGTTCCCAGGAACTAATGACGGCAAACATATCGCCTGCATGAGACTGATCTATAAATAGCCGCATAAGCCAAGCGTCGGCCAACAAAATACTTCTGCCATGGAATAGCGCAATCTATACAGGGTCCCTTTAATCACTAGATCAGGTAATTTATGAAAGTGTAAATAGTATTATCATTTATGTCATAAAATATAAAACTGTATATCACTTTTGCTTTTTCCTAAAATTTTGACTGGATCTGGTCAAAATTAACTTAACAGGTTATCCAGAGATTTCACCAAAACTTAATAAACAATTTCAACAAACAAGCTAGCGTGTCATAGCAGACACTGTATATAGGTTCATTTTTTGACAAAATTAGTATATATAACAAGACAAACACAAATTTTGACTGAGAAGGGAGCTTTAAGTGTAATAAATAAAAAGTTGTCAAATGTTGTAAAAATTAAGTCAAACATTTTGTTAGTGTTAGGAATATGTTAGGAATATATACATCGCCAACATGTGTTTCATATGCCAACATATGATATATAAAACACTAGGCAACACATAAGCAATAAGTAAACAGATTAGCAAGAATATAATAGACAAGGGGCATACTGTAGTCTTAGCATTCATAGCAAACCATTTTGAACACACAGGTATGTTAATGAATGCTAAACAATCTGTCACCCGGATATTAGCTGTAGTTATTTGTATACAGTAATACATGCTAGAGCACAATAGCAGGATTGGCTGTTTTATCAGATAATTACGAAACAGCTATGTATTGTAAAACTTAACAAATATGGTAATTATAAAATTCAAGCAGGGAGATTTCGAATTTGGATACTTTTCACATTTTTTTATCATAACAACACATTTTGTGAAAATTACATAATTTGTCACATCTTAAACAGGCCGTCGCAAACTAATTAAAACACCTCTAAAATGTGTCTTGTTCCAATCAAGATTCACCGGTACAGACTGACTAATATTTCTGAAGTGTAACACATCTACACCATACTGGTTGCAAGTGTGTTTGAGATGTGTTTACACATCTTAGCGTGCATTCACGCAACTACGTGGGCACGGAGGGAAGACTCACATCGGCGGGACATTGTTGTGATGGTCCCCAAGCTCCCCGACGGGTTTGATGAGCTGCTCCCTGGGAGGCATGTTGTAGGATGACGGCATGTGTTTGTCGAGCTTCGGCTTACGCACGCCGTACCCCACCTTCTTTTCGTCGGGCGTGCCATTCTGGTGCTGACAGGGAGGGGACACAAGTAAGCACTGGTGATTTAGCAATGTTGGTGATAAAAACATCAGTGAGAATGGTGATACTTGCAGATTGAAAAAGATTAAGATGGTGAAAATGTTGATGATGAAATTTAATAATAATTACATACACAAAATGTGAAAATACCAGCATTTGAAGTATATTATACAACAGAGAGTCTTGATGATATCTCCTCAGTGTTCAAAAACGCATGCTTCATGAGACTCGGAATGAGTCAGTTGTGCGATAGCTTGGGCGGTTACTGCACAAATTTATAATTTCACCAAAACAAAATAAAAAATTGCACAAATGAACAAGAATGTCATAATGAATATCGGGTATTGCGTTTTTGCCAAATTATTCTGAAGCGCGAGGTACTAAAAATTCAAACTGTGGGAGTAGTCTTAATTATGAAAACCAGGATGTTTGCAAAGAATTCTTGTTGATGCAACTTAGTCTGAAAATCTTGCCGGTATTTCCACCACTAGGTTTCTATCCAACAAGAGCCTACGTATACCATCTGATATATTTTTTAAATGTTTGAAACAAATTCTTAAAGTTAACATTATTTGCCACTTAAAAGCGAGAATACCTAAAATTAAGATATACATCTGTCCAAATGCTCAAAAGCAGGCAACAACACCCATTATTGGCCAGTACAGTTTTTTTTGGATTAATTAATACTGATCCATTCAATTTGTTTCAATATCAGTTGTTCCAATTATAGTCATTAATATGGGCCTGTAAACTTGGAACTACCGGTATTAGTTAATCTAGTGGCCAGCTGGGTAGTGCAAACTAGACAGGGACTACAGTAGGACTCGACCGTGGTCATACCTTGACCCTGTTCTGTCCACTGTGTCCCTCATTCTGGAAGGGCATGTCATAGTCCATGGCGAAGGGCGCTGGCTTCCACTTCTGTGTCTGTGTGTGTTTGCCGCGCCTGGACTGTTGGGGAGGGTGCTCGCCAGCGTCGTTGTCAGGGTGCACCATGTAGTCTGGCAGCAGGAACTCGTGCGGCTTCCTGGGGGACCGGCGAGGGGTTTAAACATAGAATGTCTGGTCCTCATCAATTATTAACGTTTGCACCAAACCAGGTATTAAGTCGCACAGATCTATTCTATCAGTCATTTGCAAGTCTATATGATAGTACGTCATGTGATTTTGTTAGAAATGCATAACTTATTTTCTCATCTTTCAATGCCAATCTTCTTCGACAATCTAAAAATAATAAAATACATGTATTTATGAACTCATATATATATATATATATATGAGTTCATAAATACATGTATTATATATATATATGTATATAGTCATATACATATATATATATACTATAAAAAACAATACACCATATACATCCAAACGAGGTATAATTTTAAACTCCTGACCTGTGGAATAAAAAAACTCTATTTCCCAGTGTTGTAATTTAACACACTTTGCTGTGACCGGTCACATTTATTTTTATAAATATTCCTCTCAACGCTTGTCTAGAATAAATATTTTGGAGGTATACTACCCACCAAATGTTCAAATTCTAAACAAAACATTGGCTTTACAAACAAAACATTCAATTTATAAACAAAACATTCAATCTGTAAACAAAACATTCAATCTGTAAACAACTGGTGTTGACACTTATTGCTTATTGGCACTTATTGCTTTAAAATTGGCTCAATTCCATGTTTCTGACCACTCAGAGGCTAAGTACAACTGATTCAGCACAATTCTGTCTTACAATAACCAACAGACCAGAAAACATTCCTTGCAACACAACCTTCAATATGCATCAGTTGTATACCGTCTCAATCCGTTTTCAGGAGCGTTGGAACCAGTCAACTTCAAAGTTACTCCTGGGTTGGTTGGAGTGTGTGTCTCCATAATAAGTGCCACTAATGTTTTTTTGCAATTTTAATGGTTTCTTTGCAATTTGAACATTTGGCATGCCTGTGCTATACATTCCAATTGCGAAAAGACAACGAAAAAAATGAAGGCCATGGAAGAGATTGATCATGGAGTGATCTAATCAAATATGACACTAGGTTCTCCCTATTAACAGAGGTCAACATGCTGTAAATAGGACATAGTGGAGGGGTTAATATCCAGAAGGACATCGAGGGAAGAGTTTGGCACAGAAGCATTTAAATAAAGTCAAACTATAGAAACTGTGCCAATGTGTCAAGACAATATGGAATTTGGAAAACACTAAACATTTTATTTTTTACAGCACAGTAATAATAACAAGTTTTCTAGGAAACAAATATCACTGACGTGATGTGTGAACACGTTATCTTCCATTAAGTTCATAATCACAACCACCTACTTATCTGACTTCTATCTGGTAGCCTTTCTCTTCTAGTTAGTTATGCCGAGCATAACTATCACAATCACGACCAATCATCGTAATTATTATATAGCAAAACATTTCTAGGAAACAATTATCATAATTAATTAATCCGGTTGCTGACAAACAAAATGTTTCTAAAAACAGTTATCATAACTGACCTGTCCAGTATGTCGTGGTTTGCATAAGTCAAAATCAAACTATTGTGTGTGACCTCCGTCAAGTTTTGCCTTTGCAAACAATGTTGATACTGGTTATATAATTATATATATATATATATATGTGAAAAACATTATTATTGCTACATGACATCTCATAAATCATACGTTCCTGCATAGATTTGTCACTTTAAAAACTTTGCCTTATGTTTTTGTCATAAAGAAACACTTTTGGAACCAGATGGAATGTGCAAACCCATCACATGTTTGGCGTCCATTTTTCGATGGCTTGACAGAGTTTTTCTAGGCTCACGATCACGTGATGGATAGGTCAATTACTCCAGACGTTGACCAACCCGCGAGGGTGTCCCCCTGGTTACCTCTACCTCAGTACTCACTCTGGTAAGACATCGTCCATCTGTTTCTCCCTCCTCTCATCCTCCTCCATCTTTATGTCCTCCTGGTAGAACCAATCGACCTTCGGGTACGGCTTCGCGTTTGCCGACAACGGCTTTGGAGTGTGCATACGGAGGAGGTCGGGTCTCCCTCCCATCTTCGCCATCCTCACGTACGGACTGTCAAAGTCCTTGATGAGAACTGTATGATGTTCCTCCTTGTCTGGAGGCAGGTCGCTCAGGCCGGGGATCTGGGAGGCTGGTGGTACGGGAACCGGCGCGGCATTGTTGCTTCTCTTGGGCGGGGCGTGATAGAACCAGCCTGCGGGATTAATACAACATTGGTTACTGTACTGCCTTATGCTGTGTTCACACAGAGAATCTTAAAAGACTTATCTTTAAACCGGTTTATCACGTAGAACTGTTCGCATTGCCATGCATCCTTTCTAGTTGTTCCAAGTTGTGTAATTGTTGTATGTACCTGAAGTTAAACCACTTACGCTGTATGTGAATGCAGCAATAAAGTTACTGATTCAGTAAGACACACTGCAGTGTGCCTCCAGGCCTTGACATTAAAATTTTACATCCACTGGCCCAGGGAGCCAGTAGATTTGAAAAGTTACTGGCCCGCCCCAAAAAAGTTACTGGCCTGGATTTGGTAAAAAAAATATGTTGATACAGAGGTGCCTGTTGGTCGCTTCACATATCAGTTAACATTATGACTGGCAATGACGGATACTGATGTAAACAATGCATTGATGTCCGACAATGTGAATGATGTCCAGAGTCTTGACCTTGCTCTCTTTCCGCCAAAGCACAGCTGTATTACAAGATCAACTGCTGCAGCCATGGTCTTTAGCAATGCTATCAAATGTTTGACAGTATAACAAATTTCCTTTATGCCTTTCCATTATGGAATATTTTATGCACTAACATGTCATTGTATACGCATGGCTGAGTTTTAGTTGCCATTATTTAATTAGTTATAACAAAAATGTAACAAAACATTGATTTAAATATCAAATAAAAAGACTAGGCTTTATGGTTGTCCTATTTTTTAGGTAGGGTCGGGTTACCGGAAATCTGATTGGTGGTCAATCAGATTGAAACCAGTGGCCCAGCGGGCCAGTAAAATATGAAAACTGGTGGCCCGAACTGTACCGACTGCCTCCAAAAAGGCGCCAGGCCAGTGTTAATGTCGAGGCCTGCCTCTAATGGTACTAGTACACATGTGGATATTGTGCAAAGGAAGCCATTGGCTTAACAAGAGCCTATCAGTGATTCATCTATATCTAGCTAGATATTAATTTAAAATAAATTAGAATATGAATATTCACAAGTTGCTAGCATTAAATTAAGTAGATAATGTGTTAATTTATTTATAATCCTCTGAGAAAATGAGTATTTTCTCATATCTAACATACTTGTCCATAACTTTATAATAATGTTAAATCTGTGCCCTCTGGTTCTACTAACTCTGTTAAGTTAGAACATAATATTTCTGTCAATGCAGGCATCTTTACTTAACTGATTGTTATTAAAACAAATGATGATGTGAATGATGGTCAGACTCACTCCACCATTGGCAAGTAATTGTGGTTATAGTCATTGCTGTACCAGACCATTGATATAGTTACACTAAGAGCGGACATGTCTTAGCGCATAACGTTAACACTGGAGCAGGCCTCGTTGACTACTGCTGTAGGAGTCAACATTGCTCTATTGCTCTACCTGCACTGTTTCCTGGCTGACAAGCTCAGACCTGCTTAATTGTAAGCAATCAGTGCATATGCACTGGAGGTACCTGGTAACTGGTACTGGTAGCTTCCTCCTATGTCAGGAAAGCCACCATCAGGTACCAGAACTATGATTGCTAAACTGCACTGGTCAATGGAGGCAGATAATTAGCGAGGGCTCTAATTATAGACACTTTGATCTACGACTAATATCAACTCACACCCAAGAACCCATAACGTGCATTGTTGCCTTTGTGACTACGTACTGTCATGTATACTGATACTCCAAGCAACCAATAACTAACACAGGAGCTTATGATTACACTACAGTGGCTGTCAGCTCTGTTTAAGTGTGTGACAGATTACACATTCGCCCCTCCCCCCCAGTTGAAGTGTGTTGAATTTTACTTTCCATGCTACACACAGAGTGGAAGGGTCAGTATCTCATCTGAAAAAAAACTGATATGAAATTTCCACACATATATATTCATATATGCCTAGTTGGCGCTAGATGATACAGCAAGTATGCCAGCTGGCAGTCCAGATGTGAAGGCAGACAATCAAGGGATTATACCAATCAAGGCATCCATGCACGTCCAGGAGCCATGGCCCTTATCTGTGACAAGGCAAACTGATGCAATGGAAATTTTTTGATGCATGCATAATGACATATATGCAAGGAGATTTTTCTTCTATTCCTCATAATGTACAAGTCTATCACTGTCACACAGTCGTATTCTGTCTGAGTTTGGAGACTGGTCACATGTCTATAAAATCCTAAACAAACAGCTAGTGGCCAATATGGTATGTAAAAGTAAATGTGTGCTGGTCGGAGGCATTGTTTATTTTAGCATGTTGCACCCCTCCACACTAGTTCTGCTTGATGTTTCAAGGGCTGTGGGCTGTGAGTTGGAGGTTTTTATGAGCCTCAGGTGGGGGTGGGTGCCTGCAGTTGCTTATGGAGATAAACAACTGCAGGTACCCCCCTCTTGAATGTTTCAGGGGAGGTGAGAGCATTTGGAGTTTTTTTCTGGGGGGAGCCTTAAGCCATTTGACCTAAGGGTGTGGGTGCTATTGAGGCTTTTAGGGAGCCTATGCTTGGCTATAGCTGCAATCGCAACATCAAAATTAGCGCCACCCAGCTGAAGGAGACTGCATATACAGGACCTTCATTCGTCCCATACTGGAGTATGCCTGCATGGCATGGGACCCCAACACACAGCACTACATTGACAAGATCGAGGCAGTCCAGAGAAGAGCCGGTCGGTTTGTGGTCAACCAGTACCAGAAGACATGTAGTATCACTGGTCACAATGATCAACTGCCTCAAGTGGCCTTCCCTCCAGCACCACAGAAAGGTGGCAAAATTGACCATGCTATATAAATCCTTAAAAACCAAGCAATAGTCGATCGTTCCAAACTTGTTCCTGCCCCGATCAGACAAAGAACAAAAGAAGAGGACATTCACAGCAGGTCTGCCAGATCCAGTGTAGAACCAAGTACAGACAACATTCTTTCCTCCCCAATACCATCAAAGACAAAGACTGGAACAATTAAGCTGCCGGAAACAGCTGTGACTGCCAGTACCCTTGAAACCTTCAAGGCAAGGGTGCCACAAATCTAAATTCAGATCCTCCATTGTTAGATTAGGTAGGGATATGGACCTTATTTTAATTATTCATTTACTGATTTATTTGTATTTATTTGTTTTAAATTTTATTCATTTGTATGTTTGGTTTTTTTACGGTTTTGTTTCATTATCTATTTAAAATGTTTATAATGAATCTTCTCCATAGGTCTGACTCTCTAGATATAGTCTTCTCTTGGTAAAAACAATTCCTACTTCCTTGCAACCTCTAAAGTGCGGCAGAATAATCAACATGATGATTGTGGCTGCCAAAAGGATGATGATATGATGATAAAATATACCTCCAAAAACATGTTATGTCTGCATGCATAGAAACATTTTTTTTTAGGAAGAAAACATATAAACAATGTTATTAGTCACACTCAAATGTCAATGTATATACAGTTTATATATAATATATATATATAATATATATATATACTGGTACTAATTTGTTTTTCATTAAACAGAATAGATCATACATAGTCACATTGTGATTACCATAAAATTATATTAATAATTCATGCCAATTGTCATCTCATGATGACATGAAACAGGAGTTTTAAGTAAAAACTATTAACTGTAATGTTAAACACATAGTCATAATTCATGCAACTACAAAACGTGTGAGTCTGTGGCGGGCCAGTTGAAGAGATAATCAGGGGGAGAGTTGAAAACCTGTGTTTGGGCACACTCGCCGAGATCCTGAGCCTGAATCGCGGTCTTGATTTGACTCCGCGGATCAAATTGTTCCACTTAATTCCCTGGACATAAACTCTGCTGATTTTCTCGTTAGTTATTCCCACATTCGACTTTATAACTGGCATGTCATTATATCCTGGAACAGTCTAACGTTATTACTGAAAACAACGCAGATGCACATCAAATTCGTGCACAACACTGCACACTACAGAAAGCGCCTCTCATTCGATTAACGGTCTAAGTTGCATTCACGGCATGCTCATCAATCGGTTTGGTGGAGCGTTTATTCAAACCTACCGGTTTCTTGTAGTTTCTGACTGACTGCCATTTTAGCAATTGTTCCTAGCGGTCTTTCGGCGGGTAGAACAACCTAGAATGTCACAGTCGCTGTGCGTGTATAAAAAGCGTTACGGTGAAGTTTTGACAGGTTAATTCCACATTTATTCACCCTGGAACGTCGAGTGTTGTGCTTCACGTTGCTATAGCAATACCCCGCACCAAACAACACAGCGCTCGCGAATCGCGTCACGTGTACTGCCCACGTGTAACTGGGTTTGGACGTGCTCCAAAATAATGTACTACATTTGAAATACGCCACTTCAAAATGTTTACATTTGTTGTTTAGCGTAACTTATAATATATTTAGACATCTGTATTTGTGTCCAGATTAGATCTTAAACAGTGCGTCATATAAATAATTGGATTAATAATATTGGTGTGTGTGAAAATAAATCAAATCGAATTAAAGTGAACAAATCTCCTTCTTTGACCATGACCAACAATCTGTTTTACCTTGAATTATTTCAAGAAAACGTGTCATTTGAAATAATGTTGCTAAACGTATTAAATGATGTAAATGCAACAAAGTAATAACAAAACTGCAAATAAAACTAGAAGATGACGAAATTTTTAGGGTTGCATTATTTCATGTGGTACACAAAACTGCGGGAACCGCCTAAAACAGTCGAACATTTCAGAGGGTCGCACATTGTAGTCATTGTTTGTGGTATGCTACAGTTCTTCGTGTATTTGATGCACTTGTCATGTGCCTTTGATATGAGTTGTGAAGTTGGCGATACTTGTGAACCGGTGCCAGCTGCGCCAAGTTGCACATCGTTAGCCGTAGTACCGTACGACGACGAACAAGTTTCCGAGTTGCATCGTCCCGAGAGGCGCTTCCAATTCAGCGAACATGCCGTCTCTCTCGAACAGAATTGGAGAGAAGTCGGCGTCGCAGCTGTCGTCTGGGATGCGGTGCGTGACTTGCTTTGTTCATTTTACGAGACGCCAAGTCTTGACAGCAACAAGTCAGAAATTAAATAATTAGGCACTAGGTGGCGCGTCGATCGCATTGTTTACAAAGGGGTGTCATTGCTTAGTGTAGTTCTTAAAGGGGAAATGAAATGCAGCTGTTTCATGCTACATATTGAAATATATACTATATAAGTATACATTAATGGTAACAGAAACGTACTCATTTATAAGACGAACTGAAAAAACGATTTTGTTCGATGCCTAAATCGTCGCTATAGTCTAGAGAAATGCGTATCGCCATCTTTGTTCCAAACGAGTGGTTTGATTTACTCCTATCTAATCCATGTTAAATTTCGTTTTTTTTTGGTTTACTTCATTAGTAGACATTTATGTGCGAAAACAAAGATATGGTGCCCTATTATACACGATAGGTGTTCTATAGGTCAACAAATAATTTGTATACGCATTCGAAATAAAAAGGTGAAATTAAATTGCAACGATCTATAACAAATGAAAACTTTGTTAACGTCGCACTTCCCGAACGAAGATTTTTGCTGCCAGAAGGGGGCGGGGCTTTCAAAGCAAATGTCAGAATATTGGATGCGCGCGCATACCAGGACTATTTTTCATTTGTTGTTGACAAAGACGTCGAAGGATTTTGGTAGCTCGACGAGTTATTAAAACTGATTTTTAAAACTTCCGTATCACTTTGGAGAAAATGGATACGGCAGATGAAGACTCTAGTTTGACTTGTCACTCGGAAATTACGGTTGGTACGGTTGACAAACACAAACGGCCTGTGCCAATCGAGTTTCACCCAGTCACCAGTGTGCGATCCACGGTCCGATATGTCCGGCCCCGGGTCAGTTGTGGGAGTCGGACAGTGACAGTTGGTCTATCGACGACGAAGACGTTACGCGACTTAATAATTTCGCATGGTGTTTGTGTGGACATTGCGTGCCAATGTCAACGCACATCGAGTCGCTGTGCTGTAGGGAGATAGCTGCCGTACAGCACCGTATGACAGACCTGACAGATGCCTGCATTACCGACTATGTCTATGACGACTTCAAAACGGTTTGCACCAATGCCACGGGCAACAGGGCGGTGTTGGAACTTGAAAGTCGGTCTGTTGTCATTCTATGATTTGAGTGCAGCTTCCTTGATTCGACCAATAGCTAGTAGGTAAGTACTATGTAGTTCAACAGGTATTGAATAATTATACTAGCAGTAACTATTTCAGACTTAAATAGAGCAATTATACTTGTTCCCACCTCAAATGTTCAGGTTCATTCTATCTTCGTAAAATACTATGTCTGTGATTTTCATCGAACCAATTTTGATAATTTTCTTAATAAACATACTGTTATTCTTGATAGGACGTGTGCATCCTTTTTATACAGTTGTTTAATTTCCTATTTAAAAGTGTTCAAGCAACTTGCTTAATTTATGTAAAAATGTAGACAAATTCCACACTACCATACAATAGATGTATAATCAGGACATTGTGCAATGTATTATTGATACAAAAATATGTTAAGTGGAGTTTTTAATATAATAAAAATATTATTATATTATGTGTGTGTGTTGTCAAGACCACATCATGAAATGTAGTCTTACAATCATAATTATTACAGCCCTTCACAAACAAATGAACCAATTCACTGAATTCATGATGTGATATTGATAAAACACACAGTTTTGCCAGTATAATAATAATTAGAAGATAACGGTTGTTTATTATCAACTAATGCAAATAAATTAACTTTCAGAACATATCGATTGATTCGATTAACTGCATATCGTCACTTCACGTTGTGGTTAAGGGGAGATTTAGAAAAGGCAACAGACATGTTATACCAGTCTGCGCTGTATCCAGAAGCGAATGAGGTTTATGAAAATTTCAGCTATTGACATTGCACTATACAGGTGAGTGTACAGTGAAAATAAAATCCCTGAACAAGTAAGATTAGATTGACCAAAAGGTAGAATTAATTACTCGGTGCCTTCTTATCCCATTTTTTGCAACAACAATGTGATCTGTAGTGTCTTGCATGTCCCCGTTCATAATTTGATTTGTAATACTGAAGCCAACATGAAATATATCAACAGTTTATTCATATGGAGAAACAATTCACAAATAAATAAGACTACATGGCAGACTGTGCCAATGCATTAGTCAAATTCACACACCAGTTTTCAATGTTTCTTTCAGTTGATTCACTTCACACTGACATATTTTAATCTAACTATTACAATTTGGGTCTGTGTCAGTCCTGTGCACATATAGTACATCAATAAGTAACATGTTTATTGATGATATGGGCCACCATTATGATCAAATATTGTGACCAACAAAATTAATACATAATTTTACACATTTGTGGGTTTCAACACTAGGGGTATCTGTCAAGAAAACAAGTACTTATTATTCAAAATACAGATTCAAAACTTGTAGTACCAGTTTCAAAATCTATCAAGTGCCTCCAAATGGATATATCTAGATGTATGGCACTATATAAGTGTTCTTATTATTATTAAGTACTTTTTGAGATGTTAGTTTGTGATAATGTCAAATATAATACTAACAATGAAGTATGAATATATATAAACACAATCTTCTAGCTGAATCCTTTGCTGCTTCATTAGTTTGTGGTATACTTTAATAATACTGGCTAAACGTACAAATTCAACAAAAAATATATATTTTGTTGTAAGATGGCACTTTACTTTTACTAAACTTGATGGCAACAGTCCAGTTTTAATGGCAATGGCCCTTATAACACGTCTTAGAAGCCACATTAAACGTGTACACTGTACAGTGAGTCATATGAACAAATACATGTACAGTTCAGTGTGATGTTTGAGAAATGGTGGTCTGTTGAAATAAACTCACTATAAGTAACATGTTTGGACATCGTTAAACTATTCCAGTAAATTACATATACCCAAAGTTCCCTAACTCGAATAGTGTCTAATAAAACACATTGCATACCACACCTAGGATACAAGCTTTCAAGTGGATGTTCCTTCCATTAGGAAGCCCTACACAGTATTGAGAATCCACTTTGCCTAAAACTCTCTATTTCTGCCAGTGATGTTCAAACAATGTTATTTAAGCATAGAAATCTATTGTCATTTGAAATTGGATGTTGCATCAATTTGGTGGCACTAAACCGAATTGATATGGATACAACTAGTTTTCCGTAAAGCGGGTTCTTTGCTTTGCCACAGCCTCCTCTTTTCCTGGTTTTTCGATGCCAGCATGCTCTGCTAGAGTTACCTCCTTACTCGATGTCGCAACTTGGAGCACACTTCGCAGCTTTGGGCCACTCGTGCATCTAGCTGCAATGCCCTGTAGAATTTTTCCTCGGAAGCTATAGTCCTTTGACGCCATCACTTTCTTCACTTCATACCCAGCAGACTTTGAATACTGCAGCTGATACCGTAGCTTTTTGTCTGCTGTTTTCATCATTTCCCACTGATTGGACAAATGATAAATATAAAATAACTATAACAATAGAAATATCTGAAGAATAACTGGCTATAGCTGTAACATGTACAAAGTAAACCAAACATCTTGCTTGTATGCTCTTTCCCTTGAAATCAAACGGCTAATGTCATATTTTAATTGGTTCCGAATTCTGCCATACTTTTCAACTTCCAGTGAATTCCAATTCCATAATACATTAAAATATTTATTATTGAATCATATATATATATATATATATATAATTTATATATAATGATGTATATATATTTATTATATTATATATGGATAAGTTTATGTTTCAATAAGCAATTCCGAAGCATACCATTCCAATTCCATTTATATATAATTAAACAATTAAAGTAACAGTAAACAAATGTCCTCAATTTTAATTATTTTATCTGTTGTTTGCATGCATACTCTTGTGCAGTGAGATTGTATTTTTGAAACTGTATTCCTAACATTGTTTTGTTATTGAGTACAGGCAGGGATTTTCAGTCATTTCAGATTATTTCCTAATGCAATGCTGGATTTCTAAAGTGTGCAGCTTTGTCAAGCAACTGATACATTATTTTGTAACATCAAATGTTAACACTATTAATATCACAAACCTTACCTGTGTATTTGTGTTGTGGTCAATGGTGGCCAAGTGGAGTCGGGCTATGATGCCTAGATGGCTGAGCTTCTTCCACTTGGGTGCATATTTGAGGAAGAGGGTGTGAACACACTTCGTAACGCTCTCTATATCAAACAGTAGGCGACAATCCAGTATAACCTTCTGGACAGTGAAGGCTTCTGTACCTTCAGTGAGCCACGGTGTTGTTTTCACTTTTTGTTGTTTATACATTGCATGACTGCACTTCCAGTACAACTCTGCGCCCGCTGTCCATGAATGGGAATTCCTGATGTGATTGAGGAGCGAGAT
This sequence comes from Paraescarpia echinospica, assembly GCA_020002185.1. Taxonomy (NCBI): domain Eukaryota; kingdom Metazoa; phylum Annelida; class Polychaeta; order Sabellida; family Siboglinidae; genus Paraescarpia; species Paraescarpia echinospica. The sequence goes on along the minus strand of CM034536.1, from coordinate 21,318,413 downwards.
CCACATCTCCTTCATCAAGCGGGGGTTACCACCACAAGCTGATGCGCAATACCACAGGTGGTTGGCAATTCCGCCTGTCGAAGGGACAACCTAAACTTTCTTGGCAGACAACAACCTTTATTTCTTGGTAGTCCTCTAACAAAGTCTTTCTAATGCTGGGATGTATGTCAGTGGCAAGTGTGATGATCTTCACCCCATGGTCAGTCAGGTTGTCTAAGCAGCGTTTCAGGCCTTCCACTTCCATCCATAACTGTTCTTGACCTCTGTGACTTGAGCAGTTTCTTGAGCAATGATCAGTTGGCTGTCAGTGTCCATGGTGAAGTAAATGCCAAATATAGCGTTGTGTCCTGGATTGTCATATCTTGCATCACCTGATGCGACCACGCCCTGTCCAGCCAGAGCTGACATGGTGGCCTCTGAATGGCATGTCCACATGTCCTCTATCTATGGCAGTATGTATGCCTGCTGTATGTTGTAGCACTGGCGGGGTGACAAGGCGCATAGGTTCAATAGGTTGACCAAATTGTACACAGTGAATGAATGTCCAGTCAGGAAGAGGACGCTTGGTGTCAACAAGTTACTCTGATAAATGTTACCAATCTTGGGTTGCGAGTGCCACATGAACGAGTGGCCATCAACACATTCTGTGGTCACAACCACTGCAAACCCAGTCACTGTGAGGCTGGGCTTTGATACAAGTGGTTTATTGCAGTTTGGTGTTTTAGCAGGTGCAGAAAAGTGAAATTACGTTTTTTTCACAACTGACAAACTTTCTCTCTTTCCCATTAGTGTAAGAACCGCTTCAGTCATCATCAGTGATATCGCTGTCACCTGCTACAACATATTCTGCATCACTCGCTTCAATGTTTCTCTTCTCACTGTTGCAGACAGAATTGTCTGAAGATGGCGATAGTGAGACTGGGACATCCGAAGGGTCGTCTAGAGTGACAGAACTGCCGTGGTCGGTCGGAGAAGGCGTGCTGGACTGCGATGGCAACTTTGCATATCCATGGTCATGGTGAATGTTCAATGGAACAACAATATTGTCTTTATTAACTACTGCATCGACAAAGTGTCGCACTGGCGACACGACCACTGGCTTCCATGTTTCGACACTACAAGTCGATCGCGTGGCAGCACTACAAGTGACATTTGTACTACCATGAGGGACGATGTCATCTCGCATGCTAACTCCTTTGCTGGATCCTTCAAAGCTTGTGCTCGGTATTAGGCCCTATGGTTGTTTGGATACTTCCGGCATATATTATGAACAAAATGACACAATCTTGCAAATATTCATTAAAATTGGAGCACAAGTGCGATTTATAAGTGACTTTTTCAACGTTTTCTTTTTAATGGATATATGTGTTATCTTTAATTTTCATGATTAAAATGCATGTGCACTCAAATGTGTTTAACATTTGAGCTTTGTAAATAAAAAATATATATTTATTAATCTTTGTGGCTTTTTCCTGTGACGTTATTTCCTTTATTTCTTGTTAGGCTTACATTCAAAAGTCAATAAATGATATACAATGTCCTTGTTATTAAAAGCATACATTGGTGTTTGCAGTCAAGCAATCTATATTAGGAAGATACTTGGTATGATAGCATGCTTGCTAAATTGTTGCCTCAAAACTGGAGCATCAATTCGGGATCCATTGTTACAAGTCAATATTTGAGACACAAATTAGTATTAGGCCTACTTTAGTTGACTGATGTGAACCTACTTACTATGCCAAAAACTAATTATATCAGATATGACTATTGTTTTTGTTGTATGCTATTGACTATATCGTAAAACAAGTATTTTTCAGGATTTAAATAATTGTAATGTCCTTTATTTAAATGTGGTTATATTTTATAGTATTTGAGCAGTCCAACTTCAATAATATTTGTATTTAACTATTTATTTAAATTAATACATTCCAATGGCAATGCCTACAATACATGATTGACAGGGCTTGGTCTGGACTGTGACTAATGTTGACTAATACATGACGACATTATTTCGCAAAACGTTATACTGGCTACGGTAGCTGGCATTAATTTTTGTAATTATTTTGAAGGTTATTTCCGCCACCAGCAACTATGTTGATAATGTAGACTCGTAGACGTTGCGGTATTCAGACGTAGCAACACACTGGCACGAATTGCTGTAAACTAAATCGGCGGATTACAAGCAATTATATCATACTATTCACTCGTATTTGTGCTTTATTACATTAACATTTCATATTACATTTCAATTTCGCATACGTCATATTTGTATATATGCAGACTTTGAAATAGAACTGTGGTCATATTTGTATATATGCAGACTTTGAAATAGAACTGTGGGACTATATTGTAGTCGTAATGATACCTGACGGAACTCGTGAGTGCCGAGTCACCTTGGCAACAACAAGCGCTGGTTTTGGCTTGTCATTTCCTACGCGCCGCTTTACTCTCCAAATAAGGCAACAATGTCGAGTTTCCAGGTCTATTTTGCTGACATTTACTTCATCGGTGCATAGTTATATGTAAACAAATCGACCAAAGATGGACCTGTGGCTGTAACCAAGAATTATGTTTTGACGTTCAGTGTCTTTTTATGCTCGTCACTTTTGTATTTAGGCTTGCAATCCGCGTTCGAAAGTGACCACCGCAGACCTATGCCAATCTTGGCGCCGGCGAACACGCCAAATTCATCATCTATAACTTGTTTTTTTCTATAGGAATCCTTCTGTGGAAGTATTTGAAAAGTTGCTTACTAACACTTATAGTATATCCAGTAGCCACGCAGAGCATTAAATTGTTCTATTTTTATGTGTTTGTATGCGTTTCGTCGGTTTTTCTGAGAGCTATGCTACGTCGCCTATCGAATTGCTGTATGCAGCTTTGGGAGACATCTCGCCAATCAAACCGGATGTACAACCACAAGCCCCTGGAGCATGATGGCGGCGCCCTGTGCCAATAATAGCTACATTTGAAAAATTATTTAAAATATACTGTGGCGTTGTACTTGTCAAATCATGGTGACATGTACTGTAAATGGTATGTTCTTATGTTTGGGCTGTGGTTGTTCAAGCACTTAATTCCCCCTTTAAGTAGGTACATTAAAAAAAAAAAATCAAAATTGATATATATTCACTTAAACACTTCTATGTGATAGTGTATGCTATGTAGTTTACAACCCTTTTTGAAATATCTCTATTATTAACAAAGTAAATCCACTTTTTAGTGTCTGAAAAAAGGGTCATTGTGTTTATAGGATTCATGTCCATTTCTTGTGATCTGGAGCTTGTGCAGACTGTGCTGCCACCACGTGACACTGAACATAGGCAAAACATTACATGATCTGTTCTAATGAAGATATTGAAGTAAAGTAAAATGTTATGACCCCAAAATTTTGACCTTGTACTGTGACCTTGACATGACCTAATTATTTGACCGTTGACCTATATATGTTGACAAGTGACCCAATTAAATGATTATGTGTGACACATGGGCTTGGTATGTTTATAAAGTGTTGGAATAGAACATTTATGTACACATTGACTATAAAGTAGCATATTAAAGCATGAACCAATACAGTGTAGTGAGGTAACTTGTTTAAAAAAATGACCTTTGCCTAATTGCATGTATGAATGTGCAATTTATTTTCAACTAATAATTATGGTATGTTGTGCTAGCAAATTAAAAGTAACTAAATGTTTAACCTTGACCATATAGCATATGACCTTGATACGACCTAGATAATTGACCTTGATTGAGCACCGATTTAATTATGTTGACAAATTACTTACTTACATTATTTAGTGTAACACATGGACTTAGTAACTTTATAAATCCTTGTAATTGATCACATATACATATTGACCATAATTTTGGGGATAAAATGGCATATTAAAGTGTGAACCATTAATGATTAATTTGTTTAAAAAATTGACCTCTAACCATGTTGTCTATATTATTAATGTCCAATTTATTTTTACTTAATAATTATGGTATGTTGATCAAAATTAAAGTTCAACTATTAACTGTTGACCATTGGGCATTATTTGACCTGTTTGTAAACATTGAGGTGTCCCTGACACAACCATTGTTGTGAAGAAACACAAAAGCATTGCTTGAATTTAACATAATTTATTATGCATTCCATGATCTGTATAATTTCCTGTATAGTTCAATGTCATGAAATGTTCACAGTACAATGCAAAGGTCAGTACTACAACAATGATACTTAATTGTTTTGTTCATTAATGTCTCACACATCAACATGAAGTAATGTTAACATGTTGTTCACAGTATGCAGCCAACAATAGACATTGAAAACAACTGAAACAGCAGAAGTACAATAACTATAGTCAGCTTCACTGCATATACAGGGCACTATAGAAGGAGGAACAGAGTACATTGCCGACTAGTGTAGATATAATCGGTTCACTGTTTCATATATTCATATTGCAGAATGCGCCTACTTTTATATTACTTTATTATACTATTTTATTATAAATTAAATAAGCAAACCATGTGAGAACAACATCTTTATTGATAGTTTCAATTCTTGTGTACTATTAAACTAATATGCCAATAATCATATATTAAAACTTATCTTCAATGTACTGTTTCTCTTCATACATTTGCAGCAGAATCCTTCAACATGAAATAGAGGAAAACTGTATTAATGTATGTGTGTGATACAAATTAATGCAGTACCACTAGTGTTAATTAACATAAGAGTGTATTCCAAAAATAAAATAATTAAATTGGTGTCACTGGACTTTGTTTTTGTGTAAGTAATCTTACACTAAAAAATATTAAGACGACTATTAAAAAGCTGGCATTGAGTACTGTTGTATTACAATAATTAAAATATTATGGCAACATTTTAATTACTATTTCTTATTTTAGACAATAATACATGTTAAATTAAATGGACATAATTACAAAAGTGCTGATGGCACTGGATTTAATATTAAATGTTTTAATCTTGCAGTAGGTGGTAATTTCAAAGATACCAAGATGGAGTCAAACCCATTGATCCTAGCCCATCCCTCACAACAGCCAATTACGTGGCAGGTCAGTGTCCACGTGGCACAAATAGCCCAGTCACGATCACGTGTCCATTTAAATACCAGATATATGCAATAATACATTTTTGCCTGCCGTGCCTGGCCTTAAATTAGAAAACTAATATTTTCACACAGTTATTTGAAAAAATAATGAATACCATGCAACACTTACATATCAATAGTTACTTTTGTGCACAGAACATGTTAGGATTTAGGTGCAAACAGTTTGGATTGCGTGGATTTTGCATCTTAGGAAATGGCGTACGATTGTTGGATCGATGCAGTCTACGACTACGCTCACATTCTCAGGCCCAATGCTACATTTGTAAATAAATTTAAAACTATGAGTATTTTCAAGATTGCTTGAAACGCGTACAGTTTAACCCGCGTAGCAAACATGTTATGATTTGCATAGCGCGCGCCAGTACATCATAATTACGCAACGCCAGCGTGGCGTACGTGCTGCTGAACCTGTCGCACGCAGGCTACAAACTACGCATTTCAACTTTGAACGCCAAACAGCGTGCGACAGGCCTGCTTTTCCACGGGCGATTGCACGCTTCCATGGCAATGCACAACCATAAAATGCATATTATATGAAGGCATATGTATTTAAAAATGGCTAACACAGGCTACTAATGGGATGGAAATCTGTTATACCAACCATATTTTTAAACGATTGTTCACAACATCAAAGTTAGAATCCACCTACCTCGCTTATCGTGCTCGGAAAACTCCCGCGAAACTGGCTATGACGTAGATCAGTCTTTCATTGGTTCATGTGATCATCAAAATACAACGTAAATTCATTTGCATAATGTTGCCAAGCGATCTTGGGGAATCCCCAATCTCGGCGGGAGCCGTAGCAATGGCGTCCAAAAGCGTCACAGGTCTAGAATGCGAGGACAAATTTACGGTGCTGCCCCTAGCGGAATGTGATGTACCTATCTTAAGGGACGCAGATGTTTCGGCCTAAAACGTGTTCGGACAGTGGACCGAACCATCCGTTTGAGGAATTGGTGAAGCGTGACTCGCGTGAGCCGAATCAACCATTTGTGTAACAGGTGCAATCGGGTCTGTGTGGGCCCAACCATTCGTCTTGTGTCTATTGTGAAATCTGACTTGCGACATGTGTATTGTGTGGTCTAATCTTTATTCTGTCTAGCGTATTCTTACTGTGGACTTGTAACTATTTCAAATTGCGTCTTACGTATATTCCAACCAGGAAATGGTTGTCATAATAACAACTGGGGATTATTAATTCTTGACGAAATATTCTGACTTGCAACTAATTCGACTTGCATATTCTCCTGGGGTATTTGTCTGCTAATATATTAACCATTTGCATATATACTAACTTGGAAATGTTTGTCATATAATAACAACCAGGAATTATTAATTCTTGTATTGTAACACATGGATAATTAATAGTTATTCTTGAAAGCAGACACATTCGTCAAAAAGTGCAATAACATTTTATTAGCAAATAATACCAAAACACCATACAAATGTAGTTACACATAAAAAACTTGAAAACCATTAACCCATCTTATCCATCCGGTTACCCGTCTGTCAAACGTTGATTCTGAGGCGTTCATGCAGGGCCGTCAAGCGTCGGTTAATATTCTATTTACTTTCATCTGCATAATACTCTTGAGGGAGTTTATCACACTACCATTAAACATGTTGACACCTATCCCAGATTTCTAGAAATCACCAAACAGTTGTGCCATTTGAAGAACAAACATCATAAGGCCCTTGACAAATCATTACAATACAGCTGTGAAAGGTAGTACCTCCATCAATGCCTCTTTGAAAGTGTGGTCACACATTTCATCTATTCATATGACACTGTCAGTGACATCTTATCAATTAACTACATAAAGGGTTTAAGGACATGATATGTGCTCACAATGTGTCCTCTGTTTACAGTTACCGTGTTTGTTTAGCTGACTGCTAATTATTCTTTGCAACAAACAAATATCACACATACAAACCATCCTGGTAAGAGTGTGATTTCAAACAAACAAACAATAAAGACATGGTAGGTGATTGATTGTGAAACACCCTAAACAATCTACAAACACAACAGGCCAAATCTGTACTGTATTGTACCACACTAAATAAGAACTTACCTTTATTCTGTCAGCAAAATGCAAGACTGCAAAATAAAATTCTACAGAATCACTCGTTGAATGTCTCGCTAATTTGAATTTAAACAATACATCTTCTTTCAGCAAGGTAATAATTGGACTCTAATAAATTTCACAATTAGTTAGCCACCACTTGCATGTATATTATTATTACTGGTAATAGTAGGACATAATGAAATGTTAACAGATGGATAGGATTAGGAACTAAGAATCATTGATGCCTGTTGAATTGCAATAAAGGTTGCTACAGGTTTAATTATATTTTTGGGGGGCAAAATTCAATTGAATGTGAACATTGCAATCTAAAGGAACATGTACCTTTGTAGTTTTTATGAAGAAGCCTGATGACAGCAAACTCTTCTGGTAACTAATTACAGTGTAATTGTGTATCTCATAAAAGTGTTTTGTTCCTAAGAAAATACAGGCAGTATAAATGTATAAATAATATAAATGTACACAATGTCATGCAGGTCTTAGCCAGAGACCTGTCTGCCTGTCTTCAAGACTGGCAGATGACTGGTCAAGATAATAATTACAACTGATAAGACCCTGGAAATTAGTGGGGGCCAGCTGGCCACTAGGTTATCTAATAGTTCCAAGACTAGGGGCTCACATTAATAGCTATCAGTGGTAGTTAAACAAACCAAATCGGTCAGTATCAATTAATTAAATGGCTAAAATGGCACTGGACACTGGTAAAAAAATTATCTTGCCATTAATGACTGTGATGATGTGAATGACTTCCACACAAGCTGTTTGCAGCTAAAAGGCACCCTTGATTAATTCAAGACTAGCAAAACAATTATTTCTGGCTAAGGGCCATGTTATTATAAGTAAAAACTTGGAAAAGTGCAAGTCACTGTAATGACTCAGTACTAGGCAGTAGCAGCACCCATAATCTGGAAGGACTCCCCCATCGCTTTAAAATTCTGTGATACTGTACCAGTTACCTTGTAGATCTTCAAAAAATCTCCCTAATTTTTAATTTTTTTTGCTTCCCCTCTAATTCCTAGCTAGTCCTTTGCTCAAGTGATAACTTTCATATCCATCTTCATGATTGTATGATTAATGATTCTGGTTTTTCTGTGACTCGCAGAGTGAGTTTCTGAGGACTCATTCTGTGGAAGTGACTTTGTTATTATCATTAATCTCCTTTGTCTGAGTCAGGAAGTCGGACTGTGCAAATGTGGCATCTGTTCACATAATAAGAACGTTGGCTGGTGTCTCTGCTATGCAGACTGCACCTTCAGCTTCAGTAATTACCTGACATCTGGCACACATTTGTGGCATGTTAAGTCCTCTGTGACAGATTAATTAATTACGTAATTGGATGTGGCTTCAGCTGCACTTGTGTGAATCTTTACTGGTGAAATCCAACTGCTGGTCTTTAGGGTGTGTTCTCTATGATGGTGTTAGAAGTTTGTATATATATATAATTTATTTATATACACACAGTGACACGCAGCACGCATTACATTTTGTAGATGTTGATGTAACGAGTTGGAACAGCATTTAATAGATCGCAGTTAATTTAAATCAGAATATTATATGCAAGCAAGAAAGTACAACTGCAGATTATGATTATCCTATCGAGCTATGTCAACAAAGGCAGTTTGCACAATCAATTTACGTCACGGTTGGTCTATCGGTCGGCACCAAATTTCACGACAACAAATCGTGCACAGACAAGTGCCATGACCACTGGACTGACAGTGCCTGGACATTGGTCAGATATGCACAATAGATCTTAAAGGGAATAAAAACACCTATGGCTTGAATTCATGTTATATGACATCCTGCTATCTATTTCCATGTCCACCAAGCCAAAAAATTAAATTAATTAGAAATTCTACATTTTATGCTGTGCATCCGGACATTTTCGAATATGCATATTTTTGGTGTGCTTTTTGGGATGCCGAGATGTGACGTCACTTATGACTCAAACTCGCATCAGGCCGACCCTTTCCATGCTTTCAGAGCATGTTTACAAGTATAGCTTTTGGGTCGAAATGAGCGTCAGAATGAGTTATTGTGCAATATTCCGATGTAATACAAACACTAGTCATCATAGAGGAACAAGCAGTTATCTTACGGTTCCACATGAATCGAATTTTATTCAAAACAACGAATGCGAATGGGCCTACAAGTCGACTAGGTTTCGCCGAGCTTGGGCTCGTTTTCAGAATAAATATATCGAATGCAACCAACGGGAGATAATCTACACTAATAAACATACATAGCAAACATATATTGTATCCAGCTACAGAAAGTAACGTGTGGTAATCTCATAATATCACTAGAATATCGATATATGAAGGAGTTGTACAATTTATCATAACAACTTAAATCAGTCAGAGAGTTTCCGCTGGTGCCGCTAGCTCAGTGGGTAGGCGCGTTGGTTTCTTGTCATTTATTTTACAATCGGGCGACGCCAGTTCAATCCTGACAGCATGCAAACCATTGATTTTCTTTACACTTTTTTTGTTTATGTTTTCACGAAGTAATATAAACCAAATCATTTGATACCATAATGCACTGTTTGTAAATAATTTTTATTTTTGTAGTAATTATTTATTCGCCACAAAAATGAAAATATGGTCATTATATAACAATGTTTCTAAATTTTATTTATCCAAACAAATATAATGTAATGGATATATAATTTATTAATTGTACATATATTGTACGGTAATATATTGTAATTATATATGTGAAAACAGATTGTGATTTGTCTGGATAAATAACATTTAGAAACATCGTTATATATAATGACCATATTTTCATTTTTGTGGCGAATAAATAATTACTACAAAATATAAACAATATTTACAAACAGTGCATCATAATATACAAAATGATTTGGTTTATATTACTTTGTGAAAACATTTAAAAAAAAAGTGTAAAGAAAATCAATAGTTTGCATGCTGTCAGGATTGAACCGGCGTCGCCCGATTGTAAAATAAATAGCAAGAAACCAACGCTTCTACCAACTGAGCTAGCGGCACCAACACAAATTCACTGACTGATTTAAGTTGTTATGATAAATTGTACAACTCCTGCTTCATATATCGATATTCTAGTAATATTATGAGATTATACACGTTACTTTCTGTAGCTGGATACGATATATGTTTGCTATGTATGTTTATTGGTATAGATTATCTCCCGTTGGTTGCATTCGATATAATTATTCTGAAAACGAGCCCAAGCTCAGCGAAACCTGGTCGACTTGTAGGCCCATTTGCATTCATTGTTTTGAATAAAATTCGATTCATGTGGAACCATAAGATAACTGCTTGTTCCTCTATGATGACTAGTGTTTGTATTACGTCGGAATATTGCACAATAACTCATTCTGACGCTCGTTTCGACCCAAAAGCTATCCTTGTAAACATGCTCTGAATGCATGGAAAGGGTTGGCCTGATGCGAGTGTGTGTCATAAGTGACGTCACGATACCACGTGATCGCCTAGCTCATTAAAATTTAATTTTCCACGGGAATCACCTCACAGACGGGCTTAAAATCGAATTTATGCTACAAATGTATTTTTCGGTATTTGTTTAATGTTGTCAAATGTTACATACAATGTTAAACTTTGTGTACACATGGAAAAAGGATTTTAGCTAATGCCTTATTTTTATTTCTTTTAACTCACTCTATTGATCTGAGCTTGGAGAGAGATCACACTGGGTACTGGTGTAACTGGCTTTGTAGTTTGCACTGTATGAATCAAAGATGACCTACAGAGCACTCCCTAATCCCTTGTCATGTTGGTAACAAGAGGCTCTCGTGTGTGTGTGTGAGTGTGTGTGTGTGTGTGTGTGTGTGAGTGCGAGTGGATTCTGTGGAAGTTCTGAATAATTGATGGTGTCAACGGTTGTGATTATATCAGTGTAATTGCCTTGTGTCCACACCAGTTCCTGATTGCTGTTTCAGGCGGTCGTATTGTGCGAATATTTGGACAAGAACCGCCACCTGGTGGCCCAGAAGCGCATCCTCGAGTTGGGAGCAGGAACAGGACTGGTTGGAATATTCAGTGCCATGCTCGGTGCGTGTAGGGATAACTGGGCTATAATAACAGTCCGACAATTTTAGTCCCATGTTCCGCCACCTGGTGTCAGTAGTGGTCAGCGTCACTGTTTTGTACAGATATGTACAATTTTTAACTAACTGAAATGTTATCTGTATTAATATGCTAACTTCTGAGACAGTCTGGCCACATCTTCTCCCAGGTGCCAAGGTTCTCTGGCCGCTTTCTACGTTCATTGGATACCTTGGAGCATTGACTTCTAACCTACCAGTACCAATTGGCAATATATATATACAGGTGTATATATAACATAAAGATAGCTATTTACAGTGATTTAGTTACATGTCTACTGTTCACAATGGAAACAATGGACGGGTGGAGTGGTGAGTAGTCTACTGTTCACAATGGAAACAATGGACGGGTGGAGTGGTGAGTAGTCTACTGTTCACAATGGAAACAATGGATGGGTGGAGTGGTGAGTAGTCTACTGTTCACAATGGAAACAATGGACGGGTGGAGTGGTGAGTAGTCTACTGTTCACAATGGAAACAATGGACGGGTGGAGTGGTGAGTAGTCTACTGTTCACAATGGAAACAATGGACGGGTGGAGTGGTGAGTAGTCTACTGTTCACAATGGAAACAATGGACGGGTGGAGTGGTGAGTAGTCTACTGTTCACAATGGAAACAATGGACGGGTGGAGTGGTGAGTAGTCTACTGTTCACAATGGAAACAATGGACGGGTGGAGTGCTGAGTAGTCTACTGTTCACAATGGAAACAATGGACGGGTGGAGTGCTGAGTAGTCTACTGTTCACAATGGAAACAATGGACGGGTGGAGTGGTGAGTAGTCTACTGTTCACAATGGAAACAATGGACGGGTGGAGTGATGAGTAGTCTACTGTTCACAATGGAAACAATGGACGGGTGGAGTGGTGAGTAGTCTACTGTTCACAATGGAAACAATGGACGGGTGGAGTGGTGAGTAGTCTACTGTTCACAATGGAAACAATGGACGGGTGGAGTGGTGAGTAGTCTACTGTTCACAATGGAAACAATGGACGGGTGGAGTGCTGAGTAGTCTACTGTTCACAATGGAAACAATGGACGGGTGGAGTGCTGAGTAGTCTACTGTTCACAATGGAAACAATGGACGGGTGGAGTGGTGAGTAGTCTACTGTTCACAATGGAAACAATGGACGGGTGGAGTGATGAGTAGTCTACTGTTCACAATGGAAACAATGGACGGGTGGAGTGGTGAGTAGTCTACTGTTCACAATGGAAACAATGGACGGGTGGAGTGGTGAGTAGTCTACTGTTCACAATGGAAACAATGGACGGGTGGAGTGGTGAGTAGTCTACTATTCACAATGGAAACAATGGACGGGTGGAGTGGTGAGTAGTCTACTATTCACAATGGAAACAATGGACGGGTGGAGTGGTGAGTAGCTTTGTAGCATTATGTTTGCGTTGTCAGAAAATGTCATTGGTGACAGCAGACATGAAAGGAACAGCAGGAATGTGTAGTGGAGACAACTGGTGCACTCGATTTGTTGTTCCAGGGTCAGGTGTTAGCGAAGTATCTTATGGCTATGTCTTAAATTACTCAGTATTCATTGTCTTGAAAACAGTTGTTTCAAGGGAAGATCTATGACTTGAGGGCAGGATGCATTCACCCTTCACCCCCTTGAAGCTTACCAAAAACCTCCAACTGCACCCCCGAGGCCAAAACTAGGGAGTGTGCACCCCCACAACACACCCCTTGGCTCCGCGTAATACCAACTAGACCCCTCACTGACACTTGTTCAAGCAAAGCGGTCTGGTGCATTCACACGTCCCCCGGAATCCCACCTATGTTTAATAAACATGAAAATCATCGTATACTCCCTTGAATTGTAAATGCTGCCCTTATTCCAGGTGCTGACGTTGCAATAACAGACCGCGCAATGGCGTTGAAGATCCTCAAGAGCAACGTGAACAGGAACTTGGCGATGACAGAGAAGGAACTCTCCGTAAGCGTTGAAGAACTCGACTGGGGAAAGAACATGGACACATTCTCACAGCGACGGTTTGACGTCCTGCTCGGCGCCGATATCATCTACATCGAAGAGACATTTCCACTGTTACTGACGACGCTACAGCAATTAACAGACTGTGACACCAACGTATTGCTGTCTTGTAAGATTAGGTACGACCGCGACACACGGTTTCTTGACATGATGAAGAAATCTTTTCTTGTGGAGGAAGTTCTTTATGATGTGGCCAGAGACATCCATGTTTACTCAGCGAAGAAGATTTGTTGATTCATCTATGTTGCCGTGTTGTTCTTTTTATGCTTGCAAGTAATTTAATATCGCCCATGGTTAAATAAACATCAGAGTTTATTTGTCATATCGTATGTGAAATTGTGTTTTTATGGTTATACTTGTATTCATTGATAACTTGATTATAAATGACAACATGAGTAGGATATTGCCAAAAATACGAAATTTCGACAAATACCAAAACTGCATTGTAGTAGTTCGCCACATGGTGCCACTATTCTGGTCATTGTAGTAGTTCACCACATGGTGCCACTATTCTGGTCATTGTAGTAGTTCACCACATGGTGCCACTATTCTGGTCATTGTAGTAGTTCACCACATGGTGCCACTATTCTGGTCATTCTAGTAGTTCGCCACATGGTGCCACTATTCTGGTCATTGTAGAAGTTCGCCACATGGTGCCACTATTCTGGACATTGTAGTAGTTCACCACATGGTGCCACTTTTCTGGTCATTGTAGTAGTTCGCCACATGGTGCCACTATTCTGGTCATTGTAGTAGTTCGCCACATGGTGCCACTATTCTGGTCATTTTAGTAGTTCACCACGAGGTGCCACTATTCTGGTCATTGTAGTAGTTCACCACATTGCACCACTATTCTGGTCGTTGTAGTAGTTCACCACACGGAGCCACTATTCTGGTCATTGTAGTAGTTCACCACGTGGCGCCACTATTCTGGTCATTGTAGTAGTTCGCAACATGGCGCCGCTATTCTGATCATTGTAGTAGTTCACCACGTTGCACCACTATTCTGGTCATTGTAGTAGTTCACCACGTTGCACCACTATTCTGGTCGTTGTAGTAGTTCGCCACGCGCCACGTTGCACCACTATTCTGGTCATTGTAGTAGTTCACCACGTGGTGCCACTATTCTGGTCATTGTAGTAGTTCGCCACGTTGCACCACTATTCTGGTCGTTGTAGTAGTTCACCACGTGGCACCACTATTCTGGTCATTGTAGTAGTTCATCACGTGGCACCACTATTCTGGTCATTGTAGTAGTTCACCACTATTCTGATCATTGTAGTAGTTCACCACGTGGCACCACTATTCTGATCATTGTAGTAGTTCACCACGTGGCACCACTATTCTGATCATTGTAGTAGTTCACCACGTGGCACCACTATTCTGACCATTGTAGTAGTTCACCGCGTGGCGCCACTATTCTGACCATTGTAGTAGTTCACCACGTGGCACCACTATTCTGACCATTGTAGTAGTTCACCACGTGGCACCACTATTCTGACCATTGTAGTAGTTCACCACGTGGCACCACTATTCTGACCATTGTAGTAGTTCACCACACCACTATTCTGACCATTGTAGTAGTTCGCCACATGGCACCACTATTCTGACCATTGTAGTAGTTCACCACGTGGCACCACTATTCTGACCATTGTAGTAGTTCACCACGTGGCACCACTATTCTGATCATTGTAGTAGTTCACCACGTGGCACCACTATTCTGACCATTGTAGTTGTTCACCACGTGGCGTCACTATTCTGATCATTGTAGTAGTTCACCACGTGGCGCCACTATTCTGGTCATTGTAGTAGTTCGCCACGTTGCACCACTATTCTGGTCGTTGTAGTAGTTCACCACGTGGCGCCGCTATTCTGGTCATTGTAGTAGTTCACCACGTGGCACCACTATTCTGGTCATTAATTGTAGTAGTTCACCACGTGGCACCACTATTCTGGTCATTGTAGTAGTTCACCACGTGGCGCCACTATTCTAGTCATTGTAGTAGTTCACCACGTGGCACCACTATTCTGGTCATTGTAGTAGTTCACCACGTGGTGCCACTATTCTGGTCATTGTAGTAGTTAGCCACGTTGCACCACTATTCTGGTCGTTGTAGTAGTTCACCACGTGGCACCACTATTCTGGTCATTGTAGTAGTTCATCACGTGGCACCACTATTCTGGTCATTGTAGTAGTTCACCACTATTCTGATCATTGTAGTAGTTCACCACGTGGCACCACTATTCTGATCATTGTAGTAGTTCACCACGTGGCACCACTATTCTGACCATTGTAGTAGTTCACCGCGTGGCGCCACTATTCTGACCATTGTAGTAGTTCACCACGTGGCACCACTATTCTGACCATTGTAGTAGTTCACCACGTGGCACCACTATTCTGACCATTGTAGTAGTTCACCACGTAGCACCACTATTCTGACCATTGTAGTAGTTCACCACGTGGCACCACTATTCTGACCATTGTAGTAGTTCACCACGTGGCACCACTATTCTGACCATTGTAGTAGTTCGCCACATGGCACCACTATTCTGACCATTGTAGTAGTTCACCACGTGGCACCACTATTCTGACCATTGTAGTAGTTCACCACGTGGCACCACTATTCTGATCATTGTAGTAGTTCACCACGTGGCACCACTATTCTGACCATTGTAGTTGTTCACCACGTGGCGCCACTATTCTGATCATTGTAGTAGTTCACCACGTGGCGCCACTATTCTGGTCATTGTAGTAGTTCGCCACGTTGCACCACTATTCTGGTCGTTGTAGTAGTTCACCACGTGGCGCCGCTATTCTGGTCATTGTAGTAGTTCACCACGTGGCACCACTATTCTGGTCATTAATTGTAGTAGTTCACCACGTGGCACCACTATTCTGGTCATTGTAGTAGTTCACCACGTGGCGCCACTATTCTAGTCATTGTAGTAGTTCACCACGTGGCACCACTATTCTGGTCATTGTAGTAGTTCACCACGTCGCACCACTATTCTGGTCATTGTAGTAGTAATTCACCACGTAGCACCACTATTCTGGTCATTGTAGTAGTTCACCACGTGGCACCATTATTCTGGTCATTGTAGTAGTTCACCACGTGGCACCACTAGTCTGGTCATTGTAGTAGTTCACCACGTGGCACCACTATTCTGGTTATTGAAACGACAGTTATCTAACCTTGCTTCGTTGGGTGACACCACCATTGCTTGCAATATTAACGACATGAGCGGAAAGTGGTAATCACGACAATTCTCTACATATAGAAGGAAAGAAAATTATATGAAACTGCCAATCAGCCTGCCGTATCAAGTTTCTTAATACACATGGGATTATTACAGACTAAATGACCATCAACCAAAGGAACTAGCATCTTTGAGAAAAGGCTTTGGCTTAGACTATTTCTAGATCTGCTCTACAAATAAGTGCGTAGGCTATTTCTAGAGCAGCACTAGAAATAAAGGGTAGGCTGTTTCAGATCTCGACGGGCATGCACGGGCATTTAGTAATGTTTTTATGGTATTTGCGTGGATATAGAATTGTTTCAAGTAAATGCGACACTGTTGAATCATATCCTGCGTGTTTTTGACCGTCTTGATGGGTAAATTGAGAAAATACGTATTTCTAGAGCAGCTCTAGAATAAGGGCGTAGGCTATTTCTAGAGCAGCTCTAGAAATAAGGGCTTAGGCTATTTCTAGAGCAGCTCTGGAGCTAAGGGCGTAGGTTATTTCTAGAGCAGATCTTGACGTGCATGTACGGGCATTTAGTAATGTTTTCATGGTAGGTAAGTGGATATAGTAAGTTTTCAGTAAATGCGATGCTACTGAATCGTATCCTGCATGTTGATAGGGAAATTGAGAAGATATACTTCTAGAGCTGCTTTAGAAATAAGGGCGTAAAGACTATTTCTTCATTTACATTTTCAATTCTAAGAAACCATGTACTTAAATAAATACTGAAACAATCTTTACAACAAGATGCACTTCCACAGCATAACACCACGCAATAAAATAGACTAACTGCAGTGTAATTACAGCAGTGACACGTTAATTACACACACGCACACACACACACGCCACTTGTCATTTATTGACCGTTCCATATTATATATAATTTTTCTGTATGCATATGAGGCTTATATTCTACATGTAACTGATGTAGGAATTATACTATTACGTGTACAACGTTGCAGTTCAAGTCAACATCGCATATTTCTTATGTATCTCTTTTGTGTTTCACAGCACACATACCATGTTGACTGCCACAACAGTGTGCATCAAGTTGAAAAATAATGAAATTAAATGTTGTACCCTTTTTGGTATCCACATATTATACATTGAAAAATTATACCTCACTTTTGATAAAGATCTTCACTATTTTTTATTTATAGTTAAAAATTAAGACAATTTAAAAAAAACGTTTGATTAAAAAAAGTTATTTACTATGTGCACACACCAACATCCAAAGCAACTACCGGAATGCATTGGTCATCTTATCAGTTTCGGAATACCTGTAGCAGTCTCTGATGGGGGCATTGCAAGAATTTCTGTGCGCAAATCCATGGCGCGCTGCACACCTGATTGCTTCAGTCTTGGCATAAGAAACGTTTAACATAGCAATCGCCTCGTTATGGGTAAGTAACGAATGGTAAACGAATGTTCTCGATTTGTTGCTTGTTTGTCGACGATGATATCTTCAAAACGTTCATTCACTTTCAATATGACACTTTGCACAGAGTACTTATTAATATCAACTTGAGTTCCTCCGACAGCAATGAACTGTTCTTTGTATAAGCTCAGCACTATTGTTGCCATCATGGGAGTTTTCTTTTTGATGACTTCGTTCTCAAGGAACATCGACAGTTTTCGGAAGGCTTCATCGTGTTTCTTTCGACTTGTCTTTTGCTCTTCCTCCTTCGTTTCTTGCCTTACGTAATCGCGCTGACATGTGTTATGGTATATTTGTCATTAAAAAGTAGAAATTAGTTGAAGGGAACCACCATTTTGACATTTAACAGTTCGTTGCTTTCTTTAATTGCATTATGGAGGTTCAGCTTGCGAACGGGTACAGGTACGTGTAAAAAGGCAATACTACATTATCGAGATTTCAGGGGTACTGATGTGATAGGATAAAATTGATCTTAAAGTGTCGCTACAAGTTGCATGTTCGTTGTTATATTTGGACGTAAGCATGAAATAAAGTTGTTAACATAATAGCTTAACCTTTCTGGAATTATTGTGAGATTAGTGGAAAATGCATACAATCCCAAATTGTGTATTAATTTGTGACAGCTTTTATACAGACACGTTATCTAGTTAAATAATGGTCCTAGATATATAACAAAACTGTTACCATTAATGCCGAGCGCTGTAACAGAGTAAACTAATTCGCTCATTATTTTAAAATGAGCAGATACAAATAAATCTAACACAAAGTTTTCACACAATAAACTATATAATGAGACCACATTTTGGCGGTCATTACCTTTACGCACTAGGGCCTACAATTTATAAAGTTGAATGGATTTGCTAAACCTGTTAACGAGTGGAAACATGTACGTGTAGCTCAGGCAGTTACCAGTACACGTACCTTGTACACATTTTTGAATGCCGAACTACTGAAAAATAAGACGGCAACAGAATGCTGGAATGTATTAAAGAGTGAAATTAAGTGCATAGTCGATAAATTTGTACCCTTCAAAAAACAAGGAAAACGGTCCAAAAAGAAACACTTATCGAAAGAAGCCATTAGAAAAATTAAGTACAAACAAATGATGTGGAAGTCATACAGATGTACTGGAAATGATGAAGACTACAACAGTTATAAAGAAGCACTTAACCAAGCTACAGCTGAAATTAGAAATTCAAAGAGAAGCTATGAACAACAATTAGCTAGTAATATAAAACATGACAGCAAGAGTTTTTATGCGTATGTTCGAAGCAAACAGAAAGTTCAAGATAAAGTCGGTCCTCTAGAAGATAATGCTGGAAATATAATATCAGAGGGATTCTTAATGGCAGAAGACCTGAATGAGTACTTTAGTTCAGTGTTTACCAGGGAAGATATTAGTTCACTGCCAGTACCAGAGGCTAAGTTCAATGGGGCAGATTCAGACTATTTAGGACAATTAATTGTAACCCCGGAAATGGTAGGTAAGAAAATAAGGGCCATGAAGGATAATAAATCACCTGGAGTGGATGGTATTCCACCCAAACTACTATTGGAAATTGTAGAACAAATTAGCATACCGCTTGCAACAGTTTTCAATTTGTCATTAGAAGAGGGAGTGGTTCCTTTAGAATGGAAAGAAGCAAACATTATACCGTTATTCAAAAAAGGTTCGAGAAACAAGTCAGAGAACTATAGACCAGTGAGTTTAACATCAGTGATTTGTAAATTGTTAGAAAGACTAATTAAAGATCACATGGTGGATTTTCTTGTTAAACAAAACTTGATAAACCCATCTCAACATGGTTTTTTTTAAAGCGAGGTCATGCTTAACAAATATGTTATGTCTTTTGGAAGACATCGCTAAGTGGGTAGATGAGGGATCACCAGTAGATATCGTCTACTTAGATTTTCAAAAAGCTTTCGACAAAGTACCACATCAAAGATTACTGCTTAAACTAAAGGCCCATGGCATAGGAAATGGTATAATAAACTGGATAGAACAATGGTTGATTGACAGAAGACAACGGGTAGTAGTTGATGGGGAGGCTTCAAACTGGAAATCAGTATTGAGTGGGGTACCACAGGGATCAGTATTAGGTCCTATATTATTCTTAATATATATCAACGATTTGGATGATGAAATAATAAGCAAGGTGTTGAAATTTGCGGATGATACAAAAGTGTTTAGAAGGATTAAAAGTGATGGAGATAGACAGCCTTTACAAGATGATCTTGACAGGTTGATCAAATGGTCTGAAAAGTGGCAAATGCTGTTCAATTTTGGGAAATGTAAATGCCTCCACACAGGACATGGGAACGAAGAAGTAGAATATACAATGGGGGGTACTGTACTAAGTACTACTGTAAAAGAAAAGGACTTAGGGTTAACCATTAGTGCTGATATGAAGGTTTCAGAGCAGTGCGGAATTGCAGCTTCAAAGGGAAATCAAATCCTTGGATTAATTAGGCGAAATATAGCATATAAGGAAAAAGAACTAATAATACTGCTGTACAAAACAATAGTGTGGCCTCATTTAGAATATTGTATACAAGCGTGGAGGCCATACCGCAAGAAAGACATAGATATGCTAGAAAGAGTACAGAGGAGAGCGACTAAAATGATACCAAAACTGAGGGATCTTAGTTATGAAAAACGCCTAAAAGAATGTGGTTTAACAACACTAGAGACCAGGAGATTGAGAGGAGATCAGATAGAAGTGTTTAAAATATTGAAGCGTTATGAAAATATTGATAGAAATATTTTTTTCTCAGTTAAGAAAGATAGAAGGACTAGAGGACATGAACTTACATTGGCAAAGGAGCAGAGTAGATTGGATATAAGAAAGTTTTCATTTTCACAAAGGACTGTAAATGAATGGAACAGATTACCTGCTGATTGTGTGGGTGCTAGTAGCGTGAATATGTTTAAAAATAAAATCGACACATACCTCAGACGGGCGGGATACACATAGATAAAAGGGTCGGACTCTCGATAAGCCAAAGGGCTTCCTTGTCCACCTGCCACCTAGAGTTAATTCTCTGGGTGGCAATCTTGTTAAATCTTGTTACTCCAATCAATCAATAATGGCGGTGCATCAATGTATCGATTAATTAAATATTTCAAAATTACACTATATATGTAACAGTCCCCCTGTAACGCGCTACCCCATCTGCAAAGGTATTTCGGCATTACAAGGCAGGTGGCCTATCTACAGGGGACACACTGTCAGTCTCCTACCTACACAGTCATAGTACATCTTGGAGAGTTATATTTATTTATGTGGACTTATGTTTTAATAACAAAACACTTAATGCAGGAGAGGAACCGCCCAACAAGGGGACTATTCAGTGATATCTATCTATGTATATATATATATATAAGTATTGCCTTGTACATTCTTCATATATAACCTATTGCGTCATCACATAGTTGCGTGGAAAACTAACTCAGTAGCGGGACACTAAGTCTAAGATGCCCCCGAGCCAATTACCCAATATCTTTGTGTAGTCTGTAGATACGCGGCAGGGATATTGTTGCATATCTTTTAAGACAATCTAAAACCTGTTTGCACCAGCGTGAAGTGGATGATACGTTCCAATGTACAGACTGACCAGAGGGTTAAGCCTAATTTGACTAGACGAGTCCCGTTTCGCTGGTGAATTTCTAATGAATTAATGCTATCCGTAGATGTCCCAGTACGGAGCCCAGCATCTTCTTGTCTCCTCCAAGAGTTATATTCAGTACCATCATGAGTCGTGCGTTTCTCGTGTCCTCATTCATACTGGTGCGGTGATTATCGACCACGAGGTTGTGGTTGCTCACGATCCTTTCGGTCTGCATATAATATGGACTCATACAAGCCAGAGATGTCAACACCTTCTGAACTGAACCTGTTGTGACTGGCTGAAGTTGGCGCAGACTGACAGTCAACTTACAACCGAGTTCACAGCCATCAGGCAGGAATGGCACATTCATCATGTTTTCCAACTGTTCGGCTGCCCCGTCAACAAAGTCAGATGCCTCCTCTGAAAAAAGGCGCCTTATGACGCGCACACCATGCTCAACGAATGATCTCAAACTGCGTGACATCACTAACTCCTTCATGTCTTTGATGACGTCCTCCTGCTCCGGGTGCATGCGTTCAGACAGGTATTCGTGCGATGCTTGCACGACCTCCAACCTGATTGCTCGTCTGTCGCGGCAGTTTATACAAACGAACTGGTGATTATACTTTCGTTGTGTTAGATCCTCTTTTGTGTTATTGGTTGGACAACTCACTCACTCACTCACTCACTCACTCACTCACTCACTCACTCACTCACTCACTCACTCACTCACTCACCCACCCACCCACCCACCCACCCACTCACTCACTCACTCACTCACCCACCCACTCACTCACCCACCCACCCACCCACCCACTCACCCACCCACTCACTCACCCACCCACCCACTCACTCACTCACTCACTCACCCACCAACTCCTCCTCCACCCACCCACTCCGCCCCGCCCACTCACTCCTCACCCACCCACCCACTCCACTCACTCATTCGCGCGGCCTCGCCCTCTTCTCAATCTATCGCGGTGCCACAAACGAACTGAGTGATTATACTTTTCGTTGTAGATCCTCTTTTGTGTTATTGGTTGGACAGCTCTGCTGCTCACTCGCTCCCGCTCGCTCGCTCGCTCGCTCGCCCGCCCGCCCGCCCGCCCGCCCGCCCGCCCGCCCGCCCGCCCGCCCGCCCGCCCGCCCGCCCGCCCGCCCGCCCGCCGCCCGCCCGCCCGCCGCCCGCTCGCTCGCTCCCGCTCGCTCCGCTCCACTCCACTCCACCCACCCATCCTCATCCGCGCTCACCTCACTCCTCACTCACTCCACCATCACCCACTCACCCACTCACCCACTCACTCACTCACTCCTCCCTTCTTCTCGGGAATGGTCCATTCCTCATTAGGTTCAACTTCTTGATTACCGCATCAGTCAGCCTTCTCCTTTCTGTCGCTGGTACTTTCTGGCGCCTGCATCTGTTCCCACACCATAATGCAGGTTGGTAAGTTTTCAGCACAGCATCCACCAGCTGCAGCTCGTGCTGGACAAACCTGATATCGTGGTGCCGGGGGAACTGTTTGACATTCCTGGCCTGCGCTGACAATATCTTCATCCGTCTTGGCGTCCGGATGAATCGTACGAGTCCCAGTTGGACTTCCAGATTCGTGCTGACGACCGACTCAATGGCTAAGTATTCAGTCCTTAGGACAGCTCAATACGCTTTACACTTTACTCCCTAGCAGCCTGTTCAATCGAATATCATCTCGACTTCTCTGGGAATCATTCAGCCACGCGTAGACTATTCGTACATAAATATCCACCTATGTCTATAGCAAGGTACTCATTCATAAAGCTGAGTGAACTGAAGCAACGTAGAGGAACGAACTTACCCATCTATCTATCTATCTATCTATCTATCTATCTATCTATCTATCTATCTATCTATCTACCTATCTATCTATCTATATATCTGTCTATCTATCTATCTATCTATCTATATATATATACATATATATATATCAATAGTCTCTCTCTCTCCTTTCTCTCTCTCTGTCTCTCTCTCTCTCCCTCCCTCTCTCCCTCTCCCCACTCTCTCTCTCTCTCGCTCGCTCGCTCTATCTCGCTCTCTCTCTCTCCCCTTGTCCCTTATATATATATATATAGTCTCTCTCTTTCTCCCTCTCTCTCTCTCTCTCTCTCTCTCTCTCTCCCCCCTCCCGTCCCGTCCCCACCCCTCCCCCAGCGTACAGATCTGTACTACAGAGACAGAAGGCGGTGGGAAAAACAGTGAAAACATGGACTAAAGACGCAATAGAAACACTTCAAGGTTGCTTTGATTGCACATGATGGGGTGTCTTTATTGACTCCAGCTCATCACAATTCCAACTAAACAAGTCAGGATCTTCGCCAACAACAAGCCCTGGGTGTCAAAAAAAGCTGTAAAACACTTTGAATGAAAAGAAAAGGGCTTTCATGGCATAGGATCATGTGGATCATGTGGAGGGCAAAATGATTCAAAGTGTGTTAAAGAAACAGATTAGAGCTAAAAGCCAAAAGAGAGTACAGAGACAACATCGAACGGCAGTTTCAATATGGCAACATGAGATCAGCATGGCAGGGACTTAAAACTCTTGCGGGTGCTCAGCCCTGTAACTCACCTGTCTCCAACACAGGAATGAAGGAGGAGAGCATGAAGTTCGCCGAGGACATGAACATTTTCTTCAGTCGTTTCGATCGTCACGACTTCACACGCGAACGCCGAGCTGCAGCGGACCAGCTTCAGTCCCAGGTAGTAGGTCATGACTTACCTGAAACCACTCCGGATGACGTCAGCTGGGTTCTTCAGCGGGTTAATCCACGTAAGGCATCAGGACCGGACAACATCGGCGGCCGTGTCCTGTAGGAGTGTCATTCCCAGCTTGGAGCAGTTTTCAGCATTATGTTTAACCGGTCTCTCAGGCAGCACCATATCCATCGGATATGGAAATCCTCCATCATCTGCCCTGTTCCGAAGAAGCCGCGGCCATCTGCTCCGAACGACTTCAGGCCGGTAGCGCTGACCTATGTGGTAATCAAATGCTTCGAGCGCCTCATCCTCTCACAACTCCTCTCCAGGTCGGCGATCAGCGTGATCCGCTCCAGTTTGCGTATACGCAACCGAGGCGTGGACGACGCGGTGCTGACCCTATTCAACTCCGTGTACACTCATCTTGGGAAGGCCAAGGCGTACGCCAGGAGAGTCTTCGTAGACTTCTCATCGGCCTTCAATACCATCCAGCCTCACATCATGATGAAGACGCTCGCGGACATGTACGTCAACCCTCACCTTGTTCTCTGGGTGAATTCCTTCCTCACGGAACGTCAGCAGGCTGTGCGCCATAACGGCATGTTGTCTAGCCCCCTGTGTACATCCACTGGGGTCCCTAAGGGCTCAGTGGTTTTGCCGGTGATCTCCACTTTGTACACGGACGATTGCCGCAGTGCACTTTTGTGAAGTACTCTGACAATACGGCAATTGTTGACCTGTCAAATTCTTACATGGTGTGTGAGGAAGTGGTCTCGGACTTTGCCCGGTGGTGTGGTGATCACTTCCAGGATCTTAAAGCCCAGAAGACTGAGGAGCTCATCATCGACTTCAGGAGAGACCCCAACCCACCCAAAGACCTGGTCATTAATGGTGAGACTGTCAAGCGTGTATCAGAGTACAAGTACCTAGGTACCGCAATTGACTCTAAACTTACATTCAGTGCAAACACAGCTTTGTACGACAAGAAATGCCAACAGAAGCTTTATTTTCTGCGTAAACTCAGATCCCTCGGGGTGAGCTCTCATATCCCGAAGACCTTCTATGGCTGTTACCTTGAAAGTACTGTAACCTTTGGCTTCCTGGCATGGCATGGTGGATTGAGTGTCACCAATCGGAATATCCTGAGTCACGTCATCAGAGGAACATACCAGTGTAGACGACCTGTACAGGCGGAGAGCAAAGAGGAAGGGAAGGCAGATTTCTCTGGATCCCGACCACCCCCTAAATCACTGTTACAATTTGTTACCATCTGGCCGTCGTTTTCAGCTGCCTCAATTGAGACTCAGTCGTTCTCGAAATTCCTTCATCCCATCCTCCATCCGTTTTCTAAACGAATGATCTGCCTCTTTCACCCTCTCTCCAATGCCTGTCTGGCCGCTTGAGAATACGGGCTTCATGTGTGTGTGTGTGTGGGGGGGGGGCTACTTGCGGTGTATAACTTATTTCCCCAGTTTTTATCGTACTCTTTTACAACTATACTATCTTCTTCTTGGATTTGCTTATCCATTTCCGGACGTTGCAGCCTTGATGGCTAATCCTTGCATTATTAGTCTCTCTAGAGACTGATGCCGTTTCACATGGCCGAAATAACTTAGTTTCTGTTTCTTTACAAAGTTCAATAAAGTCCCAGGTATAACACCAAGCTCATCTGCGATGGATTCGTTAGTTCTACGTTCAGTCCACGAAACTCGTAATATCTTTCTATAATACTTGTTTTCAAATGCATTTATACGTTTAGTAATGTTCTTATTAAGAGTTCAGGTTTCGCACCCATACGTAGCCGTTGGAAATATGCAGACTCGGATAATTCGTAGTTTCATATCTTTGTTCGTTGCTTTCCACAGCTTCTTCATCTCCGTCAATTTTTACTCGCCATTGCCAACCTCCGCTTGATCTCTTTCGTCCCATCTCCATCCGCTTCTATCAGTGACCCCAGATATTCAAAACTTTCCACTCTTTCTATTTCCTCGCCATCTACTGTGACTTCTGATGGTTCTCGACATCCCTTCACATCCATAATCTTAGTCTTCTTTACGTTTAGTTTCAATCCTTTCATCTCGCTGTGCTCTTTAACAGTAGTTATCAGTTTATCCAATCCTTCTGTTACATCGGCATATCTCAAGTCATATATCTCCTGTCCATTCACTTTCAGTCCATTGAAAACTTGCTTCTCGTGTCAGTCTCGACTTCTCTCATGATATTCTTTGTGTGTAGACTGAATAGGTGGGGGGACAAAATGCACCCCTGTCTCACTCCCTTGCCGATTGGGAACCAATCTGTGGTACTACACTCTAATCTCACTGAGGACTGCTGTCCAACAAATTTTGGTTAAGTGATTACATTTTCTGGTCAAATCCCATGTGTATCAAGGTTTTCCAGAGTTGTTGAAGACTAACATTATCAAAAGCTTTTGAATAATCTATGAAACAGATTCTAAGGTCATGGTTGAATTCTCTGCATTTCTGAAATAACATCTTCAGGTTGAAAATGTGATCTCTTGTTCCTCTTCCAGTCCGGAAACCAGCTTGTGTTCTGTTGGCTTCACATTCTAATTTTGTTATGATTCTCTTCATTATGATTTTTAGCTTAATTTTTTTCGCATGGCTGATGAGGGATATAGTCCTGTGGTTTGAGCATTCTTGTGTGTCACCTTTTTTCGGTATTGGTATAAGGATGGCTTCCAGTCCATGGGCCATGTTCCACTTTTCCATATTTTCTTGCATAATGTGTGATAGATATCCACGCCTGCTTCGCCACTTGCTCTTATTAGCTCTGCAGTGATGTTATCAGTGCCAGGTGATTTTTCCGTCTTTTAGACTTTTTATTGCCCAATGCACCTCTGAACGCAAAGGCTCAAGTTCATCTTCTGGTTCTGTCCTCTCTCTGCCTTCATCCATGTCTACCTCTTCTGTTTCTTTTTTCTTAAACATGCTTTCACAATGTTGCTTCCATCTTTCAAGTAGGTCATCGCTTTCTGTCAGAGTCATTGTCGTTTCACCTTTAATACCGCCAAGTCTAGGTTTGAATAACTGTGTCATAGACTTTATTTCCTCGTACATACTGCGACTATCGTTCCTTTTCATACATAGTTCTATCTTTTCGCATTTCTTCTCTAGATATTCCTTCTTGTCTTCCTCACACTTCCTTGTATGCCCGTAAAATGAAATAAAGACGAGCAAACGGAGCTGGATTTGTTACACACTTAGAGAACCTTTATCCAGTATCCCTGCACAATCCTCACATGAAAACCTCAAGGAAGGAAAACAAGAGAAGGCACAAAACACATGGCGGTGAGACAAAGACTACAGGGAAAGAAGATGAGTTACACCTGGAAATAATCGGAAAAGATGACAACAAATAGGCAAGAGTGGAGGATCTTGGTCGATGGCCTGTGCTTAAGGCGAAAAACAATAACGTTTGTGTTTTTCTATGTATCAAACGTATTTCAATGTTACCTCAGAATAAGACCGACATACCTATACACACCTTTCAGTATATGCAACTCTCGCTATTATATGGCGTCAACCAAATTGGAGCAACCTAAATTGATTAGTGTTTCAATCAGTGCGGCCAATTAACCAATTTTAGTCTACAAGTAAACCTAATCGTAACTCCAGCGACCCCCAATACTGATTCTAATAACCATTCCCATGGTGACGTTTTGCGGATAGATTGAATTTCCAACAGTTTGTAGTCATTATATAGTAGGTCAGGAAACAATATATTTCTTCTGACAATAGGTCGAAATAATGCAAAACGTTTCCAGAACTCGGCCTCATTAAATCTGCCTGCTGTCTACGCTAGGTCCAACTACGGTCCATCACATGGCCGTAGTGCGTCATCCGACCACGTGTACATTACCATCGCTTCCGGGGTCGCCTAGCTAGTTCATTGTTTCCCCAGAAATCTCTATTTCTGAGTGCGGTTCGTGGAACACGTAATAACCAAATGGTTGGTATATATACTTAGGTTTTATTTTAGGTAAATGTTCTGGTTCGTTGCTTAACATCAGCTACATTGTTGTATATCTAACGCAATTGATGAATATTTTCAAGTAAACGGGTGTGGTATCGAAGTGTTTAGAATATAGAAGATTTTTTTAATGTCTCAAAACGATATTGTTTTAGTTAAACCACACATAAATATTATTTTAATTAACTAATTTAATACAACGGTTTGTTGTCGCAAACACTTTGCCGACAGACAAAATACTGTTCAACTTAAAACGACTTCAGGAATCGTTGACTAGTTCGCTGCATTTGTCTACGCGTCGCTAATAGGGCTTACTCGAATTTGCGTTGGCAACATCCCCGACGAAATATAGGTACTTGAATCAAAGAAAATGAGAACTGTTCAAGTTGTGTTAGACGAGATGAACACTCTAATTAATAAACCACAATAGCTCCACAAACGGATAATTCTTCCGTTTTTCTTGTTAACTCTCCCCATCTCTCTCTCTCTCTCTCTCTCTCTCTTTCTTTCTCTCCATCTTTCTATCCATAGATGTCGCCCGATGAAGACGAAGGCTGAGATGGAATGATAGCATGAAACGGGACATTGGTAAGGCAGGTGTGAACAGCCAAGAATGCCTTACCAATGTCCCGTTTCATCCTGACATTCCATCTCAGCCTTGGTCTTCCTCGTCGTCGTTTGCCACCCTCTTCTACGTTCCAAGATGTTTTGTCGGTCTGTCTCCGCTAATTCTTTGCACATGTCCTGCCCATTATCTCATTCTGTTTCCAATTATTTTCACCTCTAGGTGTTTTTTCATGATAATCTCTTCTCTCAGTTCCTTCATCCTCCTTCTATCTTCTCGTGTCACTTTAGATATTCTTCTGACCCAGTTGATTTCTGCCATCCGTAACTTCCCCTCCTGTCTCTCTGTCAGTGCCAATGTTCCCACCCCACATATATCGTCTGGTGCAACACAAGTTTCCAACACTTTGCCTTTTAATTATTACGTTTTCTGTCCCACATAATGTCTTCCACCCTTGCATCCATGCTGCCGGTTCTGCCTGCACCCTCCTCTGTATTTATATTCCATCCTCACACACTGTACCGCCCGAGTATACAAAGCTCTTCACTTGTTTAACGGTCTTTTCGTCAACAACTACACGCATCTGACCATCTCAATTAGTTTTAATGAATCACGAAATGATATGACCGTTATTGTTAACCACGCCTTTCAGGGAATTTGTCGCAATGATGTCCTGTGCCTATAAACAAAGCTGATTTCTAACATTCAATACCCGTACAGCCGAAAACATGATCATCGACAGAAGACGAATTCTCAGTTGACTATCATCCACTTCATATCATGAACACAGCCAACATACAGCATCGACTTCTAAGTTGTCTTCTTAACCAAAACGTTATCTTGGTTGTAGCACATCGCAAGCATAGTAAAAACACAACAAAACATTTTAAATCTAGCCTACCAAGAAGCCATCGACGCAGATTTTACTTTTACAGAAGTGAATAGGGCCTACGTATGCTTTAGGAAGGTCTTAATGTTGATTTAGTGATGTCACGTGAACAAGGTCCGTCAGGTAAATAACGTTTATTATGTTTTCCGTATTCCAAGATGGCTGCCGTTCGAACCACCAGCCACAATTGTTGGATGTTGCAGTTGCAAAGTAGCCTAATTGTACCATTTGCGAACACACGAGTGCTATCAAGGCAACGCATTCAACGGAGAACCAGACCAATGTGTGAAAAAACGACAACATTAAGTTAGTGCTTGAATCCCGGAAAGTTACCATATAAATAAAATATGCAAAATCCAGGGAATTCTTATAAGACGATTATCTCTTTGCGAACCAACTGCTATCGTATTTCCGTGTCTGTGGCTCGATAATCGTGGCAAAGTTCAGCCAACGGTGTTATCTTACAAAGCAACGGTCAGCCTCTGAAACAAGTAGTTAAGTGGTCAAAAGGACCCGAAGTGTCTAAACGTCTCTGTGGAGTACGTAAACCTTGTCCAAGCCAAAGAGTGTGTGGCATTTAAACTAGCTATCTTAGACAATTTTTACAGACAATTTTTTTGAATTGTGTTAATTATCTCTGGTCTATGTCACATTCTTATATACTTGTAGACAATATATGACCTTCACCTGAAAAAACCAACTGTTAGCCAACGGTTATTATTTCAGAATTTAATACCGAAGAGCCAATCACCATTGACACAAATATTTTGAGTTAACTGGATGGTGCTAAACTGGTGGGTTTAGTAATAGAATGATGTATGACCTAAACATAATTTAATATGAAAACAACGTTAATGGACCGGCTCTGAATGTCTTGAGATGACATTAGTCTTTCTTCCTCTTTCCATCTCTTCGTGTATCTTTCTTTCCATCTCTCCGTCCCCACTCTCTCCATTTCTCTATCTCTCCGTTTCGCTGCCTCTCCGTTTCGCCGTCTCCACGTTTCGCAGTTTAGCCATATCTCTGTCTCTCCGTCTCTCCGTCTTCGGGTCTCGCATTTTAGCCATCTCTCCGTTTCTCCGTCTCCCCGTCTCCCCGTTTTTCTCTCTGTCTTTCTTATTGCCATAAACACCGTATGCCCATTCAATGCTAAATGACAACATATTTGCAGGTTTGCACCATTACATTATTGCCACATTATTATATAAATTATGACATATATCATTAGATCATCCTTTGGCTTTCTTGTCAAACATATATTCTTGAATGGTGAATAAACTTGTGCTTCTTTCGAATCGAGGATAAAACTATGACTGTGTTTGATTGCGTATGTGAAGTACCACTCGTGAAGGTGGCCATTTTGTGAGTTTGTGTCTCTAATTAAGCGGACATGATGCTAATCTCCGTGGCTGCAAAAGCACTTTTGAATTGTCTCGCAATATTGGAAACATTACCTGTGTGAGGCCCTTTTGGTGCAGAAGGTCGGACTATTTGCTAAGGCCCTTGACATTACAATTAGGCTGAAAAACAAGGGTCAATTACTTACACGAAATGCCAAATGTCTCCCCAGGCACCAAGTTCTGTGTCTTGACTATTCTTCTTCATTATTGTTATGATTGACATGACTTTTATATGCGGGTCGATATAATGTGCGTATGTGTGCGTTGATGTCACAATTGTCATTTTTAAGGGGAGACTGCTCATTCAGTTGCACTCAACTTTTGTAATGATCTTGAGCAAAACAGATTGGTTACAGATATAGAAACAAACTGGTTTCAACTTCGCCTATCCTCACTTTGAATCAGTTTTTGAATTTGTTCGCTACACTTGAGGATAGCAAACGCATCTATTTACAATTAAATGATTAGTATAATGTCAGATTTATTTGGTTAATTTTCATAATGGTTAATTTATTATAAAGCAAATGGAAATGTATTTACTTTACCACATTATACTCTGTTTTATTTACTTTAAGTGTTTATTATTTAATATTTTCGTAGATTAACCTGTTTGGCTGTGATGTTAATATTTATCTTAAGTAACTTATTTATTTGGAAAAAAATTTCGTCGCCGCGCCGCCTATTGCTGGGAGGAGGACAGAAAACCACGTGTTTGCCCTCCATTTGCTCTCACCTTGCACAGTCGACAAAATACACATCAATCGTCTCATAAAATTTAGATTTCCACCTGCCATTGACGCTCGCCACAAAAACAAACATTCACGCTCACATTTAATGGGGGGCAGAACCATACGTCTGCCCTCCGGAGAAATTCCAGGGGCAGCTTCCCCCTGTTCCCGCGTCTATGCGTCTGATCATAACAAGAAGCTGGTGAGGAGATGACTAAAGTTGGCTGGACATGTGGAGAAAATGGGAGTAGAATGGCTGGCAAAGAAAGGATATGCCCGGAGTGTGGAGCGGAAAAAGAGGCGAGGACGACATAGACAGCGACGGGAGGACTGTGTAAAGAGAGATTTGGACAAATTGGGAGAGGAGTGGAGAACTGGATTAAGTAGAGTGAACGCCCGTGCTACGGAGTACCCTGTAAGCGACGCGTGAGTAGGTGGGAAGAGATCGGACAGGATATAATGACGTACACGGAGGACACGGAATAGGGGTCGCAAACGAGGAAGGAATAAAGATACTAGACTTTGCAACAGCATACCAGCTTAGGATACTGAATACAGTCTACAAGAAGAGAAGGAACCACTTGTAACTTATAAAAACGGGGGACGAGAAACCCAACTTGACCACATCATGGTGAGGAAAGAGCATGCTGAGGAATCAAAGAACTGTAAAGTACTACCCTCCGAGGCCATCACCACACAACACAGGGTACTAGTTTTTGAACTGGAGGTGAGGAAAACAAGACAGAGGAGAACAGTGGGAAGGAAACAGATCACATGGTGGAAGCTAAAAGAGGAAGAAGTGAGAGAGAACTTCATGAGAAATATAGTGGAGAGACAATCAGATAAAGATGAAGTAACAATGGAGAACGTAGAAGAATGGTGGGAAGAAACTGCGGAGCAGATAAGGAAGTGTGGGGAGGAAGTATGTGGGAGGTCAACGGGGAAGAAGAAGCCCGGAGTAAAAAGCTGGTGGTGGAATGTTGACACTGAAAATGCAGTTAAGGAAAAGAAAGACAGACTGAAGAAATGGAAACGAACAAGAGCAGAGATAGACAGGACAGAGTAGAAGAGAGCGAAAGCGACGGCTAAGAAGGTGGTGGCAAGAGTGAGAGAAGAAGCAGTAGAGAGATTGTTCGACAACCTAGAAACTAGTGATGGTCAGAAGGACATATATAGATTAGCAGCAGGTAGGGACCGTGCAGGAAAGGACATACGCTAGATACGCATAGTCAAAAGTGCAACGGGAGAAGTATTGATGAAAGATGATGACACCAAAGGGAGATGGGGCCAATACTTTAACTGGCTGATGAACGAGGAAAACCCGAGAGTAAAAACCGAGGAGAGGGATGTGACTCAAGGAATGGTAAGGAATATCAGTAACGAAGAAACAGAGAAAGCACTCAGAGGGATGAAACATGGGAAGACTGTAGGAGCAAATGAAATACCAGCTGAAGCTTGGAAATGTATAAGCAACTTTAGTGTAAGGTTACTATGCAGACTATTCAACTGTCATTACTTCAGAACACATGCCATCGGCTTGGCGACAGAGCATACTGGTCCCAATTTTCAAGGAAAAGGTGACGTTCAGGAGTGTACGAACTACCGAGGGATCAAACTCCTGACGCACACCTTTAAGATATGGAAGAGAGTCATAGACAAGAGGATGAGAGAATGCACAGACATACATGAAAGTCAGTTTGGGTTTATGCCAGGCAGGAGTACCACAGATGCGCTTTTCATTCTCAAACATACAGTAGAGAAACACAGGGAAGGACAGAAGGACATCAGAGTGGTGTTTATAGACCTGGAGAAAGCATATGATCGGGTACCAAGGGAGGAGATATGGAGATGTGCGAGAGAAAGGAATGTACCGGAAAAGTACATCAGACTGATACAGGATATGTACCGGGTGTGTGAGACAAAAGTGCACAGTGTGGCTGGTGAAAGCAGCAACTTTGACGTAGAGGTTGTGTTGCACCAAGGGTCTGCATTGAGTCTATACCTGTTCCTCATATTGATGGACGTCTTGACGGAGAAAGTGAGAAAAGATGTACCAGAATCAATGATGTTCGCAAATGTCATTGTGCTGTGTGGAGGAAAGGAGGTAGACATGACAGAGTACATGGACACGTGGAGGAAGGCACTGGAAGAGAGAGGAATGAGGGTTAGTCGATCGAAAACCCAATTCGCGGACTTCAGGTTCGAATGGATTGATGAGATAGACAGACCAACTGTAAAGATACTGAGAGACGAGCTGGAAAAAGTGACACACTTCAAATATCTAGGGTTAATCGTGGAAGAGAAAGGAGGCATGGAAACGGAGATCAACCAGAGAGTGAGTGCAGCTTGGAGAAATTGGAAGAAATGCAGTGGAGTGTTTTGCGACAGGAGTATGCCAGTGAAGTTGAAGGGGAATATATATAAAACAATAGTCAGGCCAGCAATGCTGTACGGGGCTGAGACCTGGGCAACAACGAAAGGACACGAAGCAAGGATAGAGATGAATAAGATGAAGATGCTGAGGTGGATGTGTGGAGTAACAAAGAAAGATAAGATCCGAAACGAATATATTAGAGGAGCAACGAGAGTGACACAAGCATCCAAAAAGATAACAGAGAAACGACTGAAATGGTACAGGCACGTGATGAGAAGGGAAGAGAGGTTAGTTGACCGAAAACATTTAGCACTCTTCTCACACATAGTAAGAAGAGTGCTAAATGTAGATATACCAGGAAGAAGAAGGAGAGGACGACCGAAGACCAGATGGAAAGACACATGCAGAAGAGATATGGAAATCGTGGGTCTGAGTGCAGATGTGGTGATGGACAGGGCGACATGGAGAAAGAAAAATACCAGCCATACCGACGACCCCAGATGACGGGAAAAGTCAAAGAAGAAGACGAAGAAGAAGGGAGAGGAGTAGAGGACAAGAGCAAAAGATAGAGGGGGTGGAGATGGTTGGTGGTCACAGCAGTGCAAGATAGAGGGGTATGGAGACGGTTGGTGGTCACAGCAGTGCAAGATAGAGGGGGTGGAGACGGTTGGTGGTCACAGCAGTGCAAGACAGAGGGGGTGGAGACGGCTGGTGGTCACAGCAGTGCAAAATAGAGGGGGTGGAGACGGCTGGTGGTCACAGCAGGGCAATATAGAGGGTTTGGAGACGGTTGGTGGTCACATCAGTGCACGATAGAGGGGAATGGAGACGGTTTGTGGTCAGAGCAGTGCAAGATAGAGGGGGTGGAGACGGTTGGTGGTCACCGCACTGCCAGATAGAGCAGATGGAGACGGTTGGTGGTCACAGCAGTGCAAGATAGAGTGGGTGGAGACGGTTGGTGGTCACAGTAGTGCAAGATAGAGGGGGTGGAGACGGTTGGTGGTCACATCAGTGCAATATAGAGGGGGATGGAGACGGTTGGTGGTCACAGCATTGCAAGATAGAGGGGGTGGTGACGGTTGGTGGTCACAGCAGTGCAAGATAGAGGGGGTGGAGACGGTTGGTGGTCACATCAGTGCAAGATAGAGGGGGATGGAGACGGTTGGTGGTCCCAGTAGTGCAAGATAGAGGGGGTGGAGACGGTTGGTGGTCACAGCAGTGCAAGATAGAGGGGGTGGAGACAGTTGGTGGTCACAGCAGTGCAATATAGAGGGGAGTGGAGACGGTTGGTGGTCACAGCAGTGAGGGAAAAGACAAAAACTTAACAGAAATCGAGGATCGGATTCGAGGCCAGCCTCACCCCGACAGACAGGGAAACAACATTAAGAAAAAACATACATACAAGACAACTTACTATTTGGTAGCCTACACTTGACGTATCCATTAGCTATAACAGCCTGCTCACAATGTCATAGTTAATTGGAGCGTACAACGTTTTCGTTGGTTAACAGGATGACTCTTTTCCCGGCATCCCGGATCGATATCGACAAGGAACACTAAGGTGGAACAAATTCCAAAGAGGAGGCGCAGCAACAGAGAAAATCATAGTTACAATGTTGATATTAATTCCAGGAGCAAGAAGGGCTTTCTTACAGGAGTAAGCAATAAAAGTGCCTCATAGATAATAGTACCGACTCACAAACTTTGCTAAAATGTTTACACATGTTGTAATTTCATGATATCCTTAAGAGCAACTTTATGAAAAAACATATCGAAATAGTGAAGTCTGCTGAGAACAAGTGTAGTGAGTTGTAATAATGTTTGATACAGAAATAGTCAAGTCTGCTGAGAACAAGTGTAGTGAATTGTAATAATGTTTGCTACAGAAATAGTCAAGTCTGCTGAGAACAAGTGTAGTGAGTTGTAATAATGTTTGCTACAGAAATAGTCAAGTCTGCTGAGAACAAGTGTAGTGAGTTGTAATAATGTTTGCTACAGAAATAGTCAAGTCTGCTGAGAACAAGTGTAGTGAGTTGTAATAATGTTTGCTACAGTAATAGTCGAGTCTGCTGAGAACAAGTGTAGTGAGTTGTAATAATGTTTGCTATAGAAATAGTCGAGTCTGCTGAGAACAAGTGTAGTGAGTTGTAATAATGTTTGCTACAGAAATAGTCGAGTCTGCCGAGAACAAGTGTAGTGAGTTGTAATAATGTTTGCTACAGAAATAGTCGAGTCTGCTGAGAACAAGTGTAGTGAGTTGTAATAATGTTTGCTACAGAAATGTATAGTTTTGACCGTAAGCGCTGCGATACTACGAACAAACTGAGTGTCACATATTGTTACAGTGCTGAGAATACTTGGAA
This sequence comes from Paraescarpia echinospica, assembly GCA_020002185.1. Classification (NCBI taxonomy): domain Eukaryota; kingdom Metazoa; phylum Annelida; class Polychaeta; order Sabellida; family Siboglinidae; genus Paraescarpia; species Paraescarpia echinospica. Next base: position 21,281,772 of record CM034536.1, on the reverse strand, counting down.
ACAGAAATAATTTCGACGTCAATAAAGGGATTTAGTACGACAGATGTGCGCATATTTCCAGCTTTCGGCAGGCAACTTTTTATCTGATCGTATCTGATGATTGTGTTAATGCTAAGTGTAAATTTGTTAAAAAATAAAATTGACAGCTATCTGTCGAGGGCGGGTTATACGTAGGTGGACAATTGTTGGGCTCTCGATAAGCCAAAGGCTTCCTTGTCCGCATGCCGTCTGTAGCTTATAATTCTGGTCGGCAATCTTGTTAAACTTCTGATGCGGATTCGGCTTTAGTCTCCATCCCCGCTTCCTATTCACACTAATGCAAAGCACTTCTGCTCGACAGTTCGTACGAAGCAAATTTCATAATTTAGTATGTGTCTAAACTCACGATTGCGATCCTTCTGCGTAGCCACGGACCCGAAATTGACTGACGCACGCTGGCATAAACAGCACGTAGTCCGTAACTATATAACAGACATCCAGGTTTCAATGTTGCCGTTGCGTTCATGTGACGTCTGTATGACCATTGACCAATCGTGTCAGTTTGCGCGGTCGTTATAAGTGGCCAATATCCATGCGCGCGGTCACTGTGTCGGGGTCCAGGATACATCACAACACGCGTAGACACTCTCGCACATGATTGGCGGACCAGGTGGGTGTTGGTGTCAACTGTGACGTCACAGTCAGGTTTTGTCGTCTGCGATGCTGCGATTTATGCCATGGGCAGACACGCACGCACCCACATACGCACGCACGCACGCACACTCACGTGTATAGGGCTGTGTGTGTATAGGGCTGTTGTTAAGTGTGCTGGTAGCGTGGACCATGTCGCCCATTGAAAAGACCAGATGACACGCTCTGGCCGAGTCACAGCGTGGCGCGAACCACTATGGATAAAACATGACTTAAATAGTGTATGTGCGTACGTTTTTATTTAAATTAACTGGTTTAAAATACAAGGGCAAGTATATGTTACCTCTTCATACAATTAAGTGTCAATTTGTTAGATATCTTTAAAGGGACCTTTTCCGTTCGGTTTGTGTCGTACAGTCACGTTATATAGTATACGTTAACTTGTAGATATTACAACACACTGACTGCCCAAATATGTTCTAACGAAGAAAAGAAACAACTTTCGAATTCAACAGTTCAATGTTTACCACAAAAACCTCCGCGCTATCACTTAAATCCCCGCATAGCGAGCTCGGATAATTCCGACGACATTTGCGACAAGACGGTGCGGAGCTGCTGATGTCAGTTGCCGTCATCATGGCTTACTAACACATTGACGATCCACATGGTTTATTGTAGCAAGTTGATCTAGGATTGCTCAATGTTTCCTCTCCAAATGTTTACAACGAACGGAGAGTTGCAGTGACTGTGTATCCATCGTCACCCACGCGTGACACCATGTCAACTATGGAAAATCATTCTGCAGCGAATCTATCAATCTTTAACATGCATTCACATTGCATAATTTACATCTCTACATCCGGCGACTCTGCTAGGTTATTGAGTGCACGCAGCACCTGTAATAAAGTGTTTGATCGATTGAAACAATACAGATTTAGGCTGGACATTGGACGTGTACGCATCATTGAGACTGGCCAACATTTCCATTTTTAGCCTAGTTTAAAAAGTATTCGTGCTCCCAAACAGGGGCCATTGATGTCGTTGACGGTGGTGTAATAATTGTTTCTAGTAGCACATACATTAAAGTAACAAACATATTAATGATGTAATGTTATTCTATTCCAAAGTAACACACTATTACTGTACCAATGAATAGAGATCTGGCTACGTGGAAGCCAGTTGAAAATCAGCAAAATCGTAACGGATTTTCTTACGACTGCATTAGCTGCGCCGTTTATTGACATCCATAATGTACGTTCTATAGGTCTTTCACTTTAGTTACCTTTAGCGTTGTAGACAATACAAGTCATAGACAATTATGCGCCTGAACTGGGCGATGTATACTCAATAACTATTGCTGTAAGAAACTCAATAACTATTGCTATGACAAATGTAGGACAATTAACTGAATTGGATAAAGATCAAAGCATAGCCACAGAGGCCCATCATGCAAGGCCAAGACAGCTGTGCATTCCGGGCTTCAAGTTCGGACCAAGCATCGCTATTAGCAGCCGCAGCCGTAGACACAAAGCAGTTCTACAAACTCCCGCATTAATGTAGTACACTTACGCTGTTTAATGAAAACACTGGTCCAGTCCCACGTATTCTAACATTTCTGCTTCTAAGCTTACTCTCGGACTTTTCATTTTTGAAATAATATCGTTACGCCGACGTTCATAAATGCTGATGTGTTCGTTATTGGCACCCTTCCTTTAGGCGCAGTGGCTGGCTCTATTGCGAACCTCGAGTATCGCTAAGGATTGAGCAGAAATGATACTCGTTGACCGTTTTTTTAGGCAATATGTCATGATACTCATCGATTCGCTCAACTGTTTGTGGGGCGTAGACGCTGTGATATTTGACGTCAAAGATGGTCAAGTGTTAGTCGAATTTCGCAACGCCGACACCTGACAGTGGTGTCTTGCGAATCACGGGTGCTATACATCTTCCAATTCTCGATAGCCGGGAGTCACGGCTCTTAACAAAAAACCATACTCCTGATGTAACTTTGTATTTCTCTCGTTTACTTCACAGCTAGGAGCAGAGCCGCTGCGTGTGTTACCAAAACCCTTTCTACACCGGCAGGTGTTGGCCTAGAGTTGCGACCTGCAACAATACAGTTTTCAACTGTACACGTACCAGTACAATTAGTACCGATGCAACTTGCAATGCAGTAGCGCAGCTCGACTCGACTGGGAGAACGCGGGTTCGAATCCTGTGCGGCGAATCGAACCTTGGGCAAGTTCGTTCACTCTTCATTGCTTCAGTTCACGCAGCTGTATGAATGAGTACCTGCCTATAGACAGTGGTTGATATTTGTGTACGAATAGTCTTCGCGCATTAATTGCAGCTTGACACAACTTGCGACACTTCGGAGAGGTCGTGCAAGTTATTTGTACTGGTGCAACTTGCAATACTTGACACAACTTGCGACACTTCGGAGAGGTCGTGCAAGTTATTTGTACTGGTGCAACTTGCAATACTTGACACAGCCTGCGACACTTCGGAGAGGTCGTGCAAGTTATTTGTATTGGTGCAACTTGCAATACTTGACTCAACTTGCGACATTTCTGCCGGGAGGTACAAGTTATTTGTACCGATGCAACTTGCAACGGTGTGCATGTTTAAAAACAATTAGTTGAACATTTGCAAACTGTACCGTTTCAATTTGCACCCGTGCAAAGTCTGTGTAAAGAGTTTGATTGCCTTTACACAGGCAAGTTGTACCGTTAGAAGTTTCACCTGTAAAAATGTCGTTGTGAAGAGAACTTTGTTATAATCGTACCGCTGTGTTTTCGTTCTTTTGCATTGTGTGCAATTCGTCAGTTAGCTGTATATTTTGGTTACTGCAATAGATGCTTATTCGTCCTAAGAATGTGCAATTAAAGCCACAGTTAGTCTTTACTTGATATTCTATAGATCAGAGTTCCGCAAACTGTTTAGGGTGTTAGCCAAAATGTGTCCAGTTATTTCTCTGCGGGCCAACATTTTAAATTAGGTAACACATAAAATTCCTTTTCGTAGGTGTTCATAAAGAATGTGTTTAATTTTTTACTATTTAAACGCCATGTAAAAATAACGTCTAAACAAAATGGTGACGCTGCCAATTTTTTTATAAACTAGGCTTACTACTGCTTGGAGAGGACAGAGAGATCGCAAGTAAAACAACCTTCGAACGATATCGAAGGTGTTCTTGATGTGATTCGATTCGTCGATGGGAATTCCAATATCGCCCAATCAAATGCTGCCGAAAAGTTCCAATCATCTAATAATCGGCACGTTCTATACAACAGTTGGTTGAGCCGTGGGGAGGTTCTGGTGAATTTTTTCCAGGAATTGGCGTGCCGGTCACTCAGCTGGGAATACCACGTTTGAGTTCCGCATTCCGTTCACTCATTTTTGGACATCTGAACACGTCGAATATGTTGCTTCACGGAATACTAAAGGTGATTAACAACAGTGGAAGTTTCTACATAAAGGCTGAACCGCACACATACCGCCTTCAGTGGTCGATCTGCCGACTTCACTACTTCTTTGAAGGTTTGTTTACCGCTCGGTGTGATGTTGTCCATGTTGCCACAAACATCTGTACATGCCAAAGCTGCTTTGCAGGAGAATATCCAAAACTGCAAAGTTATAGGGGTTTGAAATAAGAATGTTTCGCTATCAAACTCAACCTAGTGCTTTTAAAGTGCCGACTTTCAGCATTGTTTGAGACAGCGCAAAAATAGTTGGTACTTTTGTTTTTGACAATTTCCAATTCTTAGCGCGGGTCTAGCGGGCCAGCTGGAAACCGTTTGCAGGCCAAATATAGCCCGCCGGCCATATTGGGATTTGCGGAACGCTGCTTAGACGTCTTGACGAAATCTGCACACAATAGGTTAGCTGCCATAATGTCTAACCCGCATTAATATTGGGGATGTTTACTGGGCAGCTGGACTTGTCAAACCGCCCTGTGTAAAATATAAGTGACTATAATAGGCGTAATTAAGGTATAATGAGGTCAAACATTCGGGTTATTAAATGCCAGCAAAGTCATAGAAATGAGGCCTGGTTATTAAAATGTCAGCACAAGTGAGATTAACTATTCGTTGTCAAACCGTCGGTAATTTGTGCTCACATCTCTTGTACTTGCTGGAGCAGGTCGAGTCGTAAAGGTCGTGCCTGCCCTTCCGCACGGCCTGGCAATTTGTCTGTGTCTCAGCTGCATGAATGGATGACGGAAACAATTTTACCTGATTTGAAGTCAGGAAATTTCCTATCAACAGAACAACTTTGTTAATGCGAGATTCGTATTAGTTCAGTGTTTGGAAATTACTGCCGGTCCTGAGGCCAAAGACCATCAATTTTTGAAAAAACGGCTGGCCCGCACGAGAGTTTTTAATTTGTATGTTTTTTAGCGAGTACTATTAATATCAAATTTGCTATTGACATGAAGCAATGCAATCTGATCTATTATTATATATATTTTTAAATACATTCATGGATAAACATTTATGTATACTAGAGTGCAGAACTGCTGGTGTCAAACATTCGTGCACCGCAAAATTCGGTGGTAACACGGTATTGTGTACTTTTTAATAAACCTGAAACGTTTACATTGAATGATGACATGCCAGCCAGGTTTACTAACAATCATAGCTGTAGCATTAGAAACAGTCTGTGAACGTACGAATATCACATTTTCATGTTTCGGTTCAAATATGTGGGAAACTGGGACTTTTCAAAAACGGCTGACTGGAATTTTGAAAGGCAAGACCCGTAGACATACAGTCACAGGTACCCAACCAATTCGATTGTCTTGCTCCTCGCGTTTCTTAGTAATTTCACACAAAAACAGAGGAATCAAGTATTCCCCAATGATATCGTAGTTCGTTTATGCATACGTATTAGTTAGTTTTTATAAAATTAATACAAAAACTGCGAACTCTTTCGTTTTTAGTAAAAACCGGATCCGGTTTTTTGCTTCGATTTTACCTGAGTATGGACATTGAACTCGGCGTGGAATCGCGTTCTTGTCTTCTCGCGAATTATGAGCGATATTGACCTTTGACCCCAGCCTTTGGCGCTGTTGATGTTATGGAATTCCGAATTTAGGCAATGAGTGGACGTCCACGAACATATATGCCACCGACATGGCAAAATGGACTAAATTAGACAGGCAAAAACAGTACCCACGCATAAAGGTGTATTTCTATCTGGGAACGACTATGGAACGAAACAAAGTAAACAGGAGTTGGCGACAGTGCCAGTGGCAGTGGCCGTGAGCCGTTGCCCGTTCCGTGGGGTCAGTCACAACATCAACAGATGAGATGCAGCGTTCGCAAAGGTTCTTCCAGACAAGTTAGTAATTTCGAATTATTAAGCTATAATCACGTATATTAATGCTGCTTGTACTAAATTTATTTAATTGTTTACCTTCTAGTCATTGCCAATGGCAGTTTTCTAAAATTCTGGAAAATATATTTAACAAGAGGATAATGAATTTTCTAAATGCAAAACAAGTTTTGTATTTCCGTCAGTATGGATTTAGAAAAAATATGTCCACTTCCATGGCAGTAATGGAATTAGTGGAGGAAATTACAAATGCAATGGATAAGGGAAAGCTTACTATTGGTGTTTTTATTGATTTAAAGAAAGCCTTCGACACAGTGGATCACAAAATTCTTATCGATAAACTAGAACATTATGGTGTTAGGGGTGTTGCCAAACAATGGGTCAGTAGTTATTTAGAAAACAGGAAACAGTATGTGTGTTTCAACGGTGTGAATTCAAGTTGTGCTACTGTTACATGTGGTGTACCACAAGGGTCAATTTTAGGGCCAACTCTGTTTCTTATGTATGTTAATGACTTATGTAATGTGTCGTCACATTTAAAGTCCATACTGTTTGCTGATGACACCAGTTTTTTTGTTGAAGGAAGTGATTTGTTGGAAATGTGTACAAAAGTGTCAAGTGAAATGAACAAACTACACAAATGGTTTAAAGTAAACAAGCTCTCACTAAACTTATCAAAAACAAATTTCATGGTCTTCAGTCACACTAATGCCCCATGTGAATATAATATCTCCATAGATAACACTAATATTGAACAAATAAATTGTATCAAATTCCTTGGTGTTTATATTGACTGCAAACTTACATGGTCTCAACATGTGAATGTTGTACATACTAAAATTGCAAAGAATCTGTCAGTAATGCGTCGTGTTAAATGGTTGCTGAATGAGACTGCATTGTACACTTTGTATTGTTCATTTGTTCTACCTTATATGGACTATTGTTGTGAGATATGGGGAAACACTTATAAAAATAGAATCCAGCCATTGTATATTCTACAGAAACGTGCAATCAGAATATGCTGTCAGTTGGAGTATAGAGCTCACTCAAAGCCAGCTTTCTTTAAATGTAATGCACTGACTATTTTTGACCTGATTGATTTAAAATCCATGGTCATAATGTATAAAATATATAACAGATTAATGCCAAATAATTTTCTTTCTCGTTTTAAAGTGGTAAACACCACTCATGCCCACAATACTCGTCAAGAAAATAACTTTGAATCTAAGTATTGCAGAACAACTCTGAAAGCGATGTGTATCAGTATAAAAGGTGTAAATATGTGGAATTGTTTAAATACAAATATCAAAAATTGCACTAATGTAATTGCCTTTAAGAAAAGGTATAGATCACTACTGGTCAGTAAATACAATATATAGTACATTTTATTTTATCGCTATAATCGTATTCAAATCTTAATTTTGTATAAAGTATTCTTACATCAACGATACTTATTCCTATTGGTCAATAAATACATTATGTACTCTTCGAATTCTTAAAAATATATATATATATATATATTTTTTTTTTTTACTCATTTGTTATACATCATGTTCAAATCCTTTTATGTGTCAAATTTACCTACATCAAAGATACTTGTTCCTGTCTGATGACTGATGTCATCAAGTCTGCATTGTCTATAATTAGTAAAACATGCTTATTAGCATGTATAAATCCTATGTTAAAATAAGGAGTATTAAATTATACTTCATGTACCTCATTCGTCAAATTATCTTTTAAATTAAGTACATGTATTATGGAAAGGGAAATGCTAACTATAAGTATTGCACTTCTTGCATTTTTTCCTTTCAACATTTCAATATATTATATACTATATTATTTTTTATTTAGTATGCATTATAGGAATTATGCTGTATATGTATGTATGTATGTATGTATGTTATGTTGAATAAAATTCAATTCAATTCAATTCAATTCAATGGCGGTATGGGCGGCCTGGCTGGGCCCTGTTTACTAGACTAATATCAGCTAACAGTACGACGCTATGCCTATGGCATATACCTATGTCAATGATAGTGACTACATTATGTCTATGTCATATATGGTAGTAGGTTAGTAGCCTAAGTAGGCTTGGGATAATAGTAACAGTGTAAATGCATTAAAATGATCCGTAACGATTATAATTATTGAACCAATAGTAATAGGTTGAACAAAAACAATATGTACATAATTGACTAACAATAGTAATGTAATAGTAATTTAACTAATATATTACTTTTATATAAAAAATTACTATTATTGGACATTTAATTTTTTTATTTTAATTCAATTGTAATTGTATGTAATCTTGGTATTTAATTATTTACAAGGAAAAGAATATTCCAGTAGTTTCACCAGGTTTTTTGATTGCCCCTTCTGTGAGTTTTTATTATGTTCAGAAAACCAGCGCCCCTCAATACCGTGAAATTTAATGCCCATAACATGTATATAAATATAGATAGCTTTTGACTGTTGGCATTGGTTGCATTTGGCAGGTGGTCGTTCATTGCATTGTAACTTTTGCAAGTACATTAAAATTATTATTGTTAGAAACAATCAGTGCTGACTATTAATGCATGTACTATATTTTCAGAACTCGAGGTGTGTCAACACCACATGCAGATGTATGCGTCAAAGCTCTTCACCTACAGGTAAATGAGTGTTGTCAAATGTGGTTACTCTGTCACCAAACCTGTTATAAAAATTATAAATACAAGCAATAAACAATAAACAAGTATGTCATAGGCAGATCCAGTCGGGCCTGGGGACAGGTGCCCCTCTAGACCTTAAGAATTTGGCGTGTCTGCAAATCTTTTATAAGGGCCCACGCGACTGTGTCCTCCCAGACCGTTTGAAATGTGCCCCAGTTTAGGTGATAATAATAAACTGAAAGTTATGGTGTTTTCCAACATCACCACTCCAGTGGAGCGGGTGAAGTTATGGCAGCGTGGTAGTGACAAAATTGAGACTACACCATTTGATTCGGCCGCCAGTGGAAGTTTTTGTTCCCCCCAGACTCGATTTCTGGATCCACCCACGTATGTGATAGTTTTGTTTGTCTGCATGAGGATTTTGCAGTAATGGGTGCCTTCGTTAAATTGCATAGTGTTGTTAGAAATGCATGTGAATTAAAGTAAAGACAATGTAAAATAAAAACATTTTATTGAAACTGTTTGATGAGATAAATAATGAAAAGTACAATACAACTACAGGTACAATCACTGCACTTGATGTGTATAATGTAATAATTTATAATATCATATACACATCACATGCACATAAAATGCAAAACAACAATAGAAACAAAAATTAGGAAGATGTTGAAAAAATGTCAGGTATATATAAAAAACAAACAAATACTTTTATCAAGATTCTTTGTTACAAAAAAAACAACACTAGTACACAGGATGTCAAATGCTAGTTGTAGTTTATACATGCCTTGTATGTTTACAACTTAGTGACTAAACAATTATGTGTATTTAACAACAATTTTTAATATCGCATGCCCATAAAATGTAAACCAATGAGAACAAATGTTTAGTTGAACAAATGTAATATGTACAGGGGCTGTACATATCAAATAATAATAACTAGTATGAATCATAATTGTTTTTTTTAACAAAGAATAATAATTTATGGTTCTTTGTTAAAAAAACATCAAAATGATATCAAATTCGAAAATTGTGTAGTTTATGCAATGATTGGTATGTATGTTTACAACTCGCAAATAATAGTGACTAGACTAGTCAGGATCATCGCCATGTGACTGAGAATTACATGTACAATCACTACATGCTACATTGCTCAGGTTTACTCAGCTGTATGAAGTGTACCGGCTATAGACCGCAATATTTTTGTACGAATAGTCTTCGCATATTAATTTCAGTGTGGCTGAATGCTTCCCACATAAGTCGAGATGGTGTTCAATTTAACATGTCTGCCAGGGAGTAAAGTGTAAAGCGCTTTGAGCAATCCTGAGGACTGGATACTAAACCATATCAGTACAGGTGTATAATCATCATGCGAAGTGAAAATATAATGTAAATTATTTGTGAAAATATAAACCAGTGATAAAAAAGAATAATTTAGAAATATGAAACATGGCATGAAAAGTATAATAACAGTCCTCATGATACATAGATAACTTAAACAAGTAAAATGTCTACACCCACTGTATCAACAGATTGTTGTTGAAAAATGTGAAAAGGCTTTCAATAGCATTACTTCATCACAAACTTGGGTTGTACATAACAAGTACCTGGTGTACATTGCAAGAACTCAGCTGGCTGCCACCGACTATCAGCAACACAAAGACAATGAAACCCTACCACTGTGACAATGCTGGATAATTGGTGTATTTTTCATGGACACTGCTAAAAGTTAAAGTTTAATTGAATACAAATACCGTGTTTTATTGACTTTTGATAAATGTGTCATCACATATCAAATATAATGCATGTCAGAGCCATGCTAATTGTCACTTTGTCTCCGGTATAGGTAGATGCGGATGTACAGCAAAATGTCAGGAAGCTGGTATGCAGTACCATCGAAGACAGCGAACACATAGTTATGTCATCGATATCCAAACCGATGTAGTTCACCGAAGAATGCTCGACACTGAATCTGTCTCACAGCATCAAGAGTTGTTGCCCGAAGACTCATGCTATATCTGCCAGACCCTGGCACCCACCGTTCCATCACCAACTGCCGAGCTAGTCAGGCGTCACCATATTCGTATGTCAAGCAACCTACATTCTACATTGGTTTTTAGTCAGTTAAGCTAACTGACTGACCTGGAAGCCAGTGCAAACCCCATCGGCACTGGGGAATCTGTCACGGATGCAACACATGACACAATTGGAATCAATTGGTGGACATTCACATGACAAACCATTAATATGCAGCATGGCTAGAGAATCTTGTCCGAGATCCTGGACAAATACAACTGCCCAGTATGCCATATTAACTTGGAGAACTAGTGGTACTAAGCACACTAGTCCAATCTCCTGTGAAGAAAGACATATTTTCAGTAAACAAAAACAGGTATCATTGTATTGTTGGGAGTAAATAATTATGCAGTGTTCATTCTCATAATCAGTAAATATAAAATAATGTTTCATGTGTGACCTGCAGCATTTCACAAGAAAAACGGCAGCAAGAAATGTGCTACTACAGCTGCATCTATACATGTTTATATCTTAGGAACAGTCAGTGTTTACCGGGGTTGTTCCGGACAGGGAAGGGGGGGTGGGTTGATACAGCATGCAGACAGTAGTAGAATATGCTCTTTTTCAAAACGGTGAAAATTTTAACTATTTTTTCTTTACAAGGTGTTCATTGTCATTACATGAATTAAAAATTGTTCAATTTCATTACAGTGATGTCTGATCTTTGTCAATATTATAGACTGATTTGAATTTTGCTAATCAGTAAAGCGCATTTATATTTTTGTTTTGTTTTCAGTATACAAATTCATGTCAGTGTCTGCCATGTGTAACTACTACACATATCATGTTTGCCATTTTAACGTTCTGCCTGAGGTTTAATGGTCAAGGTGAATGTTGGAAATGACAAAATGAGGTGTTATTGTGATGCTAACAGTATATTTTCCTAGCCAAGTATTCAAAGGTTCATAACATATATGTTTACCTTCTTAAAAAATGAATAATTCATTTTATAAACTTATTTCTGAGTCATCGCCATATGCTAAATACTTTTAAAGGTGTATTAATATGTCTGTGTGTATAATATAAGTGCAGAAGTCAACTTAGTTTTCCATGTCCAAGATGTTATTATTAAAATGTGTATGAAAACAAATATATATGTAAATGTGCACATTAATATTTGTTGACAACTTGTACGTGGTTGATTGTTATAAATTTGAAATTACCTGGATTGATCAAATGTCGGCCGCCCGCATACTATGTATCCTCCCTGTGTCTGCCTGACCCAGGTGACCGCCTTAGCTCCACTTCTGCCTCCTCTCATTCCCATTCTTGGGTTGCAGTGTGGCCTCTAGCAAAATCATAATTCGAGTTACATATTATGCATTCTTATATTGCTGTGGTGAGAATTTATACACATATTGGTAAATACACAAGAATAGCTGGCATATGTCAGTTGAAAGGTATCACAGGATACCAATTACATAAACTATAGCCAGGCACCAAGGACCACAATGGAAACAAGTGCGAGCATATGTATTTACACGTTTACATTTTTATATTGAATAAAATCATCATCACCATCATGGGCATGGTTGTCACATAAAAATCTCATTTTGCATAAACTATAATGCAAATCAACAACATTCTGCAGTAATAGTATCAAAATGTGAGTCACAAAACACTGTTTTAATAATTATGATCACCAATATTATACTCCAGTGTTTGACGTTCTGTTGCACGAAATTACGGATGCTCCCTGACTAAGTTACTTGCACGATCAAAGGGGGCCTACTGCCAAACCAATGTAACTTGTCATTTCGCCCCCTCACGTCATCTATTCTCTATTATGTATTGTCGCAATAACATAGTTTATTAACAAGATCCTACGTAACTAAATACAATGCATATCAAATATTATACTCGTTGTCACAGCCTCTGACTCCGCCGCCCGGGCACTTCAAACGATTCTGCTCGCTACGTAATTTTCCGTGCGCCGCGATCCGTTCACGATTTAGCCGTGTCGTTTACGCACCGCCCGGGTAGTGCTTTGTTTTAACTCTTGGATTCGCGCGCTTTATCTAGTCGTTGACGTCATCTGCTGATGGATTCATTTTGCTGGTAAGTCGAATTTTATTTACGTGTCTTTCTTTTTCAAATTTGACCAAATAATCTGCTAGATTTTATCGATTTGCCGACATAGCTGTTTTTCAATAGTAAAGTTAGCACATTTGCATTAGTATAAGAAGAAATCGTTTGTGTTTAGCAAGATCTACTAGGTTTATATTAGTCTGTGTTGAAAAATCTTTGGCGGAATCGGGCGCCATCTATGATTTTGAACCGTTCCAAAAAATTGAAGTTTCACCATTGTCAGGCATTGCGTTTCGATGAAATCGCATGCGCGTATACAAAACCAGGTCGGATTAAGCTATATAAGTGTGTCTAAGAGAAAAGATTTAGTGTTTAGCCTGATCTATAGGGATTTATGCTAGTCTGTGTTGAAAAATCTTTGGCGGATTCGGGCGCCATATATGGTTTTTGAGCCATTCAAAAATCATGATACGATTATTTGACCGATCTGTGACTATTGGTTAAGCCACTTGCGCCGCGTCATCGACATCGTGATGATGTCATCGGAGCCATATTGTGACTTATTCCACATTACTGAAATTAAATCACTACAACACAACAGTCAAAGTAGTAGTTTAGAGTTGCTAGACTTTCACTTTGTTTAATTAATAGCCTATTACTATGATACTATGGGCCAAGCATGGTAGTCTTAGACTTAGCCTTAGCCTAGGAAAGGGCTGGTTACTGCTTACTCTTGCCTTGGCAGTCTTGACTTGGGTTTGGCATGGCTTATCATTATGCCATTATTTATGGTTATGCTTTTATTTAGAATTAGAAATAATATAAATTTCATTATGCAATAATTTTAAATAATTGTTGTTACATATTAAATCAACAATTGGTTAGAATTTGTTTTTACGTAAAATACGTAAATTATCCGACTTAATTTGTTTTTAAAAATATTTCATGATAAACAGTCACTGCACAACATTTTGTAAAATGTAATATAAACCATAATGCCTTGGACAGATGTAACATAATTCGTTTCATTGTGTGACAACTGACATAATGCATTATTATAGAATTTCACTCTGCTCTCTTGAGTAACAGTTGCAGGGATAAGAAAATTATTTCACAAGATTTGCATGCAGAATCAAAACAGTTATCAAAATATGGTACACGATGGCCTTTTTATTTCAGATATTCGCAATTACATGCAGTGACACTGATCTTACACTGATCTGTGTCTGACTGTGAAGGTACCGAGCCACAGAGTCGTCTGAATATGACATTCATCACATGCCTGCATACATACACATCTTGCTGATTATATATCTGATATCTAGATTGAACGGTGTCCATTCAAAACGACATGAACATTACTTATAGACATCATGTTGACGAACACAACGTTTTTCTACAAGATACTGAAATATGAACCTAGCTACACAGATCTTGCAGTCTACTGGCATTAAACTATGAGACAATCAACTGCCAATATTACAAAAAGACTGTATTGTGAGCACACCAGACTTCATCTTCAGGACTTGACTCCCATGGGGAGTAACACAGAAAGCAGTCTTGCATTTGGTGCATTTGGGTCCGGCGACGGAATACTGTGAACAATTTATGAACATTACTTCATCAAGTTCATGTTGAAATGCAGAACATTACATTATGAAGCAGTGACAATTTATTACTGGACTGTACTGAGCCTGCAACATTCATCCAACCTGTCAGGACACAGTCACACATAGACACAGTGAAGTATGACTACTGTATTGATCTGTTGAGTTTGTGTGCTATTTAGCCAATATTTACTTATTAATAAAGTTATTGTTAATGATATATATGACTTGTTAATGTATATTTATTATAATGTTTAATGTGGTGGTAAACATTGCATAAATTATATAACTGTCTTCATAATTATGGACATTCCAGCCTTTTATCGAAATGTATTGGTCAGTCATTAGCGTGCTAATATTAGCCAATATTAACTTATTAATTAAGTTACTGTTAATGTGAAATGACTGGTTAATGTATATTTATTACTATAATTAATGTGGTTTACTGCTTTCATAAATGATACAAATACCTTCATAATCATGGACATTATGGCCTTTTTCTGAAATGTGTCCGTTTGTCGAGGTTGCGCACTAATTAGCCAATATTGACTAATTAAATCAATTATTAAATAATTTGTTAATGTATATTTATTACCATTATTAATGTGGTTATACACATTGCATAATATGTATAAATATCTTTATAGTCATGGACATTATGGCCTTTTACTGATATGTTTTGGTCTGTCGAGGTTGTGCGCTAATTACCCAATATTGAATAATTAATTAAATAATTATTATTTTTAAATTCATATTTATTACCATTATTAATGTGGTTATACACATTGCATAATATGTATAAAATCTTTATAATCATGGACATTATGGCCTTTAAATGGAGCGTTTTGGTCTGTTGAGTTTTGCATGCTACATAACTAAAATTAACTAATTAATTGCATTAATTTGGTTATAATTAGTACTAAAAATATTAAATATTATAAATTTATTACTCTTGTCAATGTGTTTGAAAACCCTGAAGACAGTATTTAAATATCTGTATAAATAAAAAAGTTATTACATTTTAAAGCAAATATTTACCTATAGAAAACACAAAAATGAGTTCATTTTGCCATTGTAACTGTAAGAGATACACAAAAATGACGCTGTTTTTCCGTCTTAAAATAGCAATATCTTTTGATCTATTAAAGGTATCTTAATAAAGTAAACAGTTATGTGATCCTTAACCTATTACCTTTAATTTAAGCCCATTCCCAATGTTTTAGCATGATATTTAATTTTTTGTTGAAGTGCCTGAGTCTGACTGAATCTCTGGCTGATATCGTCATGGACCTGGTGACTGGCTTAGTCTTAGACTTACTCACTTAAACTTAGTTTTATACTTAGTCAGCCTCGAGTCGAGTGTAGACGTTCGCAAATTGCAATTATCGTTGAATTAATACACGGCTACGCGTTCTTGTTGCTAACTGCGATAATGTAATACGTACCTTCGTACAACCACTTTGGAATCTTCATCTTGATACACCAAAGCACGTTACGATCTCGCGTAAGGCACGTGACCGAAATGGCGCAGGAGGTCGACAGCGCAATTGGCTTTCGTCAGCTGTACCC
This sequence comes from Paraescarpia echinospica, assembly GCA_020002185.1. Classification (NCBI taxonomy): domain Eukaryota; kingdom Metazoa; phylum Annelida; class Polychaeta; order Sabellida; family Siboglinidae; genus Paraescarpia; species Paraescarpia echinospica. The sequence goes on along the minus strand of CM034536.1, from coordinate 21,265,874 downwards.
GGTGTAACGACAAATCTGTTCTTTTAGACGATTAAAAAACAAGTACGCATTTTTAATTAAACTGACTGTGCGCACTAGTTAAACTATTCACACATTACACATCTGGACCTAAAAGAACCGGATTGGCGATGGGCAAACAAATTGGTTGAGGACCTTTAATCAAAACGTTACTCGGCTGACGGCATTGGCAAGCTGGATAAATAAATAATGCATACGCTTCCTACACTTATAAAATAGCTGTCAATATACATATGTCTACAAATTGCTTATTTACAATTTCATTGCTTGAATCAACTCGTCTCAGAATCTGACATGTTGACTGTGTGAGTGACGTCAACGGTCTTTGCGTGTTTCACTGCGCGTGCATGAATATTCATTATACTCGGGCTGCATAATTAATCATTCACGGGGCAGGAAGCTCAAACTGATTCGCGTAAACACAATTGTTTATCGGCTTTTGCACAAATAACACCAAACTTATGCATAAACTTGCAAGACATAAATAGCAGAGAAAGTACTAATGGGAAATTATCACGTTTTGATACAGTATATCGCGAATGTATATTAGCATACAAAGAATCGCTTTAAGAGCATATATTGCATACATATGCCGTAGGAACGGATATAGAGTTTGGTTGAGTAGAACATAATCTTTGCGAATGCACACCAGTTTTATGTGAGTTTCTAATCTCACTAAGTTTGAAAGCAAGTCTGTTAATGTCTAATAGTTAACAAGACATAGTAGCAGTGTACAGCTTGTAGAACTTTTAACAAAAAAACTTTGTTTTATAAATAGTTTCTATGTAAACCAATACACTTTTAATGTTTGTTTCCTTCTTAAATTTGGCATACAATCAAAACAAAATAACGATAGAAAACAGTGCACAAACGTTTTGTCAATTGAGCGGAATAAACACGTTTTATCGTGGCAAAAACCAGGTTTTACAACCACTTTTTTCCAAATCTCGAATTTGGCGGCGGCCATGTGCCACGAAGCCCTGCCAACTGGCAGCGATGACTTGGAAATTATACAATAATTCACGGCCAAACTGGCGTAACTATATAAATATATGATGTTTGCCTTTATTTGCATTTGAAACTACAAAGTAGCAACACACGATCGAATGCCCGAATGTCGTACAGCTAATGCCATACGAATCGACAGTAGCTAGTGGCCTACGTTCCACAGTCGTCGGGACTTTCGTTGGCACAAAACATCAGTTTTAAAAACTGATTCAACACTGAATGGAAACTCAACAGTTTTCATCTTCGTTGCCTGCGAACAATCCTTGGCGTAAAATGGCAGGATATAATTACTAATCTTGAGATCCTACAGCGCTGCAAGTCAACGCCATTAAGCAACATCCTCTAACACATATGCCTACGATGGCTTGGACACGTACAGCGTATGCCCAGTGACCGCTTCCCAAAGACCATCTTCATGGGGAGTTGACTGAGGGCAAACATCCAGAAGGCAGACCCAAATTAAGATTCAAAGATGTGGTCAAGAGAGAGATCTAAAAGACTACGGCATCGACCCTCTACACTGGCAGACTTTTGCTGAGGACAGACAGAGTCATCTGGCGAGCCTGTCTCACTGGTGGTTCAGCAAATGACATCGAAGCATACCAGATAAACCAGGAAACCAAGCGTGCGAAACGTCATGCCAGAAATCCAAGTCAACCTACCTGATGCAGCTACAACAAGCATTGTCTCTCGAGACAGAAGCTGGCCTCTACATACTTGGGTGAGTGTGATAACCTACGTCGTCGTGCTGACGGCCGACAGGGCAAACTAGTTAGCAGCTGAGGGACAGTCAATTGCATGTATGTATTGCATGCCTGTCAACACCCTTAACAATTTACGCACAGAGAGAGAGAGAAAGAGAGTGGGGGAGAGGGGAAAGAGATAGAGAGAGAGAGAGAGAGAGAGAGAGAGAGGAGAGAGAGGAGAGAGAGGGAGAGAGAGAGAGAGAGAGAGAGAGAGAGAGAGAGAGAGAGGTTGACTTGTTTTGGGCTAATATCATCAGAAAAGCGGAAGAAAGATACATTGAAGAACCTACACTGCCGAGACACCGATCAGTAGCAGTTAGATAAACTTGAATAAAATAAATATATATATATTTACAAGTGTATATATATATATATATATATACATATATATACGTTAAATGAATTATACGTTTAAATACCTAAAATAAATAATGTGCTTAAATAAAATAAAATAAATACATATAATATGCTAATTAAAAAATAATAATAATAAATAAATAACTGCTTCGTAAATACATATCCGAATGTCAACATTGCACAAATGTCACTGATGCGGAGTGCAAAGTTCTTTGAAGGCCTGTCGAAATAAGGATGTTTTTATGAGAAATTTGAAAGTGGCAACGCAGTTTGCATGCCTGACTGCATGAGGCAGGGCATTCCACAGGATCGGGCCAGCCGATCCGCTGGCGTATAGGCAACCAGTGTAGACGGTACGGAACAGGTGTTATGTGTTCTCGTCTCCTTGTCCCGGTAATAAGACGTTCTGCGGAATTTTGTACCAACTGCAACTTTCGCAAGTACGTCTCCGGCAGACCATATAACACTGCGTTGCCGTAATCAATACGTGACATGACTAAGGCGTTCAAAATGGTTCTGCAGGCATTAGTAGTAAGACATTTCCTAATTAACGCGATGCTTCGGAAGTGACAATATGCCACCTGGCAAACACGACACACTTGATTCGTCATCGACATAGTGTTGTCGAGTAGAACGCCGATGTCGCGGATAACCGGCTTCGGCGAAACAGCACAGCCACATACATCAATGATTTGGGCAACAGGCGAGTGAACAAGTTTCCGATTGTTCACTGCAGATATGACGATCACCTCAGTTTTGTCCTCGTGAAGCAGGAGATATGGCAAGAAATCCACGCTTTCACATCGGTGGTACAACGAGATATTCGGTCAGTGGCCATTGTAAGTGGCTGGTCACGGGGAAAGTCCACATATAATTGCGTATCATCAGCATACATATGATAGCGCAGTTGATGATGTTCAAAAACATGGTTGAGTCCAAGGCAGTAGATCGTGAACAGAAGAGGTCCGAGCACGCTACCCTGAGGCTCACCACATGTTAGATCGACACTTCTTGAAATGATGTTGCCAACTTTAACTGCCTTTGTTCGCTGTGACAGATACGACTTCAACCTGCACATTTGCGTTGCCACGCACGCCAATTCTGTGCAGTTGATTGAACAGTAAATGGTAACACTAGTAACACTAGTATCACGCTCTTCTTGTTGTCCAGAGAAAGTAGTATGTCGTCTTGTATGCGTACTAGGGCTGTCTCACAGCTGTGCATTGGACGATACGCACTTTGGAAAATATCGAAGATGCCGTTCGCATCTATGTGCTGTCGTATTTGGATTGCAATGCATCTCTCGACGAGCTTCGATACGAAAGTCAGAATTGACATTTGGACGATAATTCGATAACAATTCTGGATCAAGACCATACGTCTTTAACAAGAACTCAGAACTCAGAATCAGTTTATTTGACGTATAAATACGATATATTCACAATGAATAATTTGAGTACTTGATAAGGTCGGGAGACTTCCATTAAGATATACAATATCGCTAGCACAGGAGCCACCCCATAAATATAATCAACATCAAAATTTACATGTCACAAATTAGAATAGCATATGCCTTGCTTTACAGTTGATAATTACTCAGTGTATCAACATACATGCATAATACAAGGACTGATTAAATGTACTCTTGTACAAATAATTGACCTACATATGGATACTTAGGTATACACTTCAATACGTATTACGAATTACAAATAAAGCGATTATGAATACGACAACAGGATTCATAATTTAAAATAAAAAAGGTTGTTGTGTATGTTGAAAAACCATACAGACTGTGGGTGTAAATTTTATTAATGATAATACTTGGTGTATTGTTAACTGTCTCAACTATGTTGTGTCTAATGCTGAATCATTAAACGTTTTTATTGTACTAGTAAGAGTGGTGTCGTCAGCATATGTTATGAATTTGAAAAGGTCACTAGAATGTGCTATATCATTTATATATATAATAAATAAGAGCGGCCCTAAAATTGAACCATGGGTGACACCAGTGTTGATGACTATTTCCTTAGACTTAACATTTTCAATTTCTACATACTGCTTACGATTTTGTAAATAACTCTTTTAAAGGTCCAGAGCCTTGTCATTTAATCCATAGTAATTTAACTTCTGTACCAATATATTGTGATCAATTGTGTCAAATGCTTTTGATAAATCAAGGTATATATTTATTGGAGTAACCGATTTATCAAGTTCTTGTATAAATCTGTCTACGATTTCGAGTGTAGCAAGCTCAGTAGAATGTTTCTTTCTAAACCCATATTGGCTATTGTAGTATAACGCTTTAGAATGGAAGTAATCGTGGATTTGATCAAACACAACCCTTTCAAATTTTTTAGAAATCACTGCAAGCTCAGTAGAATGTTTCTTTCTAAACCCATATTGGCTATTGTAGTATAACGCTTTAGAATGGAAGTAATCGTGGATTTGATCAAACACAACCCTTTCAAAAAAAATTGAAATCACTGACAGGATAGAAATAGGACGATAATTCTTAAAATCAGAAACATCACCTTTTTTGAAAAGGGGTATGACTTTTGCAATTTTAAATTTGTCTGGAAAAATACCAGTTATTATTGATTGGTTAATAATTAGAGTGACTGCTTTGCTGATATCATTTGTTTTAATAAATTTTAGTAATTGTGTTGAAATACCGTCTTTTCCACAACTTGATTTTGGAGGTAACCGATCAATTGTATTAACAGTAGTTTCCATGTCAATCGGATTAAATCTGAAAGTGTGCAATATTGGGTTTTTCAGGTAATCTTTGTATAATTTACCTCCACTAGTAGTTGTTTTAGAGGCTAGAGTAGGACCAGCATTAGTAAAAAACGTGTTAAATTTGTTTGCAATAATGCATTTGTCACTAATCATTTCCCTATCGACATTGAACAAATCTGGAAATTGTTCTTTCTTTTGACTTTTCTGAATAATTTCTTTAATTAAACACCACGTCTTTTTAACTCTATGCTTATGCTTTTCAAAACTGGATTGGTAATGCATTTGCTTAGCTAATCTAATATTACTTTTAAGAATTTTATTATAAGTATGTAAGTCAGTTTTAAGTTCATGATAATGCTCTGTATTTACTTGAGTCGTTTTCATTCTCGAATACAATTTGTTTCTAAATTTTATCGACACAATAATGCCATTGGTAATCCAAGGAGTTTTCTTATGTTTATACTTGTTAAATTTAATTAATTTAATAGGTATAAATTTATCCATAGCTGCAGTAACAATTTCATCGAGGATATTGTAGTTTTCATTGGGATCCGCATGAATATCTGTGTTAAGTTTATTATAAATATTTGAGTTTATTATTTCAATTTTAAATTTATTGAGCGAGTCAGGACTTTGTTGTTTTATTCATATAAACCTTGATATTACACTAGTGGTTTCAACATAATCCAGACTTAGAAAGTACGGAAAGTGATAAGAAATATTGCTCACTAAAATACCAGCTGAGGATTTGAAGAATCCTTTTGACAAATTGCATAAAAAATTATCAATGAGTGTTCCATGATATTCTGAAAGTCGTGTTGGCATAATAATTTTAGGGAAGAAACCGTGTGAAACGATTGTGTCAAAATAATCACATATTATGGGTTTTTCGTAAATTTTAAGCAAGTCAATATTGTAATCTCCTGCAATTATTATTTCACTTTTAGATTTTTCTAAATAAACTAAATTTGATGCAAATTCTTTTGTAAATATACGGTAGTTTTCGATAATATCTCTAGGTGGTCTATATATATATTTCCAAGAATTATTTTTTTCTTCATGTTACAACATGTTATTTCAATAAATTGACCTTCCCAAGTGTATGTATTTGCACGGATATTTACAGATTTGTAATTGTATTTGTTGCTGAGGTAGATTGCCAAGCCGGCATGTGCACTACAGATTTTGCCTTGGCATATTAATGTATATCCATCTATTTGAAATAAAGAAGTGTCAGCCTCTTCATCGAGCCATGTTTCCTGTAAACATAGAGCATTAATCTCACAGCCACTACTTCTGAATGATTCTAGCTTTATTTTAATTTTTGCATTTAAACTCTGACAGTTTAGGCTTAGCACGATAAATTTGCTTTGTTTGTTCGTTAAATGGTTTATTAAATTATCATCGTCGAAGTATGGTGAATGTTGAAATGGTTCAACATCCCCATCTTCATTCATTTCATCCGTTTTTAATATGTGATAGAGAGAATTTTTCTCTAGACCACCAAATTGCGCTAAAAAATAATTGTTATCAATCATATTGGAAAATTGAATAAACAATAGTGCTCTGTGTTTACAGGACACATCATATAAACATAGATTAGACGTTGTGAAAGAGCTGCACAAGCTATACCCTGAGCATTATACAAACACATTTTATAAAAGAGAATATTACGAATATTCCACATGTGTATATAACACTATGTACTTATTGCATCAGCGCAAAAAAGAGTAAAAGTAAATTACAGCTTATGTATTGCCACAACATGAACGTAGAGTGAGAATAAGCAAATAAGTATATCGAACAAAACACAACAGGAATATTGAGTAGACACTAATGTTTGAGGAAATACTATACATAGTGCATTGTACCAAAAAAATAAAAATGTAAAGTAACTAACACTAAACATACTGAAACGAAAATGTATAAACATTGCCCTCCCCAAAAATGAAAACAATGTGAATATTGACCGTATATCAATATACATCGATACACACCATATAGCTGTAGACTAAAATGATATGAAATTGCACTATTTAAATAAAACGTCATTTCATGTGGAGCAGTTCGCTCAAGAGTAAATTTTAGCAAAACAGCATATATCAAAAACATTAAATGTTTTATAGAAAACATAATTGGTACTATAAAGTCCTTTGATAACATTTTGTAAGTGAGCCTATGCAATAACGTTAACATAGCTAAAACGAGTTTAGACATAGCGTTAAGAAAATAGTTAAGAAGGTCAGGTTTGGTTATGTAATAATGACATTCAAAAGCAATTTACAATTAAACGTTACTTTGATTAAACACAAGTGAAGGGTAAGAGGGATAATAAGGAAAAGAACAAGTAAGGAAAAAACACAAAACAGGTGACTAGGCATGTTAGTTACACTGGAGTCTGACTAACAGCATAACTGATTATAATAATAAATGCAACATAAATGCATTGGCCACATGAACAGAATGATTACCGCTTGGAAAAAAACTGGCCATGAAAAGCCATGGGCCATACGGTATACTGACCATGAGATAGTCAAGATCTCCCTAACGACGCTAAAGTTGTCGCAGGTGTTGTTCTGTTGTTAAGGTAACCTTCCTCCAGTTTACCAGGAGGCACACTACACGACCGTCAATTGTCCATGTTGCTTTAATATCCCTCATTTCCCGGCACTTCCTTAGCAACTCCGATCTTCTCTTTGTGAGATTTTCGGTAACGACAATCCGGGACCCTTTCAGTCTCCTTTTTGCCATGAAAATGTCATTGCGGACGTTATAGTCTTTGAGTTTGACAATGATTGGTCTAGGTTTATGGCTGGTGTCTGTTTTCTGCCCGAGTCGGTAGCTGCGGACTATGACGTCACGATTCACGTCGAGGCCGAGTTTGGTGTTGAACACATCTATAGCCGCTTTCAACGTGTCAGTTTCGTTCTCCGACACTCCGTGGATGAGGAGGCGGTGTTACTACGGCATGTTTCATGGCGATAGGTAATGATGCCGACACAATGGACATGTTAACAATGCTGGTTACCACTGGTCCAAGAATGTAAATGTTACATTTAAGCATGCTTCCAGAAATGACGTCAATGCTGGAAGTAGCGATAATAGTTCTTCAATACGGCGTTCGATATCGTGTAGGAATGCGGGCAGTTGGCATTGCGAGCGTGCAGTCACCAGCCGTGTACTGATTGATATCAACGATCTTATCTGTGAAGTAAGAGACCAATCGCTCAGCTAGCGCGTCCGGGTCGTCGTCACATTCGGGGAGCACAGGCGTACGAGTACGACCCATCAATTTGTTCGTGATGCGATAATACTTTGCTTTGGGATCGTGATATGTAACTTCGATTTCAGCATAGTAATAAGCAGATTTGGTTGCGGCGATACTCTGCTTAAATGTACCACGCAAGTCAGTGCACATTTCACGATGGACAGCTAGCCGCGTGTGACGCCACTTGCGCTCTGCTCGTCGCGCTTGCCGTCTCATCAGCTGCAAGTTGTCAGTCCGCCATGGTTGTCTTGGACGCACATTTATCAATCGTTGGATGACTGGTGCATGTCTGTCAATTACCGTTCGAAGTTCATCATTATACTGTTCAAACAGACTCTCAATGTTGTCGGCGGGGTTGTTAATCAGTGGGGAAGCGTGTAAGTCGCACGAAAACTGCTGCATGTTGATTGCAGCGTATTTACGATAAATCACTTCCTTATGCACTGGTCGTAACTTAGATGAAACCACCTTACACATGATGATGTGGTGGTCTGTGAGCAAGGACTCCACCGACACGTCTGTAACAATAGAGCCATTCACCGGGTGATAACGAGGTCGAGAATGTTACCCCGGCAGTGTGTTGCCGATGTCACATATTGTTTTAGGTTTACATCGTTCAGCAATGCAGTTAAGTCACGTGCATCTTTGTCGTCATTGTTTCCATAACGAACCTTGAAGTCACCGAGTAGGACGAGTCCGGTGTTTCGAAGCGAAACGCATTCAAGAAATTCGCCGAATTCTACGAGGAATTGGCGAAAGGACTTGGACTTGCGACCAGACGATGGTGGTCGGTAAATTACAAAGATACGTGCCGTTGCCGCAACTATCGACCCGCGTAACACCACTTCAAGGCATTCGAAAGATTCCGCGGGCCATGGTCTGTATAGAGAAAGGTGGAAGGAGGTCTTAAAAAAAAGACCAGAACTCTTCCACTCCGTCGATCGCTCCGCGGGAGATGTTCAAAATTGTAACCGTGAGGGACCATCGCAGAAGTGAAAGTCTCACCATTATTGCACAACTCAGCACCTCATCGTATCGTTATCAAAGATAGGTTCGGTAAACGCATCTACATTACATACACGACTTGACAGCGACAGCTGGTGGAGACGCATACGAAAACAAATTCAAAACGGTTACTAGTTTCTACGGCTGTAATTTTGATCTGCAAAAGCTGGAAAGAAATCTAAGCCCCATAATATTCCACATGTGCTAAATGTGACACTTTCTAATGATCAAGTTAGCATATTTGCGATCCCTGTCTTCACACCAACGACAGCTACTGGCACAAGTGATCCAATGAGCCAACTTAATTGTGATCATGCCAGCGCAGATATTGGTGGAAGCAATATATCAGAATAGTGTGATGTAAATAAATGACGTGAAATCTAAACTTTTTTTAAGGCTAAACAATTGTTATAAAATGAACCATTGTAGTAGCATTTTGTTAACATACCCACTTTCGATAGCTCTACTACGCCTCTGCTAACTGTAGGTCCAGTCATTCTGTTCGTGGTTTTAACCTGGCTATCATCGTGTCCATAATTATAGCGAAGACATGCTAATTCCGTAAGCTGAACGTCGACACCGTGGGCACTACACCCGTTCCTTCCAGCCATGGGCAATGGGAAACGCCAGGTCACCCGAAGCTGATGGTTGTATTACGATTTAAGAACGAAGCCAACAGTAGGGAGGTCGGAAGAAATCACGCAAACGCGTTTGCATTGGGACGCAATGTTAAATCGCCTATGTTTAAAAAATTGTAAGTCCCTTGATTTATAAAGACTGATCATATATTTTATATCAAAAGAAACATAAATATGTCTTCTTTGTGATAAAAGTACCTGCTTTTGCGAACTCGTAATGTTTCATATAGATATTCGTGATGAAACAACGACACCCGCAGAAATTTCATTTCGTTGCGGGCGCAGACATATTTAATCTCGCAGAAGGGTGGTGTTTTCATAAAATCATGTGCTCGCGTTATTACCCGCCATGCTATGTTTGGCGGTATGGTTTAAATCGCAAAATGATACTCTTTCTTCTGGCGTGTTTCCTGTACGAATTGAAGTAAAATTAAGAAAAATATGATATGTTGAACATTGACCATATTTAGAGAGGATCTAAGGTGTTAACAACTTGCGGAAACTCTGGCAAACTACATCTTTGCTATTTAGTAATGTATAAACGTAATATTAATGCAAATTTGTCGGAGATACACCTTTGCCCATTTTTGCCCCAAGCTCGAACGTAGAGGTACCCCATGTCCGGCAACGAATTTCTTCTATTATCGCTCACATACCAGGCGTACATATTATTGCAATCTTTTATTCTGAAGTTGTGTTTTAGCCATGCATTTGTTATTCGTGTTTACATATGCACAGATGTGCTATCATATATTAAATGGTGGATGTTATATGAATATTTAAAGTTTATTTTCATGTTGTAATCATGCAAAAATATATGACAATTAATAACAACAAATAAATGACAACCCCCTCCATAAATCAGACATCTGATGTACTTCTAATTACACTGCATTGATCTTGCTGTAACTAACTGCATGTATAAACATTGGCTTGTTGGTGGTTTTTTGGGGTTGTTTTTTACTGTATCTTCCTAGAACTATTTTGTATATGAATATATAACATGATTTAACTTTTCCTGGTGGTGGTACGGTGCAACATTTTGCTTCAGCGGTGATGGGTATGCATGCTTTTTCAACATTTTATTTTCGAATGCTGCAAGGACATTCTTTCTTAGCAATTAAATGCGGTGCTTTATGAATAAAACAAGGTGCGTCAAACAGGTTGTTGAAATCCGTTCTAAACGACTTATAAACGCCACAGTTTCTCGCTGGATGTAAAGCACTTGGACTTATCAGGAGCTGATCACCTGCCCCCTCTGATGCCTGATCGAAGACAAGAGTGTTCACATCTTGGACATGAACACTCACTACCAGCAACTCGTGTCATTCTGCCAGGAGTCATGCAGAAACATCAATGAGTTAATGAGTGGGACGAGTACGCCTATCTTTGGAGACTCTACTCGCACCAAGAAGGACAAGGTGTTTGGAATGCTGACAACATTTTCTGATGTAGATGCAGATGTGGAAGTGATTCTTCATATCCTACTTCCAGCCATCGCTGTTCTCTGCAAATGGATCTTTGTAGATACTTCAAAGTTGCAGATAATTCAAAGTTGCATAGCAATATGTATATATATATTATATATATTTCTATGCAACTTTGAATTATCTGATGTAATGTATATATATATATGTGTATATATATGTATATATATATGTATATATATATGTATATATATATAATGTTGTACTTACATGCTGTGTAGCGGAATGCTTATTGTTGCTTGCAGTAGTTGGCTATCCTTTTCACTTTACTAAGTTCACACACACACGCACACATGCGGACACACACACACAAACCTACATATGTTTACATAATTATATGGTACAAGGCCAAAGCAAAATGTTTACATCAATGCATGCAATATTTGGCTATGCTTATACTCTCACACACACTTTACTAACTTTGCATACATGACGTCCACATGATTTTGCTGGTATACCTGCCACTTCTAAAACATGTCAGATTCTGTTGATATCCACATAATGGAAACCATTAAAGCATAACCTCCAACCTATGGGTAGCAGGCTTTCCAAGCTGGTTGAGTGTGGTGTATGACAATGAGCCATATATACTGTGTACACGTATATATGCTGGATGACGATTTGAAAGTGGGGGACCTGGAGATACTTTTGTAAGCTTTTCCGAAAGGTTAGTTGCTTAGTTAATTAACATAATTTTATGTAAAATTCCTTTTGTAAATTATATATAAAGGAAATACATAAAATAGCAAGTCTTAGTTAAGATTGTTGTATTGTACAAGATTATATTTTCACATTTCCTTCAGATAAAAAAACTGTCACACAAATTTATTCAGTGACCTTTACAAAATTGTCCTTAACTTCACCATTTTTTATCCAGAGAGTTAAAACCGGTATGGCTGTCTATCTCTTAAATAGACCTTTCCAATGGTGTATCACATTTGCCAATCTGATGAATTATTGCATTTTCACCGACCTCCCTACCAACAGTCAACCATCGATCGACTAGTTAGGCATCGACAACAGCCCGACGTTGTGATCTGATATAATACTCCATCGCAGGACCCTCGAGCCTGGAAGAAAGCCGGTTGACCGATTGATCGATACAGATCATTGACATCATTACAACTAGCGTCGGGATATCAGTTGAAAAATAACGACATGAGACATAATTGAGATATATAACAATTGCTGCGGCGTTGCGATCTTCCAGTACCCAAACGTCAGTGGCTGAGTGACGCATCGTCTGTACAAAGTGCGTAACAATGCACTAATCAAAGTAATAGAAACCTGCTCAAGCGAACGCTTATTAGTAACACCGTGACCTTTCCATAAATTCCCTGCCCGCAAAACCGTTTCCGGCTTACTAGCCAAGCCTTCCCGGGATGCCCGGCGCGCAAACCCGTTTCCCGTTGTAGAGTAAAGCGTAGTCCAGGATCAACTGGTACCAGTTGGTATGGAAAGAATGCTGTTCCAGTCCCATGCGTGGCGTGGAGAAGAAGAATTATATCCCACCACAATTCAGTTCCTAAAAAGACAACCGACAGTTGCTGAAACGTCAGTGTGAGCTAACCTTAATAGTTGTGGTAAACAAATAATTTGTATTCACACTTTTCTAGGCCTAACCATGAATATGCAGTAGCGTCAACGAGTGGCATAAAGTTCAGCTCACACCGGAAGAACGGAATTTCATAAGGGGAGACACCGTGGTTACAACAAGTACGCACGCACGCACACACGCACGCACGCACGCACGCAAGTTGTCGTTGGCCACTATTTTCAACACGGTGGTCATCGTGTTTTGTCGCGCGTTGTTTGCAGTAAAATGAACATATCTACCGACTACCTATGCATGAAATGCTATGGAATTAATTACATTTTGCACAGAAAGGAATATATTACAATTGCTGTTTTGCAGCACTGTAATTTTATATTCAAACAATGAACGAACTTAAGAGATTATGATCGAAACAAATGAAGGTCAAATTCACCACATGACAACCTGCTTTGGCATTACCATCAACTAACAATAATGATATATATTTTACTTAATACAGCGCCAGATACAATTTTAAATTGTTCGTGGCGCTTTACAACATGCAAGACGAATACAGTTTTTAAAATAACATTATTAAATAAACATTCTCTACAAATAGTAAAAGTTACTGTAAATAAAAATATAAAAATCTATACATGTATCTTGTCTAATGAACATATACTATAATAATCATATATTATTTTAATATATATTTAAATGTATCAGTTATGTTTTAATGCATCAATATGGTTGGAATGTTTCTAAAATATTAACAAACATAAGTAAAATACAAATAAATACAGTAATTAAATAAATATACTAAATACAATTAGTATCAATATGGACGAAAATATTATGAAAATAAACTCTCTTGTTCCAATGAAACAAATGATGCAATATTGGTTAGTTTTACCTCCATGAATCAAACATACTTTTCGAGTTGGCTAATATTTTGTGTTCCGTAATACAATTGGAATACCTTACTTTCTAAATGATATAAAACCGACATTTAAAGAAACCAATGTTTTTGTTTGTCTTTCTGTTTTGCAATAAATATGATTGTACTAAAAAAATGCAGCAGATACGAATAAGTTAGACAAAGAATGATGCTATGACCAGCATCATGACATCGGTGAAATAACTCGGTGAAATCTGCGACAGGATAGGAGACAACAGACGGGCGTGGATCTTTTAGTCTCCTGTCACACATTTGGACGAAAACACATGGCTGTCACCTCTTCTGGAGCTGCTCAAGTCGTTTTCCAACTAAACATCTAGCAGATCCTACCTAGACGCACGATGCTGAAGAATGACCTGCCACAACAGGATTGTTTTCAACGCATTATAACGAATAATGTTTGTATAAATACGTAATGTTGTATATGTGCTTCGAATCATAGCATAGAGCTAAAACTACTAGAATACCTGTACGACCAATAAGATATGATATAGGATACGTTTATTTCAGCCTCATTCCTTATTACAAGGAACGTTCCATAGACATAGAGATACAAGTGATATAACAACACAAATACGAATCAAACCTACTCAATATAAATAAATGCATGTCATAGAAGCCATTATAAGGTGTAATTAGTGTAATGTTCTAAATATTATTAGTGTAAACAATATACTTGCTTTATTCGCACCAGAGACAAGTACATCATGTCAATTTTTACAACACTGTGAACAATATAATTGCTTATATTATTCACACGTTTCATACACGCACGTACGCACGCACACAGGCACGCGCGCGCGCGCGCACACACACACACACACACACACACACACATTCCTTCTTATATCACAATGGCAAGTTGGCACGTTGGCATAACCAAATATTTCGCTCGCACTACAATATTTAGGAATTCGTAAAAACATTCTCAACGAATTGATGTAGGCCGCAGTAAATTTGGAGCATACAGGAAGTCCATAACTGAGAAATGTAAAAGCATGCAAAGTAATTCTTAAATACAGGTAGCTTTACATTAGTACTACAATTATTGAATTGTCTACATAAAATGGTTCCACTTACATACCATACTTTCACCCTATGCATTATGTACCACGGTTTTAGAAATTTATTAATTTTATTATCATTTATTTAACTAGCTAGTTTTTACATTCATGTGTTAATGTATTTTAGCGCCTCTGAATGGACTTTTGTCTATATTTATGGCGCTCTACAAGTTGTCTCATTGTTATTATTATTATCTGTCTATTGGCATCATCGTTGTCATCATGCCTGTCTTCAATAATTATGTGTCTAAGAGACTTTACAACAATCTGTCGTTGAACGATGCGGCCCTGGATAGAGAATTTCGAAAGAGAGTGATGTTTGACCTTTATGAGAGCACAACCTACGCTTGGCCTCAACATGTCTGATCGTATCATCAGTTCTCTTGCAGCGGAACACTTCTGAATGTGAATTATAGTTTAACATTTCCCTGCTCTGACGTTTAGCTTCCTTCCAAGTGGCGTGACCTAGCACCCCTGCTAGCTAGGATGTAGCGACAAATCCATCTTCACTCTTCGCTAAAGGACGCTTCGACAAGACAAATGTGTTTGACGTATGTGATCGATCCCTACACTACGTGGTTCATCATTCACAGACGGAACAAGGAACCGTCCAGGTAGCCGAAAGTAAATCGACGTACCTGAAATACTTCGGCTTGATGCGGTTCACACGGATCAATAAATTCTCATTTGAGTTGTCAACCACCATCACACATATATCCGTAAAGCAATGGACCTTCGAGAATGCTACCTCATTCGACGTTGCCTTTGAAGTTGGTTAATTCTGGCCGAATTGTTCTCGACTGCCTGACGAATTTACACAGTGGTCATATTCCCGGTTCCTACGTATTTCTTACGCGGGATTATCATCTGATTTGATCCAAAGTCTCCACGTTGATCGTCGTGTATTCCTATCGAAGAGCTAGTACTTTGCCATCAAGAACGGGTCTAGAAAGACATATTGCTTTTATAAAACCCTGATTTAGTTATAAACCGTTACAAGCCAAATACTTGTCGGGCGTTTGACAACAATTTATACTGCGCCTAAATCTTCATCAATCTGAGCTTAGAGACGCATCAAAACAAAATATGTATTTGCAAATCTCAAACTAGCTAGAAAACGATGTAGGGCCGACAACATGTCGTTCATATTTTTATCATCTAAACGTTTTGACTTCTTGAATTTACTTTCTGTCTGTCAATTGGTTTTACATTTCCTAATGTATTTGTTTTGTCCAGATATGAAGCCGCTGCTGCTGGTTGTGCTTCTATCGTCGATGGCCTGGGCAGACCGCTTCCCCGGCACGATATCGGTACGGCGTTCTGACGGCGGCTTTCAGAACGGCGCCGAAGACAGGATCAGTCACGGCTTCGGCAAGAGAACCTTCCGGCCGACGCACAGCGGCGTTGTCAGACTAACCAGGTACGAGACCGCGGGTGATGTGTTCAACGAGTCAGTCAATTTATGTATTCTATTACACGTTAAACTCCATTCAAAGTATTAGAATAACACAATTAAGAAATGTCACGGGCGGATCTCATGTGGAATTGTGTATAAAAGAAGGAATATTTGGAGGGAAAATAGTGAAACGATAAAATCAACAAAAACAAAAGCGATTTCCTTCCCAACCAGGGCACTTATGATAATTACCCGTAATAGACCTAATATTTAGTCAACAGACAATTGGAATGCATAACCTGACCTAGGGCAAATAAATTTTTTTTGAAGGAATTCTCTACTTTTGGCAGTGCGCACACCTACAGTGTATTGAGGAAATGTTGCTTCGTACAATAATTATAATACGAAGCATATTTACACTGATCCATCCGAACCACGCCCCATAGTTATCTTACTTCTGTCTCTTGACGAAAACTTGTTTGTGTGTTTCTAGTTCAGCACTGTCTAGTAACGAGCTGATGAGACTTATAATGGACACAGAAGCACGGTTACTATACACGCTTCTGAGGAAACAACAGAACGCAGAGACTGCAAAGAGTACGTATATTAATTGACATATACATTACATGACCTGTTGCCTAGCATTAGATCCGTAAAGCCATCAAAACTGAATGCCGAACACATGAAGCGTTTAGACACAAGCACGCACGCACGCACGCACGCACGTATGCACGCACACATGATATGCAGCGTGTTGTAAAAATAGCGTTTCAACAAATTTAGGAACGTGTTTATGTACAAATTTGTGATAGAACGTCAAACATTGACGAGTGAAGATATCTTCCAGTTTTAATAGATTTAGAGATTTCATTGTAGGTTCGGTGTGTGAGTTATATTTACTGAGGGAAATTATTCGGATGGCCCTTTTCTGCAATTTAGAAAGTCTATCTGTATCAAAACCCCTTGACAAAACGCTGTAGTTGAGGTGTGGCACAATTAATTAATTATACATGGTCTTTAATGTATATCCAGGTAGAAAGTGTTTTAATTTATTCATAATTCCCAGGGTTCGTGATATTTTATTATATATTTTGTCAATGTGTGGAGTCCAATCTAACGTTTCTTGAGTAGTAGTGCCTAGAAAGTTGAATGTGCAAACACACTCTATGGGTTTACCATCTATTTTTAACGATAATTTTATACCGGCGGTATTACGTTGTGGAAAATGAAAGAGCATATATTTAGTTTTGTTTGTATTTAGAGAGAGAGCTTGTTTACAGATAACCATTCCCTAATATGTTTTAGTTCATCGTTTATGTTATCACTGACAACATTATAGTTTTGTATATTTGAATTGCACTTGAAAGAACAGAGTGGTCCGATGAGGGTTGTATCATCAGCATATAGTACGGCCTTCAATTTATTGCTAGCAAGATGAATATCATTTATATATAGAGTAAATAGTAGGGGGTCCTAATATTGACCCTTGCGGGACGCCAGTTGAAATAGATAATGTGTCAGATGTTACGTCATCGAATTGGACAAATTGGCGTCTTTTGGCAAGGTAGCTCATTAGCCAAGTTAGGGAAGTACCCTTTATGCCGTAGTGTTCAAGGTTTTTAAATAAAATAGTGTGATCTATAGTATCGAAAGTATAGTATCACTTGAAAAAAGTAATGAAGATATCATCATATAAGTAACCCTACCCCTTAAATCGAGAAAATGGCGGGAAATGACAAATCGTCGCACAATATGTTCTAAATCAACCATTTATTTGTTAATAATCTGATAGTCTCACGTAGTTGGTCATAACATATTGCAAAGCAATTTTTATCATCAATCAGGTTAACACATTTAACTTTTCGCCCATAAAAAGTATGAAATACATAATTTTTCAGTCGACATGCAGTAACCGGAATCACATACATTACAACATAATGTCTTATATAAATTACATATCACCAGACCTGGTGTCTATGATTGTGTGGTCAATTACTTCAACTTATGAACGAATAATTGTTATTTGTTATGTTTGAATAATTTTATAGAAATTTCAATAACCCTACCCCCTTATCGAACATAACCACAAAGTCCTTTCAGAGTGGGCATAGCTCACGTTGTATTCGTGTAAAAGACTTTCAGTGTGATTACATACATTTCTGGCTAACATGTATTTAATAAGACAACATGTTTCTCATTTTGACATATACATGCGTAATTATGAGATGCATGCATTGACATATAATTATGTTAATGTATGTAAGCCTTTTGGCAAATCACAAATAGTATGGTAATGATAACAACACATTTAAAATACATCATAATTTTAAAGATTCTCTACTGAAGTTCACCAACTGACAAACGGTTTCATGGACCATCATAGACCATGTCACTCCATATCGGAGTCGTCTTCTAATAGCTGTGGGTCTATTCCCATGTCTGTCGATGTGACCGGTCTATTTTCGCAATCATCAGCGTTACGGCAAACACCAGTACATTTTAACGCATTCAGCTTGCACGAGCAACAAACACCAGCACATTTCTTACATTTGCAGCTGACACATTCAAGTAATGCCTGTGGAGCTGGTGGATTGTCCGTCCAGTGTACCAAAATGTCAACAGTCCACCCATTGCCATGAGGGGATGGCACTGGTGGTCGTGCCGTCAAGAAGTGCCGCAAAATCGCTGCCTGATAGTTAGTACGCTTGTTGTATTGGTCACTTGCGTCCTTGCATGGTGACAACTTTGCTGGATCGGTTGTCCTCGACCCAAACATGATACGTCGCAATCTGTTCACATCGTACTCTTGTAATCGGCCATACAGGCCACACACTGCCGCTTTACCATCCTGCAACAGTTCCTTTTCGGCCACAAATGATTTGCCAAGTTCGGCCATGGTACCTTTGAAGGAACGGTAGTTCATGGTCAAATAGCGCCCGTGACGAATAGGTGATGAACTAAAAAAACTAGGTCAAAATTTGTCAAATGACGTCATTAAATAAGTCATTGCGCATGTGAAAGGACTTTTGTTATATATGATAGGTGGTGGACCATTTTTTTGGATGTAGCCCCCTGGCGAGTACATTAAAAAAACATAAATTAGTCGATTTGCTCTTTAAAATACGCATTCATGCTCAATCGGCAAATGATGTCACATGTAGGTCAAAGTTCCGGATTATAAATTCAACGGATGGGTATATAGACACGCTGGTTTATAGAGAAGGTCGAATACATATAGGGCAATTATATATTGGAACCCGTATGTCTTTTTGAACTAGAAAATAGGTCAAATTATATAACTTCCGGTTACCACACAGCTTTACCACGAGTCTATGTGCACACTTGTAGTAATTCCATACAGAGAACCAGCAGCATTTGAACCTGCCACACACGACACTGGGACACCTTTATCAACCCTACTTCTGGTTACCCTACAGGTCTATGACCTTCTCAACACCGTACTTCCGGCTACCCTACAGGTTAATGATATATTTTAAGTCTACTTCCGTTAACCTACAGGTCTACGACCTTCCCATCACCCTACTTCCGGTTATGGTTCAGGTTCACGACGTCTTTTTAAGCCTACTTCCGCATACCCTACAGGTTAACGAAGTCTTTTAAGCTTACTTCCGGTTACCGTATACGTTCACAATGTCTTTTTACCCTTTCGTTAGGCAACTGGATCGAGCAGAACGAATTTGATCGGTGGAGCTATACAAATCTGAACTTGTCCACGACGTACAATATGTTACATTGTAACTAGACTTCGTTGCCTTTTCTTGACATATG
Organism: Paraescarpia echinospica; assembly: GCA_020002185.1. Taxonomy (NCBI): domain Eukaryota; kingdom Metazoa; phylum Annelida; class Polychaeta; order Sabellida; family Siboglinidae; genus Paraescarpia; species Paraescarpia echinospica. The sequence goes on along the minus strand of CM034536.1, from coordinate 21,245,864 downwards.
TGCTATTAATAGTACCGCGCGCCTCGAAACCTATTTCAACTAGAATATATCTAGTTTGGAGACGTGTTCGGCGGTGATTGGTTGATAGGTACATGACCACGTGATTCTCAGATGATACAGGCATCCAGGTCGTCATTCGTACCACAACAGTGTCATGACAATGTCGTTTTGTAGATACCCTACTACCGGTCTATTGCAGCCCTCTAGCGTATAAACAGAGTACTACATTATAAGGTAGCGTCCCTATGCAGATATTGTTTTGCATAATGTCAATACCATGACAGTACTATGGCTAACGTAACGCTGAAAACATCACCCAACTACTACGCTCATGCGGCCTTAAGCGACAGTAACGAAGATGATCCGTCTGTCAACCAACCATTCATACCGTCAACCCTCTACTCACACGAATTTATTGTCAGTTTCGAATAATCACGCGTTGCCTATAAAGGCTAGTACATGCAGTTCGAATGACCATTCGTGTCAAGGGGTGCGGTTTGGTCGAGATCCAATACCCGCACACTTGGTATAATGTCAGACGAGAGAATACATATTTCGGCGTCTTTCTCAACGGTGGGCTTAATGTGGAGAATATCGAGACAGGCTGCTACGATAGCCCCCAATCGCTCATCGTGCAATCAACAGAAGCATAAAGTCACCAATAAAAGAAAAGAAGGTAACATTTAGCTTCATTGATATCAGACAAAAGTGACTATACACATGATAGAAAACATCTCATCCACCGTGTATTGTCGAACCTACGCTTAAGCCGTGAACGTTATAACAATTAGGAAGCGGAAGAAAAAGATGGTTTCACCTCGATGATAGAAGCCGACTCTGTGGTAGATATGGTTGTACCCTTAGAAGAGACGTGGTGTCAAAAAGTTTTGACAACGTGCAATACGTTCCCGTCTTGCACAAATAATTTACGACTGTCGAGATCGATACAAGCGACGACACGGCACGTCGCGTACCATTCGAACGTCGTAGAGTGACGGTGATGTTACATTTTCGACGACACAAACCATCGTTTTTTCGAAACATGAGTCGCAGTCACACCTACGAAGACTATTACGTCAGATAAGTCCGTGACGGATTATCCGTGTTTGTTGGGACAAGAGTCCAACGAGGTCACGGTGTAGGTAGTTTATTCGGCGGCCTCATTCGAAGTGCTGTGTCAGTTTCGTGTGCGAAATGCAAATCATAGGAACAGTATGCAGGATACATCATATCGGGGATATTCTGTCAGTTGTTTGTTAGAAATGCATAATTTGACAAAAAATAAAATAAAATTGTGTTGACACTATGGCTGAATGTGTTTGTTTTATTTTTTAGGTTCGTACAATGTTATGGAACACTTATGAGTACGCTACACGATAACTTGCAATTAATTAGATATTGCTTTGACTTTGAATAACACGTGTCACTATCAATATCTGCAGTTCAACCATCATACCTGCCAAACACACATGGCGGCAACTGTCTTTCAGTCCTGATTTCATGGAAAGTGTCCTATTGTATATATTTACAATTAGAAATTCATCAAAACTCCTGTAGCGGTCCTTCTCATAACTAACTTATACTACATATCGGACTGTCTCTCGTATGCAGTTAATATTAAGTTGTCTGTAGGATTGATAGTTGACAATTGAGTTATTGTATTCATATGAACAACATGATACAAACGACGTGCCGTGTAGTCGCCTATATCGATCTCGATAGTCGTAAATTATTTGTGCAAGACGGGACCGTATTGCACGTTGTCAAAACTTTTTGACACCACTTCTCTTCTAAGGGTACAACCATATCTACCACAGAGTCGGCTTCTATCATCGAGGTGAAACCATCTTTTTCTTTCGCTTCCTAACTGTTATAACGTTCACGGCTTAAGCGTAGGTTCGACGAATACACGGTGGATGAGATGTTTTCTATCATGTGTATAGTCACTTTTGTCTTATATCAATGTAGCTAGATTTTACCTTCTTTTCTTTTATTGGTGACTTTATGCTTCTGTCATCGCCAAATAAAGACAAAAACAGACCACGAAAACCTACAGAGGGACCTGGATGCGCTCTCCCATTGGGAAGAACAGTGGTCAATGACATTCAACCCACAGAAGAGTCCCGTCCTGAGCGCCACGCGCAAAACGGCAGACACTGAACGCCTCATACAAGCTGCATGGACAAGCTAACACAATAAGGTGAAATACCTAGGCATTACGATCACAAGTGACAACACACAGAGCCCTCACGTCAATAACACAGCAAACAAAGCAAACAAAACCCTGGGTTTCCTTAGACGGAATGTCAAAATAGGGAATAAAAAATCAAAGAAACAGCATATAAAGCCTTGTCAGACCTGTCCTGGAGTATGCCAGCCTAGTCTGGGATCCTTACACCACCAAAGACATAATTGCCCTCGAAAATATCCAGAGGAGAGCAGCATGTTGGGTTACCAACAGACACCGCCACACTTCCTCGGTAGAGACTATGTTAAATACATTAAACTGGCCAACCCTCCAAGTCCGTAGAAAGAAAACGCGCCTCAGTACCCTATATAAATACAAAACAGGAGTCATCGCAATCAACTCGCTGTACCTGCCCACGCTATCCGGTCCTCGTAAAACAACATCAAGGAAACCAGTGACATTGGATATGACCTTCCCTACCATCGTACACAGTACAGGAAGATGTCATTTTCCCGCGCACAATAGCCGAGTTGAACAGCCTGCCCCAAGAAGTGGAACTTGTAAAGTTCCTGCAATGCTATTGCTCACCCCTCGTATTGGCGTAATGACCTTAGGGTTTTTGCCAATTAATATATAGACATAGACAAGTAGTTTCTTGACCCGGTGAATCACAGGAAACACCTGGTACGCTGTTGCTTCTGATCGATAAGTTAGACGGGAACAACGTTACGCTTGCCGTCAACAATCACGATGACGCAACGTGTAAAATTGGCTTACACGCATTAATCTCCACGCCTACATTTCACACAATAATCGACGAGATAAATGAGGCGTCGTCCAGACGATGCCGTCTCGCCGTCTAGTAATAATGTAATTTATCTCATCACCAATGAAGGTACCACCAAATAATGTAATTACTTCAGGCACATCCCACGCTTCCGTTTTTCTATGATATAATATACTTTCAACGTGAGTGGGTTGGGGACTATTTGCGGCTTCCAATCGCCTCCCGGGATGTTTCCTTCCATTTATAACTTCATCGAAAATCTATGAACCCCGGCGTCGTCATAATCCCGTTAGTCGTTTGAATGGACACGAGATAAATGAAGCCAAAGATCGAAAATATAAAATTTGCCAAACGTGCGCCACGTCGTCTTCACTGCCATCTGCCTTTGTTCTGTCGCCGAGCACACTGCGGTTAGATGCGCTCGTTACAGTCGCATTTATCAGATTCTTCCCTGATTTCCCCCGTCGACGCCGGAAATAGAGTTTTGACAGCTTATTTAGGGCGACTCACGGTCCATAGCCCCGAGATAGCGAATACGACAATTACATAAACCTACATAAACTGTTAACCTTTTTACCTCGGTGTTTTATGCACCTACACTTGTTCACATTTTCACATTAGAAGGTTACCAGTTTACAACTCCGGTCATTGATCTTTTAGGCAAAGTATACATTAACGGATGCGTTTGTCAATCAATCTTCTTATCCTTGAATGTAGTTATTCATGTTGGGTATGTTTACCTCTCAAGAAACTTTTTTTTCTCTATAATTTCGACCGCGTCTCGCGGCCTTCTTCAGACTGAATTTACGGTCGTGTTACACGACCTACGTCACCTGACCTACGTAAGGAAAATGGTATCATTCGATGTGACAGCCCTGTTCAGTAGTATCCCAGTGACAGAGGCAGTATCAGTGATCAAGAACCGATTAAACCAGGACACAACACTGAAATACATATGTGAACTATCAGTAGACCAGATCACCACGGAGCGGCCATAGGTTCACCAGTGTCCCCGAAAGAACCTGTACATGGAACAATTTGAAGAAAGAGCCATCGGTGAAGCACCTCACCATCAAGACATCTGGCTGAGATACGGGGATGACACATTCACAGTGCTACAAGGGAGTGAAGTAGAACAGTTCACCATCTGAATTCAATGGACGATAACATTAAGTTCACAGTAGAACCAGAACCATGACAACACGCTAGCCTTTCTAGACACATGTATATGTTTGAAGGACGATCGATCAACCAAGGTTAAGGTGTACCAGAAGGCAACACACACAGAGCAGTATTTAAACTGAGATTCAAACCACCCATTAGAACACAAACGATCAGTGATGGGGACATTCTTCCAAAGGGCAGAAAGTTTGGTAACTGAAGAGGAGGATGAGACCAAACAGGTGGAGCACATCAAGAAAGTTTTGAAAACGAACGGTTACATACCTTGGATATTTAATATCAAACAACCAAGGAGAAATAAGGAGAATGTCAACACCAAAGAAACCAACAGAAGACAACATGCCATAGGTTTACCATATATCAGTAAGCTATCTGAACAATTGGCAAGGATTTTTAAGTACTATGATGCACCAGTGTATATTATTTTGGGAAATGTAAATGCCTCCATACAGGACATGGGAACGAAGATATATAATATACAATGGGAGGTTCTGTACTAAGTACTTCTGCAAAAGAAAAGGACTTAGGGTTAACCGTCAGAGCTGATATGAAGATTTCAGAGCTGTGCGGTATTGCCGCTTCAAATGGAAATCAAATCCTTGGATTAATTAGGCGAAATAAACGTATAAAGAAAAAGAGCTAATAATACCGCTGTACAAAACTATAGTTAGGCCTCATTTAGAATATTGTATTCAAACGTGGAGGCCATATCGCAGGAAAGACATAAATATGCTAGAAAGAGTACAGAGGAGAGCAACTAAAATGATACAAAAACTGAGGGATCTTAGTTACGAAATACGCCTAAAAGAATGTGGTTTAATAACACTAGAGACCAGGAGATTGAGAGGAGATCAGATAGAAGTGTTTAAAATATTGAATGGTTATAGAAATATTGATAGAAATATTTGTTTCTCAATTAAGAAAGATAGAAGGATCAGAGGACATGACGTTACATTAATAAAGGAGCAGTGTAGATTAGATATAAGAAAGTTCTCATTATCACAAATGACTGTAAATGAATGGAACATATCATCTTCTGATTGTGTTGGTGCTACTAGCGTGAATATGTTTAAAAATAAAATCGACATATACCTTAAAAGGGCGGAATACACGTAAATAAAAAGTATTGGACTCTCGATAAGCCAAAAGGCTTCCTTGTCTACCTGCCACCTAGAGTTAATTTTCTGGATGGCATTCTTGTTAAATCTTGTTAAATCACAAACCGATCAACACCCTGGGGTCCCTGCTGGTACACCCAAAAGACAAAACAGACAAGGCAGCAAAGTGTGTGGTGGTATATGACATCCAATTTCCAGAATGCGACCAACACTACATAGGAGAAACAGCGAGGACACTGGGCACCCGAGTTAAAGAACATATATCGTGTCGCCAACCCCTATCAGCGTTAAGCGAATACAAGTTGAACACAGGCCACCAGTGAAAGATGTGAAAATCTTAGATCTCGAGGAGAACTAAACAGAGACATCGCCCAGGAGCTCCGGCCAGGCATGCTCCAGCTTGTGTCACATCACGTAAATTCAGTCTGCTGAAGAAGGCCGCGAGATGCGGTCGAAATTATACAGAGAAAAAACAAAGTTTCTTGAGAGGTAAATATACCCAACAGTCTTAGTGACTGAGACAAACTGGTTTATGCATATACGACCTGAGAACAGATTAAAGTTAAATGCTGATAAAAGTGAAAAATAAAATAAGAAATTTTCCCCATACCTCTCCTTAACTAGCATATTACGCCTTCACTTTCAACACGAAATCTACGAATTATCTTTGACGACAACTTCAATTTCAGGCAGCATATTTCACAAATTTGTCGTTGTTATTATTATATTCGCAACTGACGACTTATTCGTCGGTATTTGCTTTTTTCTGTTGCAACTGCGCTTGTTACTAGTAGTCCGGCAGCCAAAGGGCATTTTTTGACCTAACCCCTTTTTGTCTGATATAGTTTTTTCTTTGTTGATTATTTATCTCGGGCATGTATATAATGATATCCAGGTGGATGTGGTATTCTCACCCTTGGGCATTTTGAAAAAAATTAAAACGTCAAAAATGGCTGCCAAAATAAACTTATCATATCTTTGCAACCAGACAAGACACACATGATTAAAATGTTGTTTTAAATGTTTCCAGACATGAGGAATTCGATTCCACCATAATTGATATCACCATTTTTTAAAGAAAACAAAATGGCGGCCATAAGTGTGCTATAAATTGTTGCCGATGATGCGAAAAAGACTATGTTTCATGTTATTTCACTTCGACACGAGCACTTGGTCAGCTTTAGCAACCCAGTTGGGGCTAACGAAGTGTCTGGGGGGGGGGGGGCATTAGTTGGACTGATCATATCTTTGCAACCAGACAAGACATACACATGATTAAAATGTTGTTTTAAATGTTTCCAGACATGAGGAATTCGATTCCACCATAATTGATATCACCATTTTTTAAAGAAAACAAAATGGCGGCCATAAGTGTGCTATAAATTGTTGTCGATGATGCGAAAAAGACTATGTTTCATGTTCCGCGAACAAAAAACGTAAGAACTTGAACATTAATTTTCTATGTGTTATCATATGAGGAGAATTACATAAGATCATCATATTTCGTTAAATTCTTACCTTTCTAAGCATCAGTCCTCTTCATCTCCATCATGTAGAACTTACTTGCCACTCTCATTTGCGCAAAATGTTGTGCATGCCTTGTCAGAGCTGTTGCAGCTGCACCTGTTCGTGCTACATGGTATTTCACTTCGACACGAGCACTTGGTCAGCTTTAGCAACCCAGTTGGGGCTAACGAAGTGTCTGGGGGGGGGCATTAGTTGGACTGAACGCAGTAGTTCCCTCCTCCTGCGACCAACCGTAAGATGTAGGGTATAGTACAGGTGGGTTTGGGTCCAAAGCATGAAGCCAAATTGCTACTTGCAGATGAACTCTGGCTACATTTTGTTTATTTGTGGGTGGTAATGAACACAGCTTTGGTGCGGAAACCTTGCTTCTGCTTACTTTAGAAAACCACATTTGTTGGCGTGCTTCCGTCATCGAATGACATATTTGGTGACCACAGCAGGCCAACATGAAGTGTGCGGCCTGGTCTACTTCCGAAAAACGTGAGTAAGTTGAGAGAACGTTGGCCATATCTCAGAACTTTCAGAGCTGCAACCTTGTCAACGCCAAAATATGACGCCACAGTATCACAACCTGTCAGACCGTGAGCAGCTAGTAGATCTGGGATGATGGAGCTGTGCTCTTCTGCAGCTGCGTTGCTATCTATAGGACACTTCGTCCTTGAATTGGCGAAACCATTAGAACTTTGCAGGATATACTGCCCTGGTGACAGAAATACAACAAGAGAACAAATATGTCGGTGTCATCTGCAACGACCAGGACGGTACCATCCTCTACACGTGAAACTTGTTGCACAATCAGAGTGTCTCCCTCCTCCTGCTTTTGATATATGCTGTTTTGCTAAAAATTACTCTTGAGCGAACTGCTCCACATGAAATGACGTTTTATTTAAATAGTGCAATTTCATATCATTTTAGTCTACAGCTATATGGTGTGCATCGATGTATATTGATATACGGTCAATATTCACGTTGTTTTCATTTTTGGGAGGGCAATGTTTATTCATTTTCGTTTCAGTACGTTTAGTGTTAGTTACTTAACATTTTTTTTGGGGACAGTGCACTATGTATAGTATTTCCTCAAATATTAGTGTCTACTCAATAATCCTGTTGTGTTTTGTTCGATATACTTATTTGCTCATTCTCACTTTACGTTCATGTTGTGGCAGTACATATGCTGTAATTTACTTATATTCTTTTTTGCGCTGATGCAATAAGTACATTGTGTTATACATGCATGCGGAATATTCGTAATATTCTCTTTTATAAAATGTATTTGTATAATGCTCAGGGTATAGCTTGTGCAGCTCTTTCACAACGTCTAATCTATGTTTATATGATGTGTCCTGTAAACACAGAGCACTATTGTTTATTCAATTTTCCAATATGATTGATAACAATTATTTCTTAGCGCAATTTGGTGGTCTAGAGAAAAATTCTCTCTATCACATATTAAAAACGGATGAAATGAATGAAGATGGGGATGTTGAACCATTTCAACATTCACCATACTTCGACGATGATAATTTAATAAACCATTTAACGAACAAACAAAGCAAATTTATCGTGCTAAGCCTAAACTGTCAGAGTTTAAATGCAAAAATTGACGAAATTAAAATAAAGCTAGAATCATTCAGAAGTAGTGACTGTGAGATTAATGCTCTATGTTTACAGGAAACATGGCTCGATGAAGAGGCTGACACTTCTTTATTTCAAATATGGATATACATTAATATGCCAAGGCAAAATCTGTAGTGCACATGCCGGCTTGGCAATCTACCTCAACAACAAATACAATTACAAATCTGTAAATATCCGTGCAAATACAGACACTTGGGAAGGTCAATTTATTGAAATAACATGTTGTGCCATGAAGAAAAAATTATTCTTGGAAATATATATAGACCACCTAGAGATATTATCGAAAACTACCGTATATTTACAAAAGAATTTGCATCAAATTTAGTTGATTTAGTTAAATAATAATTGCAGGAGATTACAATATTGACTTGCTTAAAATTAACGAAAAACCCATAATATGTGACTATTTTGACACAATCGTTTCACATGGTTTCTTCCCTAAAATTACTATGCCAACACGACTTTCAGAATATCATGGAACACTCATTGATAATTTTTTATACAATTTGTCAAAAGGATTCTTCAAATCCTCAGCTGATATTTTAGTGAGCAATATTTCTGATCACTTTCCGTACTTTCTAAGTCTGGATTATGTTGAAATCACTAGTGCAATACCAAGGTTTATACGAATAAAACAACAAAGTCCTGACTCGCTCAATAAATTTAAAATTGAAATAATAAACTCAAATATTTATAATAAACTTAACACAGATATTCATGCGGATCCCAATGAAAACTACAATATCCTCGATGAAATTTTTACTGCAGCTATGGATAAATTTATACCTATTAAATTAATTAAATTTAACAAGTATAAACATAAGAAAACTCCTTGGATTACCAATGGCATTATCGTGTCGATAAAATTTAGAAACAAATTGTATTCGAGAATGAAAACGACTCTAATAAATACAGAGCATTATCATGAACTTAAAACTGACTTACATACTTATAATAAAATTCTTAAGAGTAATATTAGATTAGCTAAGCAAATGCATTATCAATCCAGTTTTGAAAAGCATAAGCATAGTGTTAAAAAGACGTGGTGTTTAATTAAAGAAATTATTCAGAAATGTCAAAAGAAAGAACAATTTCCAGATTTGTTCAAAGTCGATGGGGAAATGATTAGTGACAAATGCATTATTGCAAACAAATGTAACAGGTTTTTTACTAATGCTGGTCCTATTCTAGCCTCTAAAACAACTACTAGTGGAGGTAAATCATACAAAGATTACCTGAAAAACCCAATATTGCACACTTTCAGATTTAATCCGATTGACATGGAAACTACTGTTAATACAATTGATCGGTTACCTCCAAAATCAAGTTGTGGAAAAAACGGTATTTCAACACAATTACTAAAATTGATAAAAAATGATATCAGCAAAGCAGTCACTCTAATTATTAACCAATCAATAATAACTGGTATTTTTCCAGACAAATTAAAAATTGCAAAAGTCATACCCCTTTTCAAAAAAGGTGATGTTTCTGATTTTAACAATTATCGTCCTATTTCTATCCTGCCAGTGATTTCAATTTTTTTTGAAAGGGTTGTGTTTGATCAAATCCACGATTACTTCCATTCTAAAGCGTTATACTACAATAGCCAATATGGGTTTAGAAAGAAACATTTTACTGAGCTTGCTACAGTCGAAATCATAGACAGAATTATACAAGAACTTGATAAATCGGTCACTCCAATAAATATATACCTTGATTTATCAAAAGCATTTGACACAATTGATCACAATATATTGGTACAGAAGTTAAATTACTATGGATTAAATGACAAGGCTCTGGACCTTTGTAAGAGTTATTTACAAAATCGTAAGCAGTATGTAGAAATTGAAAATGTTAATTCTAACGAAATAGTCATCAACACTGGTGTCCCCCAAGGTTCAATTTTAGGGCCACTCTTATTTATTATATATATATATATATATATAAATTATATAACACATTCTAGTGACCTTTTCAAATGCATAACATATGCTGACGACACCACTCTTACTAGTACACTAAAAACGTTTAATGATTCAGAAGGCCAAATGCGAAGTGAAAATATAAACAAAGAACTAACAAAGATTAGTAATTGGTTAAAAGCTAATAAACTGTCACTAAATGCCAAAAAGACTAAATTCATTATTTTTTATATGCCTCAAAAGAAAATAGAATACCCTGTGTTACAAATAGATGGGGCACACATTGAATGTGTAAATTATTTCAATTTTTTAGGCATCACAATAAATAGCCATTTAAACTGGCAGAGTCATACAAACAAAATAGCAAATAAAATCTCTAAAACAATAGGCATACTAAATAAACTTAAACATTTTTTACCACCTAATACATTATATATTATATACAATGCTCTTATTCTCCCTCATATTAATTATGGCTTACTTTTATGGGGTCATCAGGCACATCGAATTTTCAAATATAATGCTCACACAAGTCCTATTTTAAAAAGACTTCAGTTGCTAAAGTTGGATGACTTTATAAAATCCAACAATTAACATTTTACTATAAATTAATTAACAATCTTTTACCCTACTACTTCAATGTTTTTCCAAACACACACATCTATAATATTCATCAGCACTGCACACGTGAAAGAAATAATCTGTATATGTCCAGATTCAAACATGAATTTGCCAAAAAATGCATTAGACACAACATAGTTGAGACAGTTAACAATACACCAAGTATTATCATTAATAAAATTTACACCCACAGTCTGTATGGTTTTTCAACATACACAACAAACTTTTTTATTTTAAATTATGAATCCTGTTGTCGTATTCATAATTGCATTATTTGTAATTCGTAATACGTATTGAAATGTATACCTAAGTATCCATATGTACGTCAATTATTTGTACAAGAGTCTCCCGACCTTATCTAGTACTCATGATATTCATTGTGTATATATCGTATTTATAGGTCAAATGAACTGATTCTGAGTTCTGAGTTCTGAGTTCCTGCGTTGTAGCCATGTCTTGACGTTTGTTTACACAACCTTTTGCGATTTCTACAGATACCGGGTCTCTGCCAGTGACGACTAGTTTATGCTTTTGAAAGTCAGCCTTGTGCGAACCCAAATCCTCGACGATGAGAGCAATCAATTGATCTTTATTCATGGTGACGGTTAGGACGACTTTTTGTGGTGGCAGGCGAGCTGTGCAATGTAATGTGTAGACCCTGCTTGCTCCTTTGTCCCTGCCATGTCAGGATGCCTCCTTAGTACTGCCCTTAACGTAACTGTCGAACACCAGATAGAAGTCAGTTTTCGCCAAGTGACTGTGTAGGTAACTGCGCAACCGGACAAGGTAGTCATATTCAGTGCCAAATGTTGGCCAAGGCACTACCCAGAGGAAAGCGCACCCATCGATCTAGGAACGTTGCCTGCACATCTTGTTCAGGCAGCCGTCTTGACACTTCCACCTTGAGCCCATTGTTGAGATTTGATTTCGTTTTGCCATCCCTCATATTTCCATTTTAATCGAACATAGACGTAGGGACAGGTGATAGTTCATGGCCCATTAGCATGGTTGCGTCAAGATCGCGTGCGCTACACTGCAAATTCATGGCTCTTGCATAGATGGTTTCCGTGTCAAACACTTTAGCATCTTCGACGTTAATGTGTTTCTTGGATAAAGCCATGGTGGTCACACTTTTTGATATTGAATCATGAAATCCACCAGGCCAACTGCGTTCAAAAGACTCCATCTGTGTTTTTCCTAGCAATTCCGCCTTGTCGACATTGACCGAGGATGGATTCACAACTTGCCCAGTGACAATGTTCATCAGCCCATCTGGATGTTGCTCTGGGTCAAGTGGATCTATATGCAAAGCTCAAATTTATTGCGTAGAGCTTTCCTGTCTTGATCGTCTCCCTTGATTCTTGCTGCCGAAAACACATGACTGTAGGCCAACTGCATAACATTATTGGTCATTCTAGCGAAAAGTGGCACGCAAAAAAGAGAAATTCTCTAGAGAAAAACATTCTCTGACAATTGCAATTTTTAATTAAAACTAACTAGCATATTTATCCTGACCAGAACACTTCCATTACCATGTCAATACTGCGTTTCTGATATGTTGCGGATGTTTTGATACAAAAAAATGTGTAGTGAAATGAGAAAACGCCAACTACATACATTTTTTGCGAGAATAGCACATAGGCCTACAACACTATCAAAACTGACATAACATGTCTGACGTTGAGCAACCGTACTGTTCTAGGAGAAGATGACGCATTGAGTAGGAAGCGCGTCGAGTTATCGCGACTCTTCTAGAAAGTCGACGACTGGACACGCGCTACGAGGACCCGCGAGCAATCATCAACAGTCGACCTACCAACTGCACTCGTCCCCGGGACAACCACAACAGCTGGCTTATACGTTCACTGCAAACTCTCCAACTGGGCGATGCACATAGGATATGTAATATTTCGTCATAACCAGCACATTCCCAGGAGGTTTGACTACGCCACGCGCTGCCAACTGTGCGGTTTGAACATGGCTGACGAGAACATCGCTCGATCCAAGTTTGAATTTTTAATAAAGGATGTGTAATTTATAGAGATTTGAGTTCATGCAGTTGAATTCTTACAATCATAAAACAATAACAAATCGATACAGTACGCAATCGGAAGCCAGTGCACTGGTTTCTGATTGCGTACTGTATATATTTGTTATTGTATTATTATTACCATTGTAAGAAATCAACTACATGAACTCAAATCTCTATAAAGGGCCAGTGACGATGAGAAATGACGGGCTTTAAGTACTACCCGTGCTAAAACATCATGTACCCGTTGGAGTTTAGCTAAGTCCTTTTGATATTGAACATAAACAATTATCGTTGCACATATATTACTTTTGTTCAATTTCAAATTTGATATGACTATAGTTGTTTCAGCATATTGGGTGTATTTATGTGTCACGTATCACTCACTTTATCACCGACAGATACATATGAAGCAAATAATACAGCATTAGACTTAGTGACAACTAATCACAACGCTGGATTTATATGCATCGTAAGGCAATCAGTTCCTTTTGGTAATATGACAGATGTTGAAGTACAGCAAAATGCAAAAGTTTCTGCTAAAATTACCTTAATGATTAACTGTATCAATAATCCCATCTAGACCTTAAATAACGTTATTAAGGTGTTTTAGAACAGTTGTGGTTATATTCAGCGCTGGGTTAATATAACACTTTGTACTGATTGCTTCTATGCGTATACATGGCCTTGTGATCGAGAGAAGCCCTACGAAGCAGCCTCGTCGTCTCCACATAATCATGTCTTCAAAGTGGCCGGAAGGTAGATTTTATATTAACAACTATCATTTCACTTGTGTTGTCATTCAGCATCATATTACAATTACGTGCATACGTGATTGAAATAATGATATACAACATACGTTTTATTTATAAAAAAAAGCCTTTTTATCGAATATTAATTCCAGGCAAACGTTGCAAACTTGTGTTGCCGGACAACAAACATTAGCTGCTATCAGCATATACAACTTGGTCTTATCCGTATGCAGGTCTCCGATGGATCGTCATATTCCGGGTGCAAGATTCGTAGTAGCTATTTGGCCTACACCTGTCGCATTTCTCGTTTACCGAAAACATACATTAGAAACTTCCATAGCAGCGCGGTTTCCGAGTAGTCGTGAAACCAGGGGCTTTCAGTCCGCTCGAGAACTGGTTGAAGGGCAACGCTATGCTGTTCTTTTGTCATCGAAACCTGACGAAAAGAGACAAGATACGTCGAACACTGGCATACATAAACATATAAGTGGATTAGTCACAGCAACGGATGGAATGCAATTATAGTTACTTCATGGTTTAGTCAACCCAGTTTTCAAACAGTATTTTAAAGGAAAGAGAGAAAGAGGACAACCACGAGAAAGGTGGAGCGACCATCTCAAGCATGACACTCGATTCGCGAGCAGAGCGGTCTGCTCTAGATAGAACAAAATGGCGTGTGTGACATCCAGGCGGACAGCGAGGGGTCAAGTTGGCTTAAGTATTTGGGAGGGAGGGAGAGGGAGAGAAAAAAAGAGGAGGGAGAGGGAGTGGGAGGGTGGGAGGGAAGGGGAGGGAGAGGGGGAGAGGGAGAAAGGGAGAGGGGGAGAGCGAGAGGGAGAGAGATGGGGTGCATTAAAAGCGGATGGTACAGGGAGAAGACCGTGACTGAGATAGATATTGGACTGTGTCATGGGTGACTTAGCAATTAGGTGGAGAATGGAGAACGAGAGAGTGGACAAGGCAAAGAAACGGGATCAATGATGGAACAAAAATCCAAGACCAGTATATCGAGGCCAGTCTCACCCCGGCCTTCAGGAGAAATATGAAAACAGCAAGACAAGTGTAAGAAGTTCGTAACATGACTGAACAATAGGTAAACTGCAGCTAACCATCCAGATGGAGGACAGAAACAACTTGCGTAGATACGAGTAAGCCAAGATAGAGCCAAGTAGATTAATTCCCCTCTATAGGACAAGAAGTAGCGACAGTAAAAGAACAGTGTAAATAATCAGTATATATGAAGACGGATTCATCGTCACAGCGGGACAATAAATTACTTTAACAAATCATCTACTGATTGTGTCAATATGTTTAAAGACAGAATCAATTGATATCTGATAATGGCGGGCCACATATAGATACACAATCGATGGACATTCGTTAAACATTGCAGTGATTTAATTTACTTGTTCACTTGACATGTAGAGCCTGCTGCTTCCTTGTTAATTCTGGCCTTGAAAAATATGAAACCAGCCTGTATACCGAGCTTGTGGTGTTATTACAACTGCTTGTATTTCTTGTACAATTCAGCCTTAATGTCGTTTAAAATCATGTTAAATGAAATGTAAGCACATATCTAACTATTTGCAACGTAATTTAAGAGTGACATCGGATAAGTAATCAATGCCTCACTCTTTCTTGTAACAACTATTTCTCTCATCATATTTACACCATCAGAACTTTATATGCCAAAATTACAAGATCTCAACTATTTTGATTGCAACATCATGTATTATCATATAAACTGTACCAGTTCAAACACAATGACTGCTCAAATGTGAGTTAATAATAATCATAAGGTAATTTCTATTCCACCTAATTCATTGGAAACCAAGCTCAGAGGTGCATCAAGACAAAAGGGTTGGTCAATCTCAAAATCGATAAGTTTTATTCTAGTTGTCAGCAGATGGATCAGTATGCCAGGGAGCTAAGGTGGATATGCAAGGTTATAAAGATAACTTTTTAAATGACGGCGACGTTGTGTCATATTTTTAACTGATCTAACACTAAGAGGGAGCATATTGCAAAGAGTTGGTGCAGCAATAAAAAAATGCCCTATTTCCAATATTAGTATTGAATCTAGGAACAAAATGTAAATAAGAACTAGATAATCGAAGCTGGATAGGCTTTTTTACAGGAATAAGCAATGAATATAACACGCTGGTTGCTTACATGAAAGTGCCTGATAGGTAGTGGTACAGATCTGAAAAATAATATGATATCGTGCAGGAAGATAGTGCAAGGACTTCAGAGGGGGCACTGTGTGAGAAAACCGCGGAGATGAAGTCACAACCCTAGCTAAGCAATTCTATACATGTTGTAACCTAGTGATATTGTGAAACGAGGAATTGCAATAGTCAAGGCTACTTGTAACAAGGATAGTTGCAATAGTTTTTGCAACAGAAAGAAGCAAATAATGACGAATACATCATAAATTACAAATATGATAAACAGCAGTGACAAGTTTGCGAAATATGCCATCTACATGTTAAATTATCATCAAAGATAACTCATAGATTTTGTACTGAAATTGCACGCGCAACGTACTGACTGAGCATAGGTGTGGGAAAAAAACATTTTAATTTTGTCATACTGCTTCTGTGTACCAATAATAAGAAACTGTTTTATCAGCAGTTAACTCTAATTTTCTCAGTCATTCAAACGAAAATATCATCAAGACAATTTCTGAAATGATCTAAGGAGCAATTAGTATTAGGCGTAGATAAAGAAATCTAAGTCTGAGTAACATCTACATAAAGATGGTGACTTAGATTATGACTGTTAATAACTGAACTCAGTCCGAGGACAAAACCCTGAGGAACAACACATTAATTAAGGAGTGCTGATGAAAGACAATCCCCAATCTTCACTGTCTGATGCCTGTGTGTCAGATATGACAAAACCAACTCAAAGCTTTGCTGGATACATCATACCATAAAGACAAATGATTAATGAGAATGGCGTCATCAACTGTATCGAAGGCAGCAGACAGATCAAGCAAAGTAAGCGCAGTTACTATACCTTTATTCATATTCAAAGTAATATAATTTTTTTTATTAGAGCAATAGTCACATTAAAAGAGACTTTAATCACTATTGATTTAATCTGAATGTTTCACGGGAAAATATCACATATTAATAAATGTGCATAATTAACATCAGGATGGTCAAGATTTTAGAATAGAGTTAGTTTACTTCATAACTATACCACAATTTTAGGATAAACGGAGATCAGGCATCTCTATACTATACTAGTCATTAGTATAATAAGCACACACCAAACATATTTCTGCATATATATCGACATGCACAAGATTTAATAATACTCCAATTACATGTCACAAATCGTCCAAAGTTACGACAAAAACCAGAATTGTAAAGTTAGTGTAGGTGAGTTAGATACAATCAGATCCTTTCAACCGGCTGAGATAAAACCGCTCTGTACCCAAAGTACCGAACTCATTAATATATGACTAAGTAACTAACCGTAATTAAATTAAACAACAATTAGGTGTCATAATAAATAAGCAAATTAAATAATGACACCACAGTTGTTGCCACAAAGGAGCAGCAACCATGATTCATACATGTATGTTGACGTGCAATTTTTCTGTTATGATAAAAAGTGCTACATATGACAAAGTAAACATAGTCATTTTTCTAAAAGAAAGTTTAAAAGTACCTCCCCATGAATCTATTATAACCATGCAAACCAAAAGTAGTTTTGTCCGATTTAATGTGTGATTTCTGTGCATAGGACCCCTCACAAGATAAAGATTATTCCACAACCTACGAACAAGCATTTTGGCCATTGCCACAAAATATAATGACACCATCTTAAACTTGATCATGGATAATTTAATGTATATAATATTTATTTAAAATATAGATTTAAAATGGTGTTTATTTCATACAGGATTTATGCTGTATTTCACCGTAAACTCTAAATATGTTACCTTAAATACCTCTTGACAAGTCGTAATTCTTTTCACAATGAATAATTTACAAATAATTATTATTTATTTAAACGCACATACTTGTTTCACACTGGTTAAATTAGTATTTCATTATGTACACATCCAACTGTAAACAACAATCTTAGAAGATGTATCAGGCAGTTCAGCATAAAATTTTATCTTTAGACAAGGTGTACAGGTTGCATACATTAAAATGTACTGATCAACACTTTACTCGTTGAAAAGTAGCAATTTAATGTTTACCTTTTACAACTAGATCAAAATCATTTATGGTGCTGCTCGTGTATGTAGCAAACAAGCTGACAGGAACATTGATAACACAGATAATAAAACTATGGCATCAAATTAACGAATCAATTACAATAATTTACGTTCATCATAAAGAATTTCTACACACTTATCTGTGATAAGAACACACGAAAGGCACGATCCAGAGAAAATGGAATCACAGACTAAATGTCGGTTGTAGCACATCTTTGGGATGGACAACACAATAAACATATCACAGGCTGTACCACTCTGTTATCATATCAGTGGCATGTGTCACTGGATGGAAAGATGATCACAGCTTGGCTGGTAACACAGCAACATACAGTGACATCTCAAACATACTCGAAAAGGGCACAACTTTGGAATCCCCATTCTGCCCAGCATTGGTTTATGTACATATTAGGACCATCGGATATACGGCAGGTTGGCCAAGTTCAAACATGTTCCATACAGCAAGTGTCCACTGTATATACAAACTTAGGAGACACCTACAATGTTGCTCAGTTCTCAAGATACTACAAACTAAATTAATTAAGTTATAGTCAATATATCAGTAGCCAAACTGTGGAATCTAAACTGCAAAATTGGCCCCATTTGTAAGTTCAGGACATCTTAGTCAGGGCTGAGTATAACAGTTTAACCTCCTTGAAAACTCCTGTTTTATAGAAAAATACGATATGAGGGGAGACAGGAGAGTGTAACACAATGACTATGAACAACGAAAGCTAGAGAAGCTCTGCTTAAAATTGAGGAAAACAACATAAGAAATACAGGTTGAGGCGAGGCCAAAACAAAAGACAAACTTTCATACACATTGTCATATCTAGCCGAAATGCAAACGTTCATTTTGGTGCAAATTGTTTGTATATAAACACCAACATTCAGTATTATTCTTCAGTAATGTATGGAATACATCACCCAAATGATTTATGTGTGACACATTCAGTATTATTCTTCAGTAATGTATGGAATACATCACCCAAATGATTTATGTGTGACACATTTCCATTGAAGCAATGATTTTAAAAATACTTTGGGAAGCCATACATAAAATCACCTCTGGAAACTAGCATCGTATGCCGTTCCTGATTTTACAAGATTAATTCCTAAGTTACAGCTATTTTAAGTTATCATGAGAAGATGAAACATTATAATTGCGCATTAGTGCAGTCAATGTATTTTGGTATAGCCATAACCTGACTAATAATCTTTAATTACACCATTTTGTTCTAATGATGTTTTACAAGCAACATATTTGATGTAGTTCCCCTTACCCCGGTTAGTTGCCGTCATTAAATAGACGGCATTATCATCCATTAAACATATAATTCATACACTAACCATACAATTCCACTTAATTACTTGTCATGGTATACAAATATGCATAATCGATACTCCGTAGAAATTTCAATTCTGACATGATTATCTACATATAGCAAATCATGTGGGGAATTATACATCACATTTCCATAAATAATTCCCCAACTTGGGGAAAATGTCACATTCCCGATGGTCATGATGGCGAAACTCAGGGAGTTAATTTGACTCAATGACACGTTCCTGATGTTCCTGAAGGTGTGCGGTCATGCAAGAGTTCATTCTTGAAACTCAATTTCACACTCCTGGTGTTCTTGGCGATAGGCAGCCATGTGGAACCTCAAGAGTTCATTTGACTCAAAATCACATTCCTGATGTTCCTGAAGGCGTGTGGCCATGCACAACCATAACAGTTCATTTGATTCAATGTAACACTCCTGATGTTCAAGGTGGTGGGCAGCCATGTGGAACCACAAGAGTTCATTTGACTAATATCACACTCCTGATGTTCCTGAAGGCGTGCAGTCATGCGGAACCACTAGAAATAGATCATTTGACTTCAGAGTTTTTCTTGATTCCAATTATAATGAGTTTTCCATCGCTGAGTCCAGCCAAGATATGGCAGTTGCCATTGGTAACGGTCATGCATGTGATTGGTATGTGAAGCGTGACCGTGGATAATGTCTTCAGTCTGCAAAAAAGACAACACCACAAATTGCTAAACTCACTTTAAAAGTTAAAATAATAAATAGTTTCAGGCATTCTTTCTTTTATCACTATGAAAACATTGTAGTTATTCAACATGTAATACCAGAATGAACTGCAAATTGACTGTTCTGGGTATTTATGTGTTTTGATTTATTATAATATTACGTGAGCTTATGACATTGTAATATTTTAAGTACATTACCATTGCACAGGTTTTCAGATAAAGCACCTTAAAGCACTACATATATACTATATATTAGCATAAAATGAAAACATCCAGAAAGATATAGCCACTTTGATCGATAATTATCAAACATTCTTTATATGAGAAAACATTTAGGAGGTTAAGTGCAATTTATTTATTACATTTCATATATTATTTAATAATCATTAAAAAATTATACTACAATGAAATCTGTGAAAGTGTCATTCCTTTGCTACGACACAAGAGGCTCTCTCACCCAAAGAGCTCCTTCACAACGAGAGTGCCTTGCGAACTGCCAAACACCAGGTGGCCGTCCGTAATGATCATGTGCGAGAGAGGATGTAGCAATGTCTCCGAGGCGAGGTGTTTGCCATTGACCGAGTACAGATGCAGATCTAGTTTCGTCTGGAGGCAAAAGATGATACATTCAGTGTGTGAATGGTCAGTGCAGGGCAATAATAAATGAATGAATAAATGCATAAATTACTGACTGTTCTTTCACCATATACACATGCACAAGTACACAGCATGGTCACATTGGTGTGTATTACACAAGTACACAGCATGGTCACATTGGTGTGTATTACACAAGTACACAGCATGGTCACGTTGGTGTGTATTACACAAGTACACAGCATGGTCACGTTGGTGTGTATTACACAAGTACACAGCATGGTCACATTGGTGTGTATTACACAAGTACACAGCATGGTCACATTGGTGTGTATTACACAATTTAAATTACTTGAACATCACCATAAATAACAACATGATTTTTAGTTTACAGTTACAACAAATCAACACATTGATCAGCGAAATCAGCATTCAGCAAACAGTGATACGTTCACATTTTTCACCATACACTAACAAAGTAATATGCTATCATTGAACTGAAGTCAATTTCCTTGTTATCATTTTTATTTATCTATAAGTCTTTTTTTGCTTATTAACACAGAATTCGATGTGTTGGAGTGGGTTTACTGCCAGCACCACCTAGTGGGAAAACAGACACCATAAAGATGGGAATGGGCGTAATTAGGAGTCTTATCAAAACTGACAGCTCAGTTTGTGCCTGAATGTCTAGTGTCACTTTTTTTATCAAGAAACCTGATTTCATACCGTTGCTGAACAGGAAATGAGGTGCTGATAAGAATTTATGACGTTTGTAACAAATAATTTGCAATAGATATGAATTAACCATTCCTGTGGGGAACGTGTTTCTTAGGTGCTGGGCAATGACTTATGAGTCTGGCCTAGATATGCTATCTCAGCTTTTACTCACATTGTGTGGAAAAAATTGCTTAACAAAAAGAATAAAAAGATTGACATGTTTGTAGAAAATGGGTGACATGATTGTTGATCAGTAGTGTGTGTGTGTGTGTGTGTGTGTGTGTGTGTGTGTGTGCGTGCGTACGTGTGTGCGTGCATGCGTGTACGTGCAAGTGTGTGGTAAAAATGGTGGTAGATGAGTAAAAATTAGTGACATGTTAGAAGGCAGGATATGTGATGAACAAATTTACATAAAGGTCTGTATTTATGTGTGTTTGCATGTATGTGTTAAAAACTTGGGTGATATATGTGTAAAAAAGGATATACATATTAAAGCCCTGCGCGGGCTGGAAATCTGAGCCCGCACCCGCCCCGCAACTATGTCATTTGACCCGCAGCCCGCCCCGCATATTACAACTCAGCCCGCAGCCCGCATATTACAACTCAGCCCGCAGCCCCGCATATTTTGCCACATCCTGGCCCGCAGCCCGCCCCACCCCGCAGTAACTTGGCCCGCAACCCGCCCCGCAGTAATTAGTCAAAAGTCAGCCCGCACCCGCCCCACAGGCAAAAACAGATGACATGGAATCATTAAAAATATATCCACTTTATTAATCGTTGTTGTTTACAATAATTATTAACAAATGCACGGCGCTGGGTGACAACCATGTCGTACTTGGAATTCTATCTTTAAGAAAAATAGAACCCTTGTCATTATAATGTAAATGTCTGAAGGTGATAAGCAGACCTGGAGCAAAGTAAAGGTACGAGTACAAATTTTAACGTATTTTAAAATTATTAATTAATCTAATTGATATAACTCAGCACAAGTGAATATGCAATGGCAGTTGATCATTTTTTATGAGGAACAATGAAATTGACACCGCTGGCATTAATTTCAGTGGCATCCTATGATCTTATAATCTATTTGCCATTGTACTGCATGAACACGAGTTGTTCAAAGGTTGAGTCTGGTGCACAAAGGCAGTGTTGCAATTTGCAATCTGCTGATATTAGAATTAGTTAGCAATTTATATTTTCTGATCGTAGACTACTGATTGTTGAGAGGGTTTTCACATATCCATATAACAGGCTCAAAATCCCCTCTGGACCAGGCTACTGGCACCGGATTATACTAGTGTAGAAGGCAGTTTAACTTGACCCATCTTACTTCTACAGAGGAAGACTGACAGTTCTTGTTCTTAGCAATCAGCC
Organism: Paraescarpia echinospica; assembly: GCA_020002185.1. Lineage (NCBI taxonomy): Eukaryota > Metazoa > Annelida > Polychaeta > Sabellida > Siboglinidae > Paraescarpia > Paraescarpia echinospica. Next base: position 21,223,140 of record CM034536.1, on the reverse strand, counting down.
AGTGCCAAGGTCTCCAGTCTCCACACATCAAAGGCATTTCCTGTCTAATTGGTGGGGTAACTGCTCTTTATGGACATCCTGGTGGCTTAATTACACAAACAGATTGATAGCCTGAACTGATACTTCCTCCTGGAAGAAGCCAATAATCACACCTGACTGAAGCTGGCAAGGCAGGCCAGCACATGTTATCATAACACTGTTTAAGCACAAACAAAAGGGCAATCTGGTAACCCCCAATTAATTAGCTCAAAGAATGTCCCACCTTTGAGTAACTGGTGACCATTAATGAGTTACAAAAATCAGCCTGCAGTAGCCCGCATGAAGAAATTACTAGCCCGCAGACCGCCCCACCCCGCAGTGACCTGACCCGCAGACCGCCCCGCCCTGCACAAATTGAAACTTAACCTGCACCGCACCGCAACAACAACAAAAATCCAGCCCGCGGGGGCCCGCGGGCTGCGGGCCAAAACCTGCCCCGCACAGGGCTTTAATACATATGTATTAAAAACATTATGTACAAAACAAGGGGTAGAAAGAGTTGAACAAAGGGTGACATGACTGTAAAACATGGATGACATTAAAAACGCATGGTGCATGCTAAAATCGGGTGACATACAGTGGAATTCTGACTATGGTAGTTACATCAGGTTGATGTGTCTGCCATGACTATATAGTATTAGGGGACCAGTATCAAAGGCCTTGAGACAGACCTGTTTGGCAGGCTTTGAGGGCAGATGTTGCTCGCAGTACAGACAGATCTGTCCAACATCGGAAAGCACGAGTTGTTCGACAGACAGCTGTAGTCCGCGTTCACACAGAGGGCGTAGAGTTCTCATGTAGGTGCCCTTCCTCATGGTGTGCACTATCACGGTGCCATCCTACAACCAGTCGCCATACAGCAAGGATCAGGAGAACTACTCCTACCAACTGAAAACTCATATATTAAATACATTCTACTTTGTTTTCACCACTCAGCAATGTTCTATTAACTGGCTAATATGTATATATTGCAGTTAGAAAGTTATGGTCTCATTCAACTAGTGAGCTTTTTATCAGAACATTATCACCAAACTGAGCTTTCTACTGTGGCAGTGAGGCTGGTCATTGTGAGACTAATATCATAACTGGTTGCTATCATAGGTGGCACCCAATTTAAATATAACCAGGAGAAATCCATAATTGTTCCTATTTATATATATATATATATGTGTGTGTATAACTAAATAACAATTATATGAAACCCTGTTCTTCTAATTGGCTGTCTCTTACATGTAACAAAGCAATTGCAATAAACTAAACATCAAAACTAGGTTAAAATCCACATTTCAATGATCCTTTATGATAATGTGCACAATCTTGATTGTTTCCCCCCTCATCCCTTGCTGGGTGGGGCCACATTATTTAGTTTGTGATGGTCTCTTGATGAGTCAGTGCCATCTATTCAGAGTCTTGGCCATTCTGTGCCATTCTTTGCTCTTAACTCTGCTCATTTGAGACGTCTCTTACACTATCAATCCATCTTAATTTCGGCATTCCTCTTCTGATTTCCATGCTTTCTTTGTCTATCTTCCCTCTTCATCTCTACGTTTGGTCTGCCCCCTGTAGTGTGCTCCCAACTACCCTCATTTCAAATGCTTTTTCATTCCAATAACTACTCTCAATTCTCCCATCTTGCATTCTATCTATCGTGTGATTAAAATTAAATTAAATTTCATGGGATTGCATTAGTACAGTTAAAATCTTGTCGTTATAGGTAAAGCACATAGGAGAACATGTGATGCAAACGCAACAGAGATACTAGCAGACAGGAAGCACAAATGTAATACAGGTTTCATGAGCTACTGATGAACACACATTAGCAGTGGATTTACAAAACTCACACACCAATGAGCTTGACCTATGTCAAAAGGCCAAAAGAAATAATGGTCATTATGGATCATAGATTTTGTTATCTGCAAAATATGGTGTTGCATAGAAATGCTAAAAGTTCAAACAATCGTGCTGCTTTTCTGCAGTGTAATGATGTCACTGGTTAGATAGGTTGAGGTTAAGTGTCTACTTGCAAGTAATATTGCCATCAATATTATAGCATCTGTGATGGTCACTAGGCTGAGAGTTACGTCTATGTTGGTCACCAGAGGGATGCACGTACACCAGTGTTGGTCACCAGGTGGCAACAATTACAGTATTGGTCACCAGAGGGACACAGTTACATAAGTATTTGTCACCAATGGGACTCAGGTATACCTGCGTTTGTTACTAGGGGATACCCGTACACGTGTTTGTCACTAGGCTGAAAAATCACCAGGCTGTAGATTCCATGTAATATTACATATGTAAAATTACATATGATACTGAACCAATTATTACATTTCATCGTGTCACAAACCTTTGATCCTGAGGTCGCCATGTCAAGCTCCTCGGAAATAGCGACACAGGTGACATGATCCGTGTGTCCATACAGAATCTGTGTCGGTCGTTTCGACAGGCCCTGACTCATCCCAGACTGTAACAAACAACACGACTCACTGAAACAGGCCCTGACTCATCCCAGACTGTAACAAACATAGCACGACTCACTGAAACAGGCCCTGACTCATCCCAGACTGTAACAAACATAGCACGACTCACTGAAACAGGCCCTGACTCATCCCAGACTAACAAACATAGCATGACTCACTGAGACAGGCCCTGACTCATCCCAGACTGTAACAAACATAGCACGATTCACTGAAACAGGCCCTGACTCATCCCAGACTAACAAACATAGCATGTCTCACTGAGACATGCCCTGACTCATCTCAGACTAATCCCAGAAACAAACATAGCACTCACTGACTCCCTGACTCATCTCAGACTAACAAACATAGCACGACTCACTGAAACAGGCCCTGACTCATCCCAGACTAACAAACATAGCATGACTCACTGAGACAGGCCCCGACTCATTCCAGACTGTAACAAACATAGCGCGACTCACTGAAACAGGCCCTGACTCATCTCAGACTAACAAATGTAGCACGACTCACTGAAACAGGCCCCGACTCATCCCAGACTAACAAACAACAATGTTTCAACAACCCAAATGAAAATTCACTGTATCTACAAACAAATTAGAACATAACATTTTCACAATGAAATGGTGGACATTGGGAGTGGACTGTAATGCAGGCATGGGTGGTAATGCAGTGAAATAAACATGGCAGACTTGTGACACCCCAGCATGGCGGTGGGTGGGTGCTGTACCCCCAGTGCCGAACGTGTATCTTACCTGGTAGATGACCTGCCACACCATACAGGTTGTGTCACGGGACCCGGTGATGACGTGTTGGCCGTAGTTGTCCAGCGCCAGACAAGTCACAATGTCTGCAAACAATACCAGCTCGTCACACGATTACCACATGACAATACACCACTACAGCTGCTATATGTTAACATGTACTTTTGTAGTTTTACAACGTATATATGCGTCTGTGAACGGGCTATATGGCGCTATAGAAATGTCAGTAATAATTATCTAAAAAAACATGTAGTATTCAAACTAACATCCCACCATCATCAAATAAAACCAGAATAAGATTCAAGATTCAATAACTTCATTCGTCCGTTTAAAACATTGCTTTAAAATCAACAATTTCCCTTTAGATAAACACTGAAATGCCAGTAATAAAATTAGTACAACACATACAATTAATAAAATACATTACAGTTAGCACTAAAAATTTGTAAAACACATCATAATTAGCACTACAAATTTACGTACAAAATAAATAAATAAATAAAACACTCATACAGAACATTTAATACATGTTCTGATGTAAACAGTTTACTTAAAACTAGCATTTAAAATTAAAATGGCAGAGGAAATAAACGACCTCTTAATAGTCCAGTAGAAATCAGCACATTTTTAACCAAACCCGGACATTTTGGTTAAAAAGCTAATTTTTTTTTAAGATGACCAGTATTGTTTCCTGAACTTCCAAAAAAACCCAACCACAATCAACCCCGGAGAACCTCGATTTTTTTCATGAACAATATATGTATCCTGTCAGTCGCTTTTTGTAACATTTTCTTTTTATTGACTGTCCATACATAGATGCAAATGAGTTTTGGCGCACTGGCTTCCACTGGCCAGCAAGTTAACCGTTAGGATACTTGTTTTGAATTGTATTTTATGTATCCATTAACTCGCTAATATAAGAAATCAAGTGTTTGCCACAATATTAGATCTTACCATTGTGTATCGAAAGCTAATGTTTTAAAATCCAAACACGAGCGATAATATCACATATATATTAATAGGACCAAAATTCGTAGTACTTAATAGAATAAACCGTTTCTGTAAACCCCCTCAAGACATTTTATGTAATGAATCTAATTTTCTAAATAAATAACAGCTGTTGTATTAATTATTTGCTTACAGATTGTTAGAACAGTTATAATAAATTTTGGTAATGATTGTTACGTATTATTACGCATTTGTGCTTGAGCGATTTGAAAATGCGTGGTATGGAAAGCCAAACATGACATTGTTCATAATTTTGTGGCCAAGGTGTAACGGTAGATCTTGATTGATTTAATAGTGAAAAATTCATAGTTAGTAAGATAGCATTTTAAATCCGAAATTTATGTTTGAGTAATTATATAAGGTAAAGTTAGCAACTGTTGTTGAACATATTATCCATAATTATAGTACACATAGTCATGTTATGAAGATTGCCTAGAAAATAATCGTACATCTTTTTTAGGAACGGGCCACAGATATGGAGCAATGTGTCATTTGTCAAGAAGGTGGTGGTGGCTTAATGGTTCAATTTAGAAAGAAAGGGGTAGATTCATTGGTGGCGTTGTCAAAATTATGAGGTGATGGATTGACTGAACAATTAAATAATGCAAGTGATCATTATGTCCATGAAAAATGTGGAAAGACTTACACTGCCTCAAAAATTTGCCTAATTCATCTCAGGCAACAAACCAGGTTGTTGCATCAGAATGTATGCCAACTCGTACGACCTCGAGAGGTGACGATTATAAAATTCACTGTCGCATCAAACAGGACAACATTGATCTGGACAAATTCCTGACCTTTTTGAGAAGTCACAACCAATTTTCCACTGACAGTGACAGGCACCTGCAAAATGTTGCTACTGGGGCCATAGCCGATGAGAGAGTCAATGTAGACCAAGCTGTGGATGAATGAAAATCCACCAGAAGATCACAGATCAGAAGAACGGAGACATCGTTCTCAGGAAGTCAGACCAAATGAAAACCTACGCAGTTATGAGGAAAACTGTCAAACTGATAGATGGAAAAGAAGTGCGCATGTCGTCGACGGAACTGTACCAGAGAATATATATATACTTCTGGACCACCAGATCGTAGTGTCTTCTCACATGAGCTAGCAGCCGTAGACCCAGCTTTACTCCACAACAATGGCACAATGCGAAGGCCAGTGAAGTCTGAATTAGTTTCGTACATTGCCACCCTCGATCTCCATGTTGTCTGCAATGATGAAATTGACGTCAAAGCCACAGTTGTGGATGGATGTGCCATTCTGCATCAGATGCCCTGGCCAAAGACAGGTACCTTTCATGAAGTGTGTTCATCTTATGTGATGTATGTTCTACAGTTGGCAGCACACGATAGGGCCTGGTTCTTACTATTCGACAGCTATGAAGTATTCACGACCAAGGATCCCGTGCAGAAATGACGTAAATTGGGCAAGATTCTTTCCGCTGATGTGTTGGTTGGACGTAACACTTCAGTGCCTTCACACAAAAGTACTTTTCTTTCAAACAAGCACAACAAACAGCAACTCATTAATCTCCTCTCTACTTACCTGCTGAAAGAAAGTATCGAGGTGCTGATGAGGACGGATATGCGGATACCACAATTGTGAAGTGTACCATAGAAGTTGTAGTAGAGTCCCACGAGAACGTGTGTGTCCGTTGTGATGATACAGATCTGCTTGTAATCCTGCTTTACCATGCGCCTGAGAAGTCCACTATTTACATGCAAACCATGCAAAGACTAATCAGTATCCGCACTGGTCAACATGCTCCCGGAAAGGAGATGTGTAAGTGCTTGCCATTTGCACACGCTGCGACACCACGTCAGCTATCTACAGTATTGGCAAAGTCAAACACATGAAAGTTCTAGGATCTTCAACAGAGCCGAGAACATCCGTTGCCATATTCGGCAGTAACACTGCATCGAATGCCGACATTGCAACAGTTGGAGAGTGATATATGGTTTCACTTTACATCAAAAGCAACTGAAATGTAAGTCTCGACGACCTACGATACATGCACATAATTTCATGAAAGTACGTAGCCATTGAAAGAATGCCGCCAGCAAATCGAGCATGCTACTTCCATTCACTCAGAGTGCACCTACAGGTTTCTACTTGGGTTAATCCGAAGACGGTATTGGACAGAAAGAAATATGGCTTCCACTGTGACGCACACTCAGTAGTGCCCATCTTCACAGACAAAGAACCAGTACCCGAACATCTTCTACAAGAGATCCGTTGCTCTTGCAAGCGCCAATATAACTTGTGTCAGTTGTGTGTGTCTTGCAACTGTTCAAAGAAGCGTCTTGCCTGTAGCGTCCACTGCAAATGTCAAGGACAGTGCTCAAAAGGCCCAACTCTTGTACAGCTACCCGACAGTGACGATGATGACAATGCTGATGATGACATTTAACAAATGATGTATTAGAAGATTATAGGTAGGACATTTATGATCTCATCTAGTGATATTCAGGTTTGAATGCTACCATTCATTGTTTAGTGTATAAGTGACATTCATGTCATCTTAGTTAAGATATTAATTAAATCCAGAACAACGTTGGGACGGAGTGCTATATAAGAAATATATTACTAATTAATTGGTTAATTATTTGATTAATTAAACTCCATCATTAATGTGTGGCTTAACAGACCAGTATATATATAATTACAAATGTATTAACCAATAAATGAAACAGTTAAAAATATGATTAACAAACGCAAACAAAAAGTGTTACTTCAAAACTGGACCGAAATACCACAAAACAAGGATTGGGGTAAAAACAAAGTTCCCCAGGGTTGATTTTGGTTGGGTTTTTTGGGAAGTTCAGGAAACCCTACTGGTCACCTTAAAATAAAAATTGGCTTTTTAAACAAAATGTCCGGGTCATCGTACTATAAACAGATTTTTCCTCGCTAATGGCACTTTCAAACGTCTCCCCGATGGAAGTTTCTGGAAAGCTGCGTTCAGAGGATGGGTTGGGTCGTATAATATTTGAGTAGCTATCCTTTTTAGAGCAACATTATACAAACAGGACAATTGTCTCTGATCACGCCTAATTAATTTGCTAGCTAACTTAACAATACGTGCAAGCGTTATTTTGTTTTTGCTTGTGACGTTGCCGTACCATGTTATTAAGTTAAACGATAGAATGGTTTCTATCAACCTCCTGTACACAAGTTCAAGAATATGCTGACTGACATCAAAGCTGTTCAATTTTTTCTCAAGAGAAAAAGACACTGCTGGGCTTTCTTGTACAGATAGTCTACATGTTCACAAAACGTCAAGTTTTGATCAAGTAAAGTACCCAGGTACTTGAAGCTATTGACTATTTCATCTTCTTGATTATTCATCGAGATCGCTTTTGGTGCCTGTTTATTCCTTCCCCCTCCAAAGACTAACTCTTTAGTTTTAGTTATGTTCAATTCAAGGAAGCTGCACTTAAACTGACAAGTTAATGAATAAATTAAGAGGTCATACTGAGAAAGAGCTCATCTTTAAGACGACCTACAAGGGCCACGTTATCTGCATATTTGACCAAAGTAAGTATTGGATTGTTGCACGATATATTTTGTTTGTATAAATTTAAAAAAGAACTGGAGAAAGAATGCATCCTTGCAGAGCTCTGGTGTTTAGTGTGATATCGTCTGACAGCATTGGGTCTCTGCACAGATGGGTGGTCTGACGCGCTGTGGCCAATCACATAGAAACTGCCTAATCCACAGAACAAAGTTTACCTCAAGATTCAACAACTTCTTTATCTGAACATGGGGTTGAACAGTGTTAAAAGCTGATGAAAAGTCCATGCATAGGGCGAGGACAGTTGTTCCAGGAATGTCTAAATGACTAGAAATTAAATTAAACAGAGTTAATGTTGCATCCTCAACACCCCGCTTGGCTTAATACGTGAGAAGCATCTGACATCACTTTTGACCAGTGTTACAGTGCAGGGGCTTATTGACTGGCACAATCTCTCACATTTATCACTACAGTCAACAGTCTCAAATCTGGCATAGAAGCTGTTCAGGTCATTAGCAAATTTAGCGGGATTGTCAGGTACCAGGGGCTGTTGTGTTCTACCCATTGTACTGTTCAGACCCTTCCAGGCATTGCTGGCATTTTAAACTGGAAGTTTAAACTAAACTTTGTTTTTATACTCCAATTTTGCCATTTTTATCTTGCTTCTAAACTCTGTTTAATACTCTGACAGATGCACCATCTCCCTTCACAAACGCTACTTTTAATTATACCTTTTGAGTTCTTTGGTAACCCAGGGCTTGTTATTCGGGAAAATACTAACAGTTTTCGTTTGTATTACTGTTTGCTCCCAGAACTGAATGTTAGGAGGTGACAGTGTCAGCCAGTTCATCTGCATTCACATAGCAGTCATCAAAAAACACCTGCCAACCAATGCAGTCAAACCACCCCTTGAGTGTCTCTCAGCTGTCGTCGTCCCAGACTCGTACATGGTGAGTCTTGGATTTTTCCCTTTTCAACAGCTGCTTATATTTAAGCACTGGGTGAATCACATTATTGTGCGATCGTCCTAGCCCGGGCCTGCACAGTGACCGCAATGCTTCCGGTATGTTGCTGAAGCACAGATCAATCGTCTTGTTGAGATGCATCAGCCATGTCACACTCTGGTGCAGATCTGGCAGGAGACCAGTGATGTTGCAATTGTTAAATTTGTCCAGCATGAACACAGCCTGGTCAATTGACCTATTGATCGCCCCATTGTAGCACTTGGTGACACTCAGCCTACACAAGCATGAACGTTACTTGACCAAGTTCATTTGGGTGGTAGGGAGGGGTCAAAAGAAGACTGTCAATACTTCATAGGATCTGTTGCTGATGCGTTCACGTGTACAGACATTGGTGCACCTGTTGTTATTCAATAACATACAGAGTCCACCTCCAATGCTTTTGTCCGTTTCATTCTGATCCTTGTTGAAACGTATTGTGGTGAAACCCTCAATTCCGAAATCTGTAGTTTGTTGTGTTAGCCAGGTTTCAATGAAGCCAAGTAGACTGCTACTATAATCAGAGTCATGTGTGATGAGAGTGGATAGTTCGTCCATTGTATTGCGAATGGAGCGCACATTTGAAAATGTAACACTGGGAAATGACTGTCTAAAAGCACATCTCTTAAGTCGATTCCGCACTCCACCTCTCGAACCGCATTTTTTCTTACTGTTTGTAGTACCGGGGAAGTCACAGTCAATGTTTGGAGGTGATATATCGGTGCGGTGTTGAAAATTCAGCTGGTACTCATGACTGTATTGCAATGGCGGCGCCATGGCTGAGCACGCATTGCCCGCTTTGCGAAATATGTATTGCTGCTGTCGATTCCAGTAGCAGACATACAGCCAGGACTCACAACACACATTTTTGATGCCTTTACAAACATATTAGTACTGTACATTGTAATGATCATCTCAAAATGTAGTCACCATACCATAAAACTGGCAGAACAGTGTGTACCTTGGGTCTTCAACAACGTCGCGCCCCCTATCATCACCCGCCCTCTATCGTCACCCACTCCTATAGTCAACCGCCCCATTATCACCCGCCACATCGTCACCCCCACCGTCACCTGCCCCCTACCGTCACCCGCCTCCTATCATCACCCGCCCCCTATCGTCACTATTCATAATCATATTTAAACATTTTAGACACTATTGAACACTTTGCCCAATTCTGATTTTCATTGTGTGCAGAATAAATGATTAACACATGATTTTAAAGACTTTTACAAATTGTATTTTCATGTGATAGAAAAATAAATTCATTTGTCTATCTGTCTGTCTGTCTCTGTCTGTCTATCTGTCTGTCTGTCTGTCTGTCTGTCTGACTGTCTGTTTGCCTGGTTCCTGCTACCAATGATAGTTTTGGGGCTTTGAGAACTTGAGGTGTGTGTGTGTTTACCTGTGTGTCGAACGATGTGGGCAACCATCTTCTGTTTGTTCAGACTGTACACCCGTACACTGTTGTCCCAGTGACCGCCGCTGAACACCAACTTAGCGTCATGTGACACCGCAAACAGACTCGGGGTCACCTTGAGACCGGGCGCAAACGGTCCCGCCAGCACCCTCTTTGACCTGTCAAATGTCACGGATCATTTATGGTGTCTGATGTAAGTTTATTTTTATTTAGACCCTCACTATTGATGTCACCCTCGGGACTGACCCAAATTGACCTTAATAGCGAGGTGAACATATTAGTGGGACTACATTCCCATACTATACTGTTACAAAACTAATTTGGGGCTGTCCCAGGGTGACCTTAATTGCGAGGTGAACATATTAGTGGGACTACTTTCCCATACAGCACTGTTACAAAACTAATTTGGGGCTGTCCCAGGGAGACCCTTAATAGCGAGGTGAACGTATTAGTGGGACTACTTTCCCATACTGTACTGTTACAAAACTAATTTGGGGCTGTCCCAGGGTGACCTTAATAGCGAGGTGAATGTATTAGTGGGACTACTTTCCCATACTGCACTGTTACAAAACTAATTTGGGACTGTCCCAGAGTGACCTTAATAGCGAGGTGAACGTATTAGTGGGACTACTTTCCAATACTGCACTGTTACAAAACTAATTTGGGGCTGTCCCAGAGTGACCTTAATAGCGAGGTGAATGTATTAGTGGGACTACTTTCCCATACTGCACTGTTACAAAACTAATTTGGGGCTGTCCCAGGGAGACCTTAATAGCGAGGTGAACGTATTAGTGGGACTACTTTCCCATATTGTACTGTTACAAAACTAATTTGGGGCTGTCCCAGGGTGACCTTAATAGCAAGGTGAACATATTAGTGGGACTACTTTACCATACAACACTGTTACAAAACTAATTTGGGGCTGTCCCAGGGAGACCTTAATAGCGAGGTGAACGTATTAGTGGGACTACTTTCCCATACTGCACTGTTACAAAACTAATTTGGGGCTGTCTAAGGGTGACCTTAATAGCAAGGTGAACGTATTTGTGGGACTAATTTCCCATACTGTACTGTTAGAAAACTAATTTGGGGCTGTCCCATGTGACCTTAATAGCGAGGTGATCGTATTAGTGGGACTACTTTCCCATACTGTACTGTTACAAAACTAATTTGGGGCTGTCTCAGGGTGACCTTAATAGCGAGGTGAACGTATTTGTGGGACTAATTTCCCATACTGTACTGTTAGAAAACTAATTTGGGGCTGTCCCATGTGACCTTAATAGCGAGGTGATCGTATTAGTGGGACTACTTTCCCATACTGCACTGTTACAAAACTAATTTGGGGCTGTCCCAGGGTGACCTTAATAGCGAGGTGAACGTATTAGTGGGACTACTTTCCCATACTGTACTGTTACAAAACTAATTTGGGGTTGTCCCAGGGTGACCTTAATAGCGAGGTGAACATATTAGTGGGACTACTTTCCCATACTGTACTGTTACAAAACTAATTTGGGGCTGTTCCAGGGTTACTTTAATAGCGAGGTGAACATATTAGTGGGACTACTTTCCCATACTGTACTGTTACAAAACTAATTTGGGGCTTTCCCAGGGTGACCTTAATAGCGAGGTGAACGTATTAGTGGGACTACTTTCCCATACTGTACTGTTACAAAATTAATTTGGGGCTGTCCCAGGGTGACCTTAATAGTGAGGTGAACGTATTAGTGGGACTACTTTCCCATACTGTACTGTTACAAAACTAATTTGGGGCTGTCCCAGGGTGACCTTAATAGCGAGGTGAACGTATTAGTGGGACTACTTTCCCATAATGCACTGTTACAAAACTAATTTGGGGCTGTCCCAGGGTGACCTTAATAGCGAGGTGAACATATTAGTGGGACTACTTTCCCATACTGTACTGTTACAAAACTAATTTGGGGCTGTCCCAGGGTGACCTTAATAGCGAGGTGAACATATTAGTGGGACTACTTTCCCATACTGCACTGTTACAAAACTAATTTGAGGCTGTCCCAGGGTGACCTTAATAGCGAGGTGAACGTATTAGTGGGACTACTTTCCCATACTGTGCTGTTACAAAACTAATTTGGGGCGGTCCCAGGGTGACCTTAATAGCGAGGTGAATGTATTAGTGGGACTACTTTCCCATACTGCACTGTTACAAAACTAATGTGGGGTTGTCCCAGGGTGACCTTAATTGCGAGGTGGCTGTATTACCGAGTGTAAAATGAGGTTCAACTGTACTAGTTTTCCAGATAGTCTATGCTTATTGTGTGTAATGTTTTCTGTAAAATGTACAGGTAACGTGATACCTTGAATAGATATTTAATTCTCTAGTAGTGTTTCATTAACATATATAGATGAATAGATGTACTAGTAATTGAGATTAACAGAATTACAAATCGCTAAAGGTAAGAAATACATACATCTTGGCTGTAAAAACCTACATGATCTACAGTAATGGAAAGAAGAGATTAATACTTTAGAATTAACAATCATTTCAGGAAGGTTTTCATGTGATCTTACCTGACTGTGGAGATCATGGTGTCTCTCTCAAATGTGAAGTAGTGGGAGATGGATCTGTCGTAGGGGAGCCAGCCATGAATCAATAACAAACCCTCTTGTGTCACTGCAACCTGTAAACCAAAAACCTTCACTCGCTTCACAAATTTACTAAGGGATGGTTTCAATAAACACCCATCCCAGCTACATGTACTAACATAAAGACATATTACCGCACCACCCACTCCCCATTTTACTACTAGGGCACCATGTAAGAGTGCTGCTAGTAATGGATGACTTTTCAAAAAGCGAAAAGCTGCCACTGTGTCACTGACGACAGTACTTCTATGACACTCTGACAAAAGTGTCCTGATGACGCATCCTGGTATTGACAATTGTCAGACACAAGATCACTGTTAAGGAGCAAATTGATTTCAAACAGTAAAGTGAAACAGTCCCCTGGTCTCAGACATAAACACATGTATTATCTGTTGTGGCATTCCAGGGTTCACTAACCATAGTATCCGGCATCCCTTGTTGTATGAAGGATCTTGCCTGGTTGCGTGGCACGCTCACATAGGCCAGGGGCACATGGTCCACTGACGCCTGAAGGTGAACAATGAGGACGACAGCTCAGAGAAGGCAGATTGGACTAGGGTGACATTTGTAATAAGAGCATGAATCATAGCCAGGCAGCACAGCACATTTACCCATCGGTTCTTGCAAGATAAGAACATAAAACCATTTATCAAATCACATTTCCACAAAACATTTCTTGATACTAGTAGTGCTGCACTCGTGGCAGGAAGTTGTTAAATTTGTCAACTATTTGTGCAGTTTGCCTTCAATCTTTGACACGTGACACTTCACATAATTCCTGTTATGCTCACTAATTAAATAAATAATATATTAAAAACATGTTAAATAATATATTAAAAACATGTTTAAATAAAGTATTTCACACAGAACAAGAAGTCAACCAAACAGCGCTACATATTCAAATTTGAACGCATATGATTGGTGAATAACGTGCAGCATTGAAACCAATGAATAAATAAATACTAACATAAAACTAAAGTATAGTTTCATGAAACTCCACACAGAACAAGTAGTCAACTAATCAGCACTGCACATTCAAATCTGAGCCAATACGATTGGTCAATACTTTTTAAGAACACTGCCACCTGTGAATAAAATTTAATAAACTCTGATATATAAAACTAAAGTATATTTTCATGAAACTCAGTCAAAACAAGTATTCAACCAATCATCACTGTCCACGTAAATCTGCATGCTTACGATTGGTCAATAGTGTAACAGTACCGGCAGCGCCACCTATGAATAAATAAACTCTGACATATAAAAATTGTTGGGCTGTTGGGCGATAGCCCTACAATTAATCACTCATGTAAACTTAATTGATGCTTTGAGCCTCACCTCGACGTAGAAGGCCTTGAGGAGGTTGAGGAAGAGGAGGAGACTTAGAGGCTTGTCTGACTTGGCCGCCTTCGCCACCACCTCCTCAAATGACATCCTCTTTGGGTGCGGCTCCTGCGCGAACAAACTCACATTTTAGTACAATAATAACATGTACGTAAAACTAGTCTTTATATGCACTCCGATTCCCCACTGTAATCATTCACATACCGCAGGATCTGTTTTTAAATGGAGCTAACTCATAAATGTCAAATATAAAGCTAATTATAAATAAGCTATACAAAAATACGCCTAAGGAAAAGCACACAGACTAAGCTTTAACATTTACAAATCCAGTAGATGGCATCACATGTATGGTTGATTAAAGTTCACCTTACGTGAGAGCAATTGCACGGGGTTGGGTTGGGGGTCTCCAGGTTGAAAATACTCCCAGCAACTAACTAAATATATTTGTAATAAATGCAATAATATTCTGATGGTGTACAGCGCAGGAACCTTTACACATACACACCCAATAAGCCTACCTTGAGCAGTTGACATGGCGTCTGTCCAAAGTTGTTGATGATGCCTTCCAGAGCCTTCCTTTCTGTCGGGTTAGTCACCGCATCCAGGTCTACGGCACCTGTGTCACATGAAATAGTTTCCTTTTGTAAATAGTTTATAAAAAAACATTATCCTACTTTTTTCTGCTCTGTGGGGTTATATATTTATAATAATGCATTTTATTACCAGCTATATTGCATGTCAAATGGTTGTACGCAATACAAGTTAGTCAAGAAGTTCTAGTATGTGGAAATAATTGGGTGAGAAGAATTGCGGGAATGAAGAGAATAGACAAGTGAAGAATGGAGGAGGTGAGGTCGGAGGTCGGAGGGAAAGACAGTTTCACGAGGAAGTGAGGAGACAACTGTAGTGGACTGGACACATGCATGGAATGAATAGAAGTGGTGTGGCTAACAAAAAAGTGACTGCCCTCAGAGTGGAGGGCGGATGGCAAAGGACAACAACTGAGACAGGAGGACTGTATGAAAAGATCTGGTATCTGTTGGATTGGGTAGAGTAAGAGATGGGGAGAGACGGCAACGCAGGATCGGTGACAAAAGAAGGAAAACAAACATCAAGGACCAGTATTGAGGCCTGCCTCACCATGGACTACAGGAAGAAAGACCTGCCTCACCATGGACTACAGGAAGAAAGACCTGCCTCACCATGGACTACAGGAAGAAAGACCTGCCTCACCATGGACTACAGGAAGAAAGACCTGCCTCACCATGGACTACAGGAAGAAAGACCTGCCTCACCATGGACTACAGGAACAATGACCTGCCTCACCATGGACTACAGGAAGAAAGACCTGCCTCACCATGGACTACAGGAAGAAGACCTGCCTCACCATGGACTACAGGAAGTAAGACCTGCCTCACCATGGACTACAGGAAGAAAGACCTGCCTCACCATGGACTACAGGAAGTAAGACCTGCCTCACCATGGACTACAGGAAGAAAGACCTGCCTCACCATGGTCTACAGGAAGAAAGACCTGCCTCACCATGGACTACAGGAAGAAAGACCTGCCTCACCATGGACTACAGGAAGAAAGACCTGCCTCACCATGGACTACAGGAAGAAAGACCTGCCTCACCATGGACTACAGGAAGAAAGACCTGCCTCACCATGAACTACAGGAACAAAGACCTGCCTCACCATGGTCTACAGGAAGAATGACCTGCCTCACCGTGGACTACAGGAAGAAAGACCTGCCTCACATGGACTAAAGGAACAAAGACCTGCCTCACCATGGACTACAGGAAGAAAGACCTGCCTCACCATGGACTACAGGAAGAAAGACCTGCCTCACCATGGACTACAGGAACAAAGACTTGCCTCACCATGGACAGGAACAATGACCTGCCTCACCATGGACTACAGGAAGAAAGACCTGCCTCACCATGGACTACAGGAAGAAAGACCTGCCTCACCATGGACTACAGGAAGTAAGACCTGCCTCACCATGGACTACAGGAAGAAGACCTGCCTCACCATGGACTACAGGAACAATGACCTGCCTCACCATGGACTACAGGAAGAAAGACCTGCCTCACCATGGACTACAGGAAGAAAGACCTGCCTCACCATGGACTACAGGAAGAAAGACCTGCCTCACCATGGACTACAGGAAGAAAGACCTGACCTGCCTCACCATGGACTACAGGAAGAAAGACCTGGACTACAGGAAGTCACCATGGACTACAGGAAGAAAGACCTGCCTCACCATGGACTACAGGAAGAAAGACCTGCCTCACCATGGACTACAGGAACAATGACCTGCCTCACCATGGACTACAGGAAGAAAGACCTGCCTCACCATGGACTACAGGAAGAAAGACCTGCCTCACCATGGACTACAGGAAGAAAGACCTGCCTCACCATGAACTACAGGAACAAAGACTTGCCTCACCATGGATTACAGGAACAATGACCTGCCTCACCGTGGACTACAGGAAGAAAGACCTGCCTCACCATGGACTACAGGAAGAAAGACCTGCCTCACCATGGACTACAGGAAGAAAGACCTGCCTCACCATGGACTACAGGAAGAAAGACCTGCCTCACCATGAACTATAGGAACAAAGACTTGCCTCACCATGGATTACAGGAACAATGACCTGCCTCACCGTGGACTACAGGAAGAAAGACCTGCCTCACCATGGACTACAGGAAGAAAGACCTGCCTCACCATGGACTACAGGAAGAAAGACCTGCCTCACCATGGACTACAGGAAGAAAGACCTGCCTCACCATGGTCTACAGGAAGAATGACCTGCCTCACCATGGTCTACAGGAAGAAAGACCTGCCTCACCATGAACTACAGGAACAAAGACTTGCCTCACCATGGATTACAGGAACAATGACCTGCCTCACCATGGACTACAGGAAGAAAGACCTGCCTCACCATGGATTACAGGAACAAAGACCTGCCTCACCATGGACTACAGGAAGAAAGACCTGCCTCACCATGAACTACAGGAACAAAGACTTGCCTCACCATGGATTACAGGAACAATGACCTGCCTCACCATGGACTACAGGAAGAAAGACCTGCCTCACCATGGACTACAGGAAGAAAGACCTGCCTCACCATGGACTACAGGAAGTAAGACCTGCCTCACCACAGACTACACGAAGAAAGACCTGCCTCACCATGGTCTACAGGAAGAAAGACCTGCCTCACCATGGATTACAGGAACAATGACCTGCCTCACCATGGACTACAGGAAGAAAGACCTGCCTCACCATGGACTACAGGAAGAAAGACCTGCCTCACCATGGACTACAGGAAGTAAGACCTGCCTCACCACAGACTACACGAAGAAAGACAGGTCGCCTCACCATGGACTACAGGAAGAAAGACCTGCCTCACCATGGATTACAGGAACAATGACCTGCCTCACCATGGACTACAGGAAGAAAGACCTGCCTCACCATGGACTACAGGAAGAAAGACCTGCCTCACCATGGACTACAGGAAGTAAGACCTGCCTCACCACAGACTACACGAAGAAAGACCTGCCTCACCATGGTCTACAGGAAGAAAGACCTGCCTCACCATGGACTACAGGAAGAAAGACCTGCCTCACCATGGATTACAGGAACAATGACCTGCCTCACCATGGACTACAGGAAGAAAGACCTGCCTCACCATGGACTACAGGAAGAAAGACCTGCCTCACCATGGACTACAGGAAGTAAGACCTGCCTCACCACAGACTACACGAAGAAAGACCTGCCTCACCATGGTCTACAGGAAGAAAGACCTGCCTCACCATGGACTACAGGAAGAAAGACCTGCCTCACCATGGACTACAGGAAGTAAGACCTGCCTCACCACAGACTACACGAAGAAAGACCTGCCTCACCATGGTCTACACGAAGAAAGACCTGCCTCACCATGGTCTACAGGAAGAATGACCTGCCTCACCGTGGACTACAGGAAGAAAGACCTGCCTCACCATGGACTAAAGGAACAAAGACCTGCCTCACCATGGACTACAGGAACAAAGACCTGCCTCACCATGGACTACAGGAACAAAGACCTGCCTCACCACGGACTACAGGAACAAAGACCTGCCTCACCATGGACTACCAAAACAATAAAATATATGAAATTGGTCCCACTGATACGGTCACCCTGCTATTCAGGTCACTTTTGCCCAGTCCCAAGGGTGTCCTTAATAGAGAGGGTCCACTGTACTCAGTGTCTGATGTGATATCACTGCCTTAGAGGGCAACCTACCTTCATAGGTGCAGTAGTAGAAGACATTGAGGACCTTCACCGCCTCCGGACCCTTCTGTTTGTAGCCAAAGATGAGGTCGATCCAGTGATGGAGATGTTGCGACACATGAGCCGACTCCTGTGACATACGACAGTGATGACACGACCTTTGAACTCCACCGACTGTTGACTATTTCAGGTTACTGCTATTGAGACATGGAGACATGATTGTCAAGACAAGCAACAACAATAATAAGTTTATAATTTGCTTAGAAGTCAAACAGTACAAGTACAATTAGTAGATTAATAGTGCATTGAACTGCATATAAAATTTAAATACAACAAAATTTAAAATAAGCATTTCATTAAAACTAATCAATTGCGCATGAATGCATCAATGAAATTAGGTCTACAGTTAATTACAAATAAAACAGGAAATTATCAAATAAGTTTGTGGTTATTGGTAAAGTCCATAAGTTATAAAGGAGTTTTAAAATGATTCAGTCCTGACGGGTCGTATATGGAGCTACCAATCAAGTGGACAGCACACAAACACAATGGAAGGTGGATAGAGGGTCACAATAAAAGATTAGAAAAACAGCAGCAACAGAGTGAAGACTATTCTTGTGCATTCAAAACTAAGGCTGATGGGTTGCGCCTTATGCCACACTTAATACCTTAACTTCTAATAGCCAATACAACTGTGAACACATCTGGCACTTTGACATCCTCGGGAGAAAAGTTTGTAAACACTGATATGATGATATCAATATATTAACAGTATCGGACCGCTGTTTGATGCCAGACGAAAGTGCCTCTGACTTCCCTCCTCAAACAAAAGTAATTTAGTCTCATATCGGACATCGCCATTCTGAGATGATCCCTAAACTCACCAGGGCCCGCATGTGTTTGTGGATGAAGTCTTCAGGGGACGAGGCCCATTTAGGGAGGATCACGTCGTTCACTTCGTTGTCTGTCCCCTGCAGTGTGCCAAAGTCAAACCCTGCAAGAGACAAACACACCTGTACAAGAGTAACAATAACAACTATCAAATCTACAAGGTGTGTAAAGTGTGACCTGCCCCAGCGAAGTGGGCATCACGTTGCACAATTATGAAATGACGGTTTGAACCGTTATGGATTCCACAGATCATGTGCTTTAAAATTATACCTCATTTGTTCAAATATCTTCAGTAGTTTATTTTTTTGCTAAAATTTAAGTAAACCTTTAAAAAATGTAATTTTGTTACCAGTTTTGGGGTCCTTGGAGGCCCTTAGAATGATTAAATCAAACACAGATTTCTCGTGCACAGTGGCAGTGCCCTAAGATATGTCTATGTAAAATTAGAGAAAAAGTTGCTGAACGGTTTCTGAGATACAGCAGCTAACGGCGGACGGCAAACGGCAGACACAGTGTGATGGCAATAGTCTGTTGGACCTTCGGCCCAAAGGACTAAAAAAATGACGTCTTGAGAAACAAAGTCTTTTTGACTCATGTTGTTTATTATCTTAATCTGTGGGTTAATAAATTCATGTATTTTATGAGTTTGGGATTATATGTCCCGAAATATAAGCTGAATAGTGAATGATAAGATTATATGGTACACATTTCTGCCAATATCATAGACAATGATGAGGCATGACGTAAACATCTATTTTTGGCTCATGTGCAGAATATGCCTGTGTCACTCAGTTCGCTGTAGAGGGCCAAAAATGCGACTAGCTCACACCCAGTCACAGACCAAACCTGGCACAGCAGTTGTTACCAACTTACATAATTTACATCTTAAACTTGTTTCTGCTGAACAATTAATTTCTGCAGTTGCCAATTGCAGTTTGCTAAATATTTCCAGGTAAGGCAAACGTAAAAGCTGCAGTGGCTCTCTCACTCTCCCTCTCTCGCTCTCTCACTCTCTCGCTCTCTCGCTCTCTCGCTCTCTCGCTCTCTCACTCTCCCTCTCTCCCTCTCTCGCTCTCTCACTCTCCCTCGCTCTCTCGCCTCCTCTCAGCCTTCCTCACTTCTCTCGCCTTCAGCCTCCCTCTCGCTCTCTCGCTCTCTCGCTCTCCCTCTCTCTCACTCTCCCTCTCTCTCGCTCTCTCGCTCTCTCGCTCTCTCACTCTCCCTCTCTCTCACTCTCCCTCTCTCTCGCTCTCTCGCTCTCTCGCTCTCCCTCTCTCTCACTCTCCCTCTCTCTCGCTCTCTCGCTCTCTCGCTCTCTCACTCTCTCGCTCTCTCGCTCTCTCGCTCTCTCGCTCTCCCTCTCTCTCAAGAATAGCTCACCAGCAGCAAATGCATGGTAAGTCAATGTTTTTAAAATATATCGCCAACTGGTACATCTGAGGCCAATGGACCAACGAATTAAATGAACCAAGAAAAAGGCAATTGGACCTCGGCACCTTGGAGGAGATACAGCCAGACTGACCCCAAAGTTAGCGAAATAGATTTGACCAGTCGACCGTCTTAGGTGAAAACACGCTAATACTTACAATTTCCAATTACAGCAATGTTTTTCAATTGCAATTTTATTGTCTATAATCAATTGCAATTTTACTGTCTATAAATCTATGATAACTACACTGCATTCAAGTATCTTGACGTTGATGTGTTCGTAATCACCGAGTCTACAAAAACAAGAAGGTTAATGGGATGCGAGATAACATGATATCGACTCACGGTTGATATTCTGGAGAAACTCGGGCAAGTAGAAGAACTCCGGAATCAATTCTTTTACATCATTCGGGTTTTCCATCAGAGCCCGCCAGGTGGACGCAATGGAGTGAAACTGGCGGTCCGCAACATCAAAGCTGAAAGATACGAGCAACAGAAGTGACATCACGACCCAGGTGTATGGACTGCTTGCATATGTGCGTGTGTGCGTGCGTGCGTGTGGGTACACACTGCATGTAATGAAGATGCATGTGTTACAACACGCATGTCAGTACGAATATATATGAATTGATAACTAAATTGGCTGATCTGCATCAGTTGCATGTATGCATACATGCACGCATGAACACGCACACATATTGACCCATCTACATTCATCCAAAAAGTAAATATATTACGTACGAATTCATGCACGCACACATGCATGCACACAGTTACCGATGTAAACCAATCTAATTACAATCCAGACGGCATATGTATGTGTGTTGTGTCTTTGTATCTTTCCTCGTAGATGGTTTGCGTCTATGGTGCCAAAAATTCTCAGATTAATCTACAACCGCAGGAAAGAAAAGGAATTTGGTTAAATTCTCCATGGGTTAAGGGTTTCTACCAGTTTCAGGGTTCATACCGGACGTTAGACGGATGTTCACTGATTGTACGCAACACTGCGCATTTTCTGCAATTGATTGTTTGGGGACATTTACCTTAACTGTCCACCAATCGTTGGAGACATTTACATTAACTGTCCACAGATCGTTTGGGGACATTTATGTTAACTGTCCACAGATCATTTGGGGACATTTACGTTAACTGTCCACCTATCGTTTGGGAACATTTACGTTAACTGTCTGCCAATTGTTTGGGAACATTCACGTTAACTGTCCACCAATCGTTTAGGGACATTTATGTTAACTGTCCACCAATCGTTTGGGGACATTTATGTTAACTGTCCACCGATTGTTTGGGGACATTTATGTTAACTGTCCACCGAACGTTTGGGAACATTTACGTTAACTGTCCACCAATCGTTTAGGGACATTCACATTAACTGTCCACCGATCGTTGGAGACATTTACATTAATTGTCCACAGATCGTTTGGGGACATTTATGTTAACTGTCCACAGATCATTTGGGGATATTTATGTTAACTGTCCACCGATCGTTTGGGAACATTTACGTTAACTGTCCACCAATTGTTTGGGGACATTTACGTTAACTGTCCACCAATCGTTTGGGAACATTTGACATAATTGCAACAATTGCAAAAGCCACATGCAGCATTGGGAAAATCTACCCAAAGTTACGTCATAACAAACGTCCAGTTCGAAAACTTCAGGATACAGTCTTTGGCATCTGTATGTATGAAGTGCCATGCAGAGGGATGGGAATTTTTTGTATTATTAATAACACATAAAACACTCAACATGCAAACGCACACACATGCAAAATAACTGTGTATCTACAGTTATATAATATATATTAGTATTTAAGTGAATCGATGACTATTACACCCTACTTACCGATCACTCTGAAGCTGTATGTGTAGCGTTGTGAAGGGCTCCATCCTGATCAGGTAGTGCATGACACCTGCAGCGTTCGAGTAGTGGGTCCCGTAGTGGAACTTCTCCACGGTCCCCGTCGGGTCCTCAAAGTGCTCGTATCTGAGGACCAACATCACATACAATAGCGAAGTGTTCCTTTGTTCAATGGTCCTCTGACACCATATTCAAAAGGAAAAAAATATTTTAATAGCTGAATGGATGGTTTTACGCACATAATGTATAACATTTATTAAAATTAAGACTGCATATGTATAAAGCGTCTGAGAGCAAACTTCATTAATCGGGTGTTATTGACTTCTTCAAAATAAAGATCTGATTCGCACATCTCATTGAATAGCACTTGACAATGTGAAAAAATGAACAAAGTACAACACACTTAAGACAAACAGTGAACCATAAACCCAGCAGGTTAATACAAACAACACGACCAAACACGTTTAATTTTTTCTCACACCAGTAACAGAAAAACTTCAATTCAACTGTCAGCAAACCACCTACAGCCAATGGGCATGACCTTTTCATTGACCCTGACCCCACAAATATACAGTAATCTAACAAGACCATGTAGGTCCTATTGTCTCGCCGCTGAATGAATCAGAGCTTACTTCTCCTTCACTTGTTCCTCATTCTTCGGGTTGACTACTCCCAGGGGGCGTGACAGGTCACGGTAGATTTTCTCATCATCCAAGTTCAGCGTCTCCGACGTGTAGTCACACAGTATCCAAGGAAACTGAAAAAAAAAAAAAATCAACTATTATACTACTCACCATGGTACTGACAGACGATCATTGCTATTCACCACAGGGTACAAACAGAGGATCATTGCTACTCACCACAGGGTACTGACAGAGGATCATTGCTACTCACCACAGGGTACTGACAGAGGATCATTGCTACTCACCATGGGGTACTGACAGAGGATCATTGCTACTCACCACGGGGTACAGACAGAGGATCATTGTTACTCACCACAGGGTACTAAGAGAGGATCATTGCTACTCACCAAGGGGTACTGACAGAGGATCATTGCTACTCACCATGGGGCACTGACAGAGGATTATTGCTACTCACCACAGGGTACTGAGAGAGGAACATTCCTACTCATCATGGGGTACAGACAGAGGATCATTGCTACTCACCATGGGGCACTGACAGAGGATCATTGCTACTCACCACAGGGTACTGAGAGAGGAACATTGCTACTCACCACGGGGTACAGACAGAGGATCATTGCTACTCACCACGGGGTATAGACAGAGGATCATTGCTACTAACCATGGGGCACTGACAGAGGATCATTGCTACTCACCACAGGGTACTGAGAGAGGAACATTGCTACTCACCACGGGGTACAGACAGGATCATTGCTACTCACCACGGGGTATAGACAGAGGATCATTGCTACTCACCATGGGGCACTGACAGAGGATCATTGCTACTCACCACAGGGTACTGAGAGAGGAACATTGCTACTCACCACGGGGTACAGACAGAGGATCATTGCTACTCACCATGGGGTATAGACAGAGGATCATTGCTACTCACCATGGGGCACTGACAGAGGATCATTGCTACTCACCACAGGGTACTGAGAGAGGAACATTGCTACTCACCACGAGGTACAGACAGAGGATCATTGCTACTCACCACAGGGTACTGAGAGAGGAACATTGTTATTCACCACGGGGTACAGACAGAGGATCATTGCTACTCACCACAGGGTACTGAGAGAGGAACATTGCTACTCACCATGGGGTACAGACAGAGGATCATTGCTACTCACCACAGGGTACTGAGAGAGGAACATTGCTACTCACCACGAGGTGCAGACAGAGGATCATTGCTACCCACCAAGGGGCACTGACAGAGGATCATTGCTACTCACCACAGGGTACTGAGAGAGGAACATTGCTACTCACTACGGGGTACTGAGAGAGGAACATTGCTACTCAGCATGGGGAACTGAGAGAGGAACATTGCTACTCAGCATGGGGTACTGAGACAGGAACATTGATACTCACCACAGGGTACTGAGAGAGGAACATTGCTACTCACCACAAGGTACAGACAGAGGATCATTGCTACTCACCAAGGGGCACTGACAGAGGACCATTGCTACTCACCACAGGGTACATAGAGAGGAACATTGCTACTCTCAATGAGGTACAGACAGAGGATCATTGCTACTCACCATGGGGCACTGACAGAGGATCATTGCTACTCACCACAGGGTACAGAGAGAGGAACATTGCTACTGACCACGGGTACAGACAGAGGATCA